>VDFB02056351.1:49578620-49722627 GCA_007258455.2 Sequoia sempervirens
AGGGGTTGAGAGAGGAGGGAGAGACTCGAGATAGAGAGAGAGGGAGGGAGGGAGTATGAGAGAGATAGAGGGTAGAGGATAGAGGGTATAAGGGTAGATGGGGAGAGAGATATAAGTAGTGATTGAGTGAGAGAGGTAGTTGAGAGAGGGAGAGGTTATAGGGGTTGAGAGACGAGGGAGAGACTCAAGAGAGAGAGAGAGGGAGGGAGTGGGAGAGATATAGATGGTAGAGGATAGAGGGTATAATGGTTAAGGGTAGAGGGTAGATAGCGAGAGAGATATAAAGAGTGAGTGAGTGAGATAGAGGGAGTTGAGAGAGGGAGAGGGCGTAGGAAGGAGAGACTCGAGAGAGAGAGAGGGAGGGAGTGGGAGAGAGATAGAGGGTAGATGATATAGGGTATAAGGGTTAAGGGTAGAGTGTAGATGGGGAGAGATAGAATTAGGGTTTAAGGGTTGAGGGTATTGGGGAGAGAGATAGGAGTGAGTGAGTGAGAGAGAGGGAGTTGATAGAGGGAGAGGGGTTAGGAGGGAGAGATTCGAGAGAGTGAGGGAGGGAGTGGGAGAGATATAGAGGGTAGAGGATAGAGGGTATAAGGGTTATGGGTAGAGGGTAGAGGGGAGAGAGATAGGAGTGAGTGAGTGAGAGAGAGAGAGTTGAGAGAGGGAGAATGTATAGGGGTTGAGAGATGAGGGAGAGACTCGAGAGAGAGAGAGGGAGGGAGTGGGAGAGAGATAGAGGGTAGAGGGAAGAGAGATAGAATTAGAGTATAGACAAGGAGAGAGAAAATAAATCTATTAAAAAACCAACTTTCTCATAATGCAAGTGCATTTTGAAGATGTAGAGATATGGCCGTTTTAGGAAGAAATAACGTGAGCACGTTATAACGTGAGTGTGTTATAATGTGAGCACATTTTGTTTTGTACTAAAAATGGTAAAAAAACTCAATATACCCATGATCTCAAGGCCCACATTCTGCATATTCTCCTGGTTTTGCACGTGCTCCAACAAAAAGTAGCTTTTTGATGATGTTGTGAAGTATGTATGCATGTTTTTCACATTCCACCACCTTTTTCATGATCTTTATACCACCTTTGCATGAAATAGTAGAGTTTTCATGTTGAAAGACATATAATATCAATTCAACTTTGAATTCCATTGAGAAATTATATACAATTTAAGTTTTGAGGGGAACAAGCTTTTGAAAAAGTCAAATTGTTGAGGAGTTTGAACTCCTCTGAAACTCTGGTTTTTTAGGTATGTGAAATATTTACACATTTTCTTTCATTTTATTATGGCTTGCTTTCATTTTTGTTGTTTTTCATATTCCATGTTGATCATTGTTTGTTTTTGATGCAGATCCAAGGTGAGGATCAATCTCAATAAAGGGAAAACTAAACTTAAACAAAGAACTCTCCTTTACTATGCATCCAACTTATTAGGCATCAACTCACCCTCAAGGGTCACAACCCTTCAATCTTGAAAATAATTACAAATATTCACCAAGGCCCTTATAAATACCCTTAACATGCATCGAATGAAAATTAGATCAATTGAAGATAACCTCCAAGTTAGATTCCTTGAAATCCACAAAAACTCACTATTTGACACAAGCTTTTCCTTGTAGCAGCAGGAACCCGATTTTTGAGATTTTTCACACAAGTTTTTCAAAACACTTAACAAACCAAGGGTGGATTAAGATACCCTTTTCCCTGTTCTACAACATACATCAAATTCAAGGATGATTTCCTCAGACCAATGATGACTTTCAATAGACCCATCATGTGAAAGGCTTCTCAATTAGGCTTGTTTTACAAACAAATATCCTTTCAAACACCTACTCTCTACAAAAATCCTTTAAATAGTCAACACACATGTAAGAAAACTTCAAATTTCTCAATTAATTTTAAGATCCAAGGTTTCTAGACCTCTATACCACCAAACCCTCTCTTTTACATGTAAAAACTAGCGTTCTACATGATCTCCAATACAACGGGCTATAAATTACAAATTAATGCTTAAAAAACATGTAATAGGGTCTGCACAGACCTTTTACACCATAAACAACTCACATTTATCATTATTTCACAAAAAATCCCCTTGTAGCCTCCATTTTCACACAAATTTAGAAGAAATTGCATTAAGGCATCAAGCCCATACACCCACCAAGACTCCCCTCCATCCTAAATAATTACCATAACATTTAAATCCACTAAAAAATCCCCATTCCATTGAGATACAGAAGAAACAAGAGGTGGATGGGGTTTAAAACAACATTTAGACTGTCAAAACCCTATGACAGGGTAATAGACCTGCAGACACAAAATTTAATCAAACATGCACAATGAGAGTTAGGCCTTCAAACCACCAGGAGAATGAAGTTGACACATTCCCTTACAAATATCAAAAGTGTTTACATGCAAAGTCCTTCTTTACAGACAGTATCACAATGTTAAAATGAAAGAAATACAGTAAAATCTAGAAATTACAGTGCTAAAACAATGAAGTTGATTGTTTTCTTTTTTAGAGAGGCTTTACATCGATGCACCATGATATTTAAAGGCCTTTCAACTGTCTTTTAACTTCCCAAACCCACAAAACTATCTTTCAAAAACCATATGATTGTTAGTTTTCTCTTTTACAAGTATTTTGAACAAAATGACAACATAACAATTTTGAAAGCAACTTTTACTCAATTTGACATTCCTTTATGTTTTACCCCTCCTAAAGACTCACATACAACATAATGGTCTTTATGAACTTATTTAGGACACAAGAAAACAAAAACTTGATATAAACCTATTAAAGATAGGTCTTGATGCAACCTCAAAAGTTCCAATTTATCAAGGGTTGGGGTGCTCCTGCACCAGTTTTTCATTATAACCATAGGTTGTCAATGCACATTTTAAATTACACAATTCTATACACTTGCCAATTTCATTTTTAAACCACATATCTTTGAGGCATTTTTTTATTTAACAATTGAATTACCTTGTGTATGCTTCCACATTTTGTATACACATATGTATGACATACGTTTTAAGGAAGTAAAATAAAACATCATTTCTCAATCCTTTATTATGGAAATTCATACCATTCTCTGAAGCTTTCATTGAGGTATTTTGTCAAAAAAATATACTAAGCAGCTCATTGCCTTGTCTATGCTACCAAATTTTCCATACATCTCTCTAAAAAATTGGAATATACTCCTCCCACATTGATAGATCTTAGAAACTATTTTGGTTTTCATCTCTATTTCTAAATTTACCTCATCACTAAACCTACCTCATCACTTTTATTTGTGATATATTTTAAATGTTTCATTGATTAGTCTACCTACAAGGGATTTGAACCCTTCTCTCCACTATTAGAAGACTCTTTATTGAAGGCTAAGTTAGCAACATGGGGAAAGGTGCAGCCTATCTTGCAATCATGGCTCAAAATGGAAGCATGGACAAAGCATTTGAATTGTGATGCAACTAGGGGAGGTCTCTATGTCTAATTTTCCAATGGAGGTACCTCCAAAACACTTTGTTTCCACCAAATATCAACTAACAGTCACTAATTGTGTTACAAAACAACAAATTCAACCATTATTTCTCAGAGCCTTGACCTCTAAAATGCTATACCACCAAACCCTCAACTTTCATGCAAATAACCTAGGGTTTATTGAAAGTATTGACAACTGGGCTTTCAAGACCTCACCAATACCAACAAAACTTCAAAAATTCCTTGCAAAAACTCAAACAACCATTATATGGAAGGTTCCTTCAACATTTCATCAAAACCCTTCTTTAACATCCCATTTACACAAGGAAAACAATGTAATTATTCCTATCTTGTAATCATGGCATGCCCCTACACCACCTTTGTCTATGCTAGAAATAGTCTTGTACAAGATGATTGTAAGTATTTTTTATGAAGCCTTGAATGACATATATTTCATTTATTTGAATGGACAAATAATATAGGAACTAATATTCGTCTCATTACCATGCTACAAGTAAAATTATCCACCATGCCGAAGAAACGAAGAAGGAATAAACTAACAGGTGAAGAGAAAGAAACCTTCAAAGCAAAGGAGAGAGAATGAGTGGTGGCATATCGTGAAAAGAAGAAATTGGGTACTATTGACGAAAATAATCCAACTGAAGAGGAACCTTAACTGTCAAAAAAAGAATCATGCTAAGACAAATTCAGATACCATAGTTGGAGACACACCCTCTACGGAAAGTGAATACAAAGGGACACCATTAAGAAGAAGATAATATGGAGGGACACCAGCTACCACAAGTGAATATGGAGGGACACCATTCATCACAAGTGAATAAGGTTGGACACCATCCAACACATCTCAAGTTGAGAGTACATCATCACTTAGATTTGATGAAGAAGGTATGCCATCATCCCCACAAGAACCTCAAGGTATGTCTTCTACTCCACCCTCGATTGAAGGTACACAATCTATCCCACCTTAATTAAATATTGATGATTCAATTCCTAATGTTGAGATGTATGTACCTAGAAGAACACCTAGAATTTTGCGTAGAAAGCCAAAGTATTTGATTAATATTGATGAGGATATTTTGTAGTGCACATGGAAGGTAAGATTCAAACACACACTTGTATAAGATATGCTGATAAGATTTAGAAATTCTGCTTTGAAAGGGCAAATGAGACCACAATATGTCAACTATTTGTTGAAAATGATGCGGGGTATAAAGTATAGAGACATCATGAAGACTCTTGGGTTGAGAACATCAAATGCATCGAGTGAAAACACTATTGTGAAGAATCTAATGGATGCATATGAGAGTGTGGGTAAGACATCATGCTCAAAGGATAGTAATGTCACATGACATGTCATTACATTGACTTTGGTAAGTAGTGAAACAAAGAGAGCTCATCTCATTAGAAAGATGAGTGAACAAATGAGAATTAGTAGAAAAACTTTATCAAAAGTTGTTCAAAGGCAGTAAAGAATTGAGGGCACTGATTCAAATGAATTATGGGCATTCTCGGGGAGACTGTCACAAAAAGATAAAAGAGTTGTTGAAGCATTGAGAACACTAATTGAAGAGTATTGGGAGAATAACATAAGGCCATCTCCAAATTAAAGGGATGTGGTAAGAAGGAGAATCGGTATTCAGAATTGTGAGCCACATCGAAAGCATTTTTTGGATGACTCAAACCCAATTTTTTCATAAATTTCAAATGAATTATCCTCAAATTAGTATTTTCCAAATATTTATTGAAATGCTTAAACTTTTTTATGTCAAGATAAATCACACATGCACTACTTGTTTTTGATAAAAGGGTAAAACGGGTTTTACAGGGACCCAAAACCACAACGTTTACAAAACAGAATAAAGGACACAAAAGTCCAACCAAAAAGACCAGCTGCCCGAGAAAACAACAACTACAAAAGACAGAACAGAAAGGTCAAACCATAAGGGACATCAAAATGAACAAAAAAACCCTGACCATTAATTCAGAGTCTTGAGAACTGACTTCGTCTCCACCTCCAAATTTTGCATATCATTGACACCCTTTTTAAAAATTTGTATCATCTTTGGAGTAGGGGGGACCTTACGCTTCAGATTGGCTCTAGTTCTTTTGGAGATGCCTGCATCCGTGTCCTAGCTTTTTTCCTTTGTTTCCTCCAGATCCACAACCAGAGACCCCTACTGGGCTTTATCAAGCTTTTCAGTCATCGTGTTTATGATGATGGCATTGTGTCTTGCCATACAGTTGTTTTGCTCGGTGACGGTTTTAAGGGTGTTCCTTATATTCTCAAACTTGGAATCAATATCTCTGTTACTGTGACCTGGAACCCCACTATCCACATCTTTATTTTCAGTCCCTGCAATCTTAGCATCCAACTCATCAATTTTGCTTTGAATGGCCCAATTTTTTATTTTCAACTCATTAATTTTAGAGAAAGTCCATTCCAACAGTTTGAAATGGGACTTAGAATTGGTTTTGGCAAGGTTCAGAACATCCAGAGAGGGCTCCTTTCCAGAATTAGGAAATTTTTTCTCAAGGTTAGGAATAATAGGGGAGTCAACATTAGCTTGTTTATCCAGCAAAGGTTCATCGCTGAGCTTGGTTTTGTTGGCATCAGACTCCTCCGAATTAGAGGATTCTTCAGAGTAGGAAACAAGGCTTTTGGCCTGGGGTTTCTTATCATTGGGAGTGTTCATAGGAGATGGGCTATCAGGCTCAAGCATGACACGGGCTTTACCAGAAAGGGGAGTAGGGTTTTTGCTCCCAAAAGGGACAGCGTGCATTCTAAGGACTTTCCTCATTGGACTAGAGTTAGGCAGATACTCTGAGTCACTGGGCTCAGTGTCGTCACTCTCAGAGTCAGGGATAGTTTCCTGGATAGCAGGGGCATGCATATTTTGGAAATGTTCAACAATTAGCCTTATTAACCCAGTATGTAGGATGGGGAATCTTTTAGGGTTTTTCTTGTTATCCTCCAAACTTTTCTTCAAGGAATAGAAGGATTGTGGCATAGAAACCCCACCAAAATCTTCAAGAGAGTTCTTATAATTTTTTTTATGTGAAATAGAGAATGGCCAAATATTCTACAGGACATCATGCTTGGATGGTTCATGAGAGCATTGTAGTGGCTTGTAACATATGCCAGTATGTCAACATATGGAAAGAACATATGAGGTGGGAAAAAAACTAGTAGAGTTTGGGAATTATAAAATAGTGGCATACGCTACAAAAGATGGGTCTCAAGCAAAAAGGTGTGATTTGGTTATTCATAATATTCTAGTGTATTAGTTTATGTCCATGTTTCGTGACAATATGGTGTATGAGTATGCAAGGCATACCCATAGAGCCTGATGGCTGGACACACAATTCAAGCTATGCAAGGACACCTTTCTAGTTGGTAGCATAGTATCAGTGGTTGAATTTGTAGAGAAATACACTCTACAACCATAGGGTGAGGTGCAGTCATAGTATTACAACTCTACACATGTTTTGATATTTGTGCAAATAGCATTCATTCATCCAACTAATAGTATAGAGGACTAAAGGAAGGTATTGAGGGAGTATCACTTTTATATTAGTGATGATCACACACATTCTCCAGAGTTCGTGCAGGGTTGCTTCTAGATGTTCTATTATGATTTGGCTCAAAGGGGCATAACATATGATCAACATATAATATGGTCAGATAATTGTGCAACGCAGTTCAAGAAGTCATGCATGTTCTACTAGTTGAGTAGGATGCATGTCATTACAAGTGTACAAAATATGTGGAACTTTTGTGAGGTTGGGCATGGAAAGGGGGAGCATGATGGTGCAGGAGCATGCATGAAAAGAGCATTAGCACAAGAAGATTTAAAGTATAAAGACAATGCAAAGTTGACAGATGCAAGATCAATCATCGAGTGGTGTAATGCTTTGATGGGTCCAGGTAATGAAGGTACGTCTTCAGTTCATAGGTATTTTTTGTTGATGGATGATACTAACATTGCACCATACGAGGATTGTTGTACACTATCAAGATTGAGTGAGCTACACTCTTTCCTTAGCTCAAATGCAGGTTCATGGAGTATCAATACACGAAAGATGGCATGCTTTTGTTCATGTACAATGCAAGCTTGGAATGATTGTGACGCAGGGGAGTAGGTTGACAAGTTATCTTAGCCCACTTCACATGTATCGCCCTCTGACTACATTAGAACTAACACAGATGAAATCATCGGTCGACTTTGACCACATATCAGATCTAGTTCAACCAAGTAATATATCTGCTTTCTTAGTTTTTGAAATTCCATATTGTTATATTACTTTGCAATGTATTCGTAATGTTGACTAATTTCAAGAGATTTGTTGCACTTATCAATGCAGGGAAAGTTTATGCAGTTATTGCAGATGAAGACAATGAAGAGGGAATTAACTATTAATTGTGTCATTGTGTTGAGGCCAAAAAGAAATTGGAGGCCCCAGTTATAGATGGAGAAAATATCGAATACCCTATAGGCTCGTTTGTTGTTACTGGAACGTGGCTTAGAAGGTACCCACATAAGAGTGTTAAACATTGGCTATTTTAGGACTTTGACACGCATCGTAAGATTCTTCATTACTCAAACCTTGTCATGGAATTCAATGTTCGTTTGACGAAATATGGGGGTAGACCTTTGAACAAGGTCTTGTGGAAGGTCCATGAGTCTGACCACAAGGCCATACTTGACACAATAAAGAGTAGAGCAGACCTAGATGGTTCGCTGGATTAATTTCTAAGTATGCACATTGATTCTTATTAATTTATACTTGTATGCACATTAATTTTTTTGATGGAAATACTATCATCTTCTTTTACTTTTCCTATTTGTAAGTAACCTACTACAAATTTATTGGTGTCCCCTTGCAAAAAATGCAGATTTATGAGCCATCCAAGAAAATGTCAGCCAGAAAAAAATGCAACATCCTTATTTTGATGATCTTGACAAATCTCAAACATGATTTTAAGCCATTAAAAAAGTGTGTGCAAAGCTTGGTGAGAGAATTTCAAGTTATTCATTTGAAGTTAACCTTATCATGAACAGCTATGATGTAGACATTATAAGAGCATATCAAATTTCAACTTACTCTATTCATGAGAGGTGTTGTGTGCAATAGGTATCTTAGAACTCCCAGTGAAGATGTATGACCAGGAGTTACTAAGTTGAGAGACTGGCATGCCTATCTATAAGTGCCTTCCAATCTATTTTCATTTCATTTCTATTTTGGATGCTCTTTCTTTTTCTCTTTTACTTTGCGTATTTGTAAGTAAACTACTAAAAATTGATTAGTCTCTCATTGTAGAAAATGCTGATTTATGAGCCATAAAAGAGAATCTCAACCAAAAAAGAAATGCAACATCCTTATTTTGATGATCTTGAAAAATCTCAACTATGATTTGAAGCCATTATAAAAGAGCATGTGAAGCTTAGTGGAGGAATCTCAAGTTACTCAATTGAAGTTAACCTCATAATGAGAACCTATGATGTAGACATTTAAAGAGAATCTTGAATGTATGAGTGACATTGTAAAAGATATGTGAGAATGAAGTACCTAAGGCATTTTAATGAGATTTAATTGTAATGAGATTTACTCAAATATTGTAATTTTGGAGTTCATGTTTGGTGCAGGAGCACCTTGTTCTCTAAATGCCTTCAATAGGAAAATTTGCAAAATTTGAATTTTGAAATGTAAAAAATGTGAAAAATGTCATGTGAAGGTCATATGTAATGTATTCAAAGTATCAAAGAGGTCATTAGGTGATTAGAGAAGTGATATTGCACAAAAGATGTCATTTGGTGTAAAAATGCAAAACTTGCATTAGTTGCACAATTGCAAAATTAGTAAATAAAGGATGATGTTTTCTGTATTTTCAACACTTTTTCTTTTTCATTTCAAGGCAGTTATTAGTTGGGAAACATCTATATAGAGCATGTAAGGTCAAGAAAAACATAGATCTTTTGTATTCTTGAAGATTTACAATCAATAAAGTCCCTGTTTTAGTGATTTTCTAAGTTTTTCTAGTTGTTCATTAACTTGTAAGACTTGTACAGTAGTTTAAGGCCTTGAATCTTGTTGTGTAAGGTAGAATAGTGAAGTATATTTCATTTGAATCTATTTAGGAGGGTATCCATTGAGTTTATAATTATTTTGAACTGATTTTTCTCAACTCGGTCTGTAAACCTGCAAGATTGGGGTTTTGAGAGTCTAAATAACCAATAATGAATACTCCACCAAATTTGATAGTTTAGATCAATGGAGTAGGTTAGTATTAGGATGTTTTAGGTGTGTGTGTGTTTATTTGTGCAGGGGAATTCAAGAAACAAAGGTGGATTTGCTGCTATAGGGTTTTATGATGAATTTCCAAGTGAAAAGTGTGGCTCCAAGTGGTGTTTTGAGGAAAATGAAGTGTTCAAGGATGGAAGGAGGTTTATAATGCATATGTAGACATATCTAAACATGTTTGGAGTAGTGGCTAAGCTTTTGAAGGTTTTCAATGGTGTTTTCTATCAAACCCTCATTCTTTTTGCATGGTTTAAGCCTAAAAACAAGGTTTCTATTGTTGGGTGTTTAATTGGGCCTTTAAGCCCCTAAATATTGGTGAATCCTAAGTTTTGACACATGATAAAATAATTTTTGAAGTCATATGGGGTTTTGGAGTTAATTCATTGGTAGTTCCTTTGTAAATTTGGGCTAATTTGAAGCATTTTCCAATGGGTAGGCTATTGGTTTACACATATTTTCAAAAATAGGTATATCTAATTTTTGGATATGTTAATATTGGACAAAATGGGTTTCTAAAAAGTTGCCAGTATAGGTTTGAAAGGATCTCAATAAGAAGTTACAGCCAATTCAAGGTTTGGAAACCTACTTGCAATTTGATGCCTTGATAGCTAAAATGGGAAAATCTGTGTAAACAATGATTTGAATGATTATTTATGATTTAAACCTATTTGAAAGGTGTTTGAAAACATGTCTCAAATGCTTGGATAAGATCTAGGAAGCTAACTTGGTGTTTTGAGTGTTTTGAGCAAGGTTTACACAGTGTAAAATGATGTTTTGATTGCTAAAAAGTGGTAATTTGAGTAAACATAGTTTTCAGAGTTTGAATGTGTATTGAAATTGTCAAGATAATGTATTTAAAGATGTATCTATGGTTTGGTAAAGGTGCAGAATTTAATCTTGAAGATTTGATGTTTTAAGTAAGGTGGATTTTTGGTGCAAAATGGTGTTTTTGATTGCAAGTTAATGGTAAGTCTGATGGCCAGTGGTTTTTAAGTATGTATCTTATTTATTTCAGTCAAGAATAGGCTGTTTAAAGTGTCTTAGATGTTTGGTGAATGGTTAGAAGCAGACTCAATGGTTTGTAGTCTTATTCCCTCATTGAAATAAGTTGAAATGATGAGTAATTGGTTGAAAAATGAAAGAATTGAATGCTTTAATGTTGTTGATCAGGTTATGGCTTTGATATAGTCAGTATGATGCTAGTAAGGTTGTTTTTGAATATGATAATGACACGGAATACTGAAGAAGTGCTTGGATTGTTGGTTTCCTTATAGTTTCTAATGGGAAAAGTGGGATTTTGGTGAATGGATAAGTGGATTTTTCATGAAAGTTGAGCAAAAGAATGATGTTTGTTTAATTTTATCTTCTCTTGTTACTTGTTTGGGTCAGAAGTACCCTGATGGTTTGTGGATCCTGGTAGATGCTCTTGCATTAGTAAGAAAAGGGTGTCAATCTTCACAAAACCTCAAATAAATGAGTTTCAAACAAAGTTTCAACCAACAACTCTCTATCTCTTCAATTTTAACCCTTCACTCTACCTTGTCTAGTAGGTCAGCAAACCCTAGTTTTAGACCTTTCCTCACAAAATTCTCAAATGATTTCACAAACAAATGACTGATCTAGATAGCCATTATTGAGTTACAACACGTACTTCAAAATCAATAGTGACTGTCTTGGAACATGTGCATAAAATGTTGGTGTAATTAAAAGTGTTGTACCTTGTCCTAGGTCATTATTACACCTTAGTTAAGTTTACTTAGGGACCACATAGGAGGTAGTTGGAGTATTTCCACTTTTGGTGAACTTATCATGTTATTAGTTTATACATCCACCTTTTGTGGACATATCATGTGATTACCTCTCCACCTTTTGTGGGCGATCCACCATTTGTGGTGATTATCACATTATCACTTTTCCACTTTAGGTGGAGTGATAGCTTTTCACAATTGTCTCATGTCATAAGATTACGACACTTGTCATAATCTTATGCCCTTCTATGTTCTCACCTTGGCTATATAACCAAGGGGTCTCCTATGTACTTTTTCTCATCATATTTGCATTCATTGATAAGAATATAGTTTATTCTTGTCATATTATTTCTATCTCTCTTATGTTTGTGCTTTCTATTAGGCCTCTAGATCTTGGGTGGCTACCTTCATAGCTAATTCTTACATGGTATCAGAGCTATTGGAGTGCCTTTGGATTGTCATTTTGGAGAGATTCTTGGAGGGTTCCATTTTTGACCTTGTATTGCAGGTGCATTTTAGGAGCTTGTTGCATCAGATCAAAGCTCACCATTGCGTCTGGAGTGTCCAAGATAGTTAAATTTTCCTTTTGGTTCATCCCAGTTGGACATTGGAGGCCAAATCTACAAGGGTTTGAAGATTTGAGGTGGTTGCCAGATCCAAGAGGTAGCTACCACTTTGGGCATTTTCACCCAAAAAGGACATCACCATCGCGTTCAGAAGGGCCAAAAACCCCTAAATTGACTGTCAAATTGTCGAATTTGGACAAAGTTCCTCTCAGAGGAATTTTTTTTTAATAGGCAGGCCGTACGACCCTACCTGCGCAATGGTACAATTTTTCATTTTTTTAAAAAAACATTTCAATTTTTTGCAATTTTTTTTAATTAAATTTGAAAAGCAAATCTTTTTAAAAATTGTAAGTATTGTTTTTTTTGTTTATTGTTTTAAAAACAAAATTTAAAAAAAAATATAAATAAAAAAATAAAAAATTGTTAACCTGCAGACGCAAGTAGTGACAATACCTACGTACGTAGGTACCGCAATACCTGCAGCTGTAAGTCTACTGCCGGTGGTGGCGGCAGGGCCGTTTGCCACCTGCACGACCGCTGGCCGTTGCAGGGGGCGGCGTCCTTGCCAACCCCACCGGCCCTTCTTTAATTTTTTTTATGTTTTTTTAAAATAAAAACTTTTTATTTGTTTTTTCAATTTTAATAAATTTTTTATTAAGTTTTGAAAAAATAAACTTTTAATGTTTTTCTTTAATAATTAAAAAAACAAAATTATGTTTTTTCTTTATTAATAAAGTTTTTTTAACAAAAATAAATTTTCTTTATTAAGTTATTAATAAAGTTTTTAAAAAAAAATAAAACAAATTTTTTTCTTTATTTCAATAAAGTTTTTTTCATTAAAAAAAAATTTCTTTATTATTTTAATAATAAAGTTTTTGAATAAATAATGTTTTAAATTGCTTTTAATTAAGTTAAAAAAAAAAACAAATCATGCAATAATAAGCAAACCTTGGAAAATAATTTTTCCTCCCGATCGAGCCTTGTCATGCACCATTGCTCCTATAACCGATAGTCAACAAGGGGCCAATTGCTTCTACTAACATCCACCTGGAGGGTTTTCTTCATGGTCTTCTGCTTCGAGGCACCTTTGGTTGGCTTCTTCATCAACATTTCTAGTTTTGCATCATGTTGCTTGTAGTTCTCCTCTATGTAATGTTGTAATCGCACTAAAATAAAGTGCCACAATCTACTATTCAGTGTACTTTTTCATGTACTGTATGCTTCTTTGGATTGATCTATGTATCTAGTGTTAGTTCCTATATACTCAACAAATGCAGCGGTTGGTTACCCATGCATTTTGGTGAGATGGACTAGTACCATATAGACACTCCTATTTTGGAAGCACTCTACTTGTCTTCAAAAGTTTGGTTCTACATCTAGAGACTTGGTGCATGGCTCCAGTGAGACTTGGATTGTACAATTTGTGCATGGTCTAGTGATACTTAGATTGTACCAATTTGCTATTGATGGGCATTCAGTTGATGCTCACACAGTTGTCTTCTTGGTTCTGACCTTATTCTTGTTGCAGTGTGGATTCATCTACAATTCTTCATTGACAGATTCTACAGTTACTCTTGAGTTGATAGATTCAACTCATTCACCAATTATGTGGCATCTTCTACAGTTGTACCTGATTCTCTCTATCAGTGGTTGTCATAGTTTGGAATTCTTTGGAATAGCATTTGGAGCACTCATCATCATCCTTGGTTCGCTCTACATCAACCTTCACATTGTTCTACATTATCTCCTTCTTCAGTAAAGATTGGGGACTCTTGACATTGTGACATTTGAGCAGTGACTCTCCATTGAGGGGAGGTTGCATGGACTATCTTCATTCTCATATGGGGGGAATTTTTCCTCACATGAGGTTTTGTCCTTTCTAGAGCATGTTTCCTATTTTGTTTCTCTCTTTTGGGGAGGATTTTTGTCCCACTGGGTTTTCTCCTTTTCTCTGGTTGTGAGAGATTGCATTGCATTTGTACATGGGTACCTAACATGGCCTAATAGTCAAGACCCATCTTGCATCATTTTCTTTTGTGTACATTCTCCCTAAGTTGCACTTAAGGGGGGGTGTTGGTGTAATTAAAAGTGTTGTACCTTGTCCTAGGTCATTATTACACCTTAGTTAAGTTTACTTAGGGACCACATAGGAGGTAGTTGGAGAATTTCCACTTTTGGTGGACTTATCATGTTATTACTTTATCACATCCACCTTTCGTGGACACATCATGTGATCCACCATTTGTGGTGATTATCACGTTATCACTTTTTAGTTTTGGTGGAGTGATAGCTTTTCATAATTGTCTCATGTCATAAGATTACGACACTTGTCATAATCTTATGCCCTTCTATGTTCTCACCTTGGCTATATAACCAAGGGGTCTCCTATGTACTTTTGCTCATCATATTTTCATTCATTGATAAGAATATAGTATATTCTTGTCATATTGTTTCTATCTCTCTTATGCTTGTGCTTTCTATTAGGCCTCTAGATCTTGGGTGGCTACCTTCATAGCCAATTCTTACATAAAAAATAACCTTCTTTGCTGTCCTCATTAGGCTAACTAGGCCTAATTTATAAAGGAACATACCTTTAAACATTCAACAACCCCCTAAACTTGTTGGGGAAGCAATTCTCATGTATCCAAACCCTCAAATCCGCAATTTGTCTTAGGAGAAACTCACTCCACCATGCCAAACCACAAAGCTCAAAAAAGTGTCAAATGCAAGTAGTGTAAAGTTGCAAAGTGGTGTAACTTTCATTCTGCAACTTGTGTGACCAAACAGATTGTTCCAACGCTTCCAAATAGGTATGTTTACGCTAGGCATGGTCCTCTTTCACACCCAAACATGCAAAATCGCTCCGAGCTATGTTCAACCATATCGATCCCTTAAGAGTCTAAAGTGTAAAATGGCTGCCAACTTCAGCATGTTGTTACTCGAATACCATGACACTTAGAAACTTCTCATTTGATCCTATAGGACCGCATTGGGACCCTCTACAAAAAATTCTCTCAATTTTTGCTATCTCGAAGTGGTTTTCCCATGGTGACGGATTTTCACTTGATGGAAAAAGTGTCAAATTCAAGTAGTGCAAAGTTACAAAGTGGTGAAACTTTCATTCTACAACTTGCGTGACCAAACATACTATTCCAATGCATTTGAATAGGTATGTTTATGCTAGGCATGGTCCTCTTTCCAACCAAACACGCAAAATTTCTCCGAGCTACGTTCAACCAGATCGATCCCTTAAGGGTCCAAAGTGCAAAAGGGAAGCAAACTTTGAAGGGCTATTATTCAGAAACCATGATGCTTACGAATTCTCCGTCCAAGCCTATGGGATCATGTTGAGCTCTTCTACAATAACCTCTCTCATTTTTTGTTATCTTGGACTCATTTTCCTGTGGTATCCAGTTTTCACTTGATGGAAAAAGTGTCAAATGGAAGTAGTGTAAAGTTACAAAGTGGTGCAACTTTCGTTTTGCAATTAGTGTGACCAAAAAAATTGCTCCAACGCATCTTGATAGGTAGGTTTACGCTAGGCATGGTCCTCTTTTACAACAAAACATGTAGAATTGCTCCAAGCTATGTTCAACCGGCTTGATCCCTTATGATGGCTTGCAACCCAATGAAAAAGAGAAACATACACATGATGGTTGAGAAGTCTGAGTATTCCACACAAAAAATGTATGATCATTGGTGTAGAGCACCTTGTTCCTCCATTTGATGAAGAAGATCTAGTTCAGTGGTTTTAGTCATTATAATGTCAAATAAGGCCATGATAGGCCATTTTGTAATCTTGCTTTTAGTTTTGAGTTAGTGTGGGGTCATTTGAGTCAATCATGTAAGTACGAATAAGAAAATACCATTGATAAAGGCATTGGAATAGATTACTAATGCTGCCCCTATTCAAAATTTAGATTTTAGGCCTTAAAAGCAAGGCTAGACGAGGTGAAAAGAAGAAATTGCTTGAGAATAAGTTGGAATAGGTTGGAAATAGGGTGAGGTTGTGGAGTTTGATGCGTTCAAATGGTCTAAAAGGACAAGGGAGGTCAAAAGTATGTTATGGCATGATGCCCTAATTGGGAATAGAGGGGTTTTAAATAAAAAAGAGAGGTTTGAGGGAGTATAAGTGGGTAAAGTCAAGGGGTAGCATAATTTGGTGGTCAATTAAGTTTGTGTAGGTATAATGAAGAGTGTTGGAAGAGGTTTTGAGGTTGTATGTCGTCTGGATATGGGGTTTTCAATAAACCCTAGTGAAATTTGAGAAAAGTGAGGGTTTAGAGGATAGTGGGGTTAGAAGGCCAATCACGCCCTAAAAAATGTGGATTTTGTGGATTTGCAGACTAGTAAATGCTGCCTAATGGTGTTTTGAAATTGGAAGAGTGATTGAGAGGGTGTTGCTTTGTTAAATAGACCTATTCAGGGGTCTAGGACAATGTTGAGTCCATTTCTTATTTGTATTATAAATTATAACTTTCTTTCTCCCGAGTCCATTTCGTATACAAGAAAAAATATTGCAAAAGGTTGACATATAAATCTTTCGATGTGTTTATATGGTGAAACATCAAGAACATAACAATTCATTTTGCACTATCAGGATTATACTGTGAAAATGTTTAAAGACTATTGAAGATAAATGTTTGTATGATAATGTGTCAAGAAGTTAACTACTTCATCTACTCTGAATGTTATGTTTTGCAAGTGTTGTGAAGATTATGTATCGTTTGCTTAATTGAGTTGTTCCAATCAAAGGGTTAAATATATTGGAATCTTTTTATGAATCATTTCATGGAATACCAATTGAAAACGTGTTTTTTGCTTTTAGATAAAGTTGTTTAGCATCAATCAATTAATATTCAAGAAAAACCATGAAGGACAACAATGATCAATGCTAGGGCTAACCAATTAATAAGTATACATGTGAATAAGTCAAGCATCTACATGTGAATAAGGGAAGCACAAGTACTCAAAAAAATGTAAGCCTTAACATATACACACAAATACATAGTATACACAAATTAATACAAAGTATGCACGAATACAAGGTATACGGATGAAAACATGTAAGTCGCAAAGTATACATTGGAACACACGTAAGAAACAAAGTATACACATAAGTTGTAAAGTATACACTTGAATACACGTAACTCATATCTATTGAACCATCAATTTATAATGCAGATATGGACACCATCGATAAAAAAAGATTTGTATTAACCAAATATCCATGTAGGAATACATCAAAATATGTCGATATAAGTATGAAATATAGGTACAAAATAGCCATATAGGCTTACGAGAATGCCATATAGGCATACAATGTCAAATATATCCAATACAAAATATGTACAAAACTGCCATGTAGGCATACAACAAAGGGCTCTGGAATCAAAAGTCATTGCTCTCCATGCTCTGGAAATAAATTCTTTCCATTTGCTTGTCGATCAGATGGTGATAGGTTTGTCACTTTTTTGTGCTGTGCTTGAGGAGTGCTCCTGCTCCTCCTCCTAGTGTTTAGTTCATGGCAAAGTTTTAACTATTACAATAAGAAGTAAAGACATTAATATATAGAAATTACATTATAAAAAATGATATATTTAACAGAATAATCACTTACTACCATCTCATGATCACTCTCCATGAGGGAAATATTCAGACACCCATGCTGAGGCGTGCTCAAGCCCTGTATAAACCATCCAAATAGAAATTAAACTATGAATGAATAATGGTTTGATTTTTCACTAACTAATATCTATAACAAATGTAAATGTAAATTTACTAATTTGCCTCATACCTCCCTTGTCAGAGCCATCAAGGATTGTATAGCAGATGAAACATCGATCTCTATTGCCTTCATCACATTTAGAGGTGTTTCAACTTGTAACATATGAAATTAAAACAAAAAGTTATTTAATCACAAAAACTACAATAGCGATCCACGTCATGACTTATAATGTTTGAGATATTGAATAAAATTTTGAGTACTTATTAAACTATATATTTTTTATTATCATGCTTACTATTTTCCCTATCCATATCTTGTTCGAAAGGATGTGCTTTTAGGCTCTTACCCATAGCAGCAAGCTGGTGAACCGTTTGATCAAATGCTTTCGTAGACATGTACAATAACTGTGGTGGAATAGAGAAGGCAGTGAACTGTTTGAAAAAATGCCTCAAAGAAATGGGGTCTCTTGGTGATGGAATGCCATTACAAACAAATGCATGTCATGGCATTCCATCACCATAAGACCGCATTTCTTTTAGGCATTTAAAAAAAAATCTCATTGCCTTCTCTATGGTATTATTGCTTACTATTATGCTTTGATAGATATTTTTACAAGCATGCATAGTTTGTTGGAAAGCACCTATTTTAGGCTTTTAGCCATAGCAACAAGGATTAAGTGAGTAGTTTGATAAAATGCTTTGGTACACATGTATGGAAAATGTGGTATCATAAAAGGTGGTGAGCTATTTGAAGAAATACCTCAAAGAAATGTGGTCTCATGGTGATGGAATGGAATTCCATCACCATGAAACCACATTTTGTTGAGGCATTTTTTCAAACTAATAACTGCCTTGTCTATGCTATTGCTTACTATTATGCTTTGATAGATTTTTTCCAAGCATCCATAGTTTGTTGTGCAGGTGCACCTTTGCAAGCACATGCCCCCATGAGGAAAATTTAGGAGTTTTAATTGGTTAAGGTGTTTTGATGATGTAATAAGAATTAAATAGCCATTTTGGAGGTTGTAATAGTCTTAGTTAGTTAATTTAGGCATAAAGTGCAAAATTACAAAATATTGACAAAGTTGTCAATTTCAAATGTTGTAAAAATGAAAAAAAGGTGTAAAGGCATGGAATGCCAAGGGTCAAAGTAGTTGTAGAGGTTATTGAGTTATTGTAGGAAGTTGGAAAGGTTGGGAAATGTTTAAAAATGATATGATCCATCGATGTAAGTTGTTGTTGGAGAGATTGAAGGAGAAAACTAATAAAATATCATTGATCCAAAGGAGTTCGTATTGAGTTTTTGATATGTGAAAGTAGGCCATGATGGGTGTTTGATTTGGGGATTTGTTGACAAGGTTTTTTGAGAAAATTGAAAGTTTTGACAAGAAAAGTGGGTTGGCTGACCTAGTAGGAAGACTAGGTAGAAGTTTGAAAACAAAGAAAAAATTGAGTTTTTGAGTTGCAAAGTGGATTGAATCCTTTTGAATGACGAAGTTAAGTTATTTGACTGCCCTGCATTGCATCAGTTTGTTGGAAAGCACCTTTTTTAAGCTTTTAGCCATAGCAATGATGAAATGAACTGTTTGATAAAATTCTTTGGTAGACATGTATGAAAAATGTGGTAGCATAGAAAAGGTAGTGAGCTGTTTGAAAAAGTGCCTCAAAGAAATTGGGTCTCATGGTGATGGACATCACTATGAGACCGCATTTTCTTTGAGGAATTTTTTCAAAAAACTCATTGCCTTGTCTATGCTATTGCTTACTATTATTCTTTCATATATTCCTTCCAAGCATCCATAGCATAGACAAGGCAGTGAACTGTTTGAAAAGATGCCAAGTAGTAAAAAGTGGTCTCATGGAATGCCATGACAAGTAAATGCAATTGGAAGCTACTCCTAGACTTATTACTTATGCTATGTGAAGTAATTGCATCACTGCTTATGTTGACTTTCTAAACAACTATATTGTAGTTGAAATTTTTTCATCTATCAACATCTAGTTATTAGTTATGGAATGTGAAGTAATGCTTTGAGTTTGAATGATGTGCGATGCAATGTAATCAATGATATGAATATAAACTACACAAATCTATTAAGTACAATTCATTAGTTAAACTCTTTATTCTATTAATTGTGTGTAGGTTTGAGTAAATCCACTAGCATTGGGAGGTGTTCCCTCAAAACCTCCAATATTAGCTTGTTCAACATCCAAAACCACATATTAAAATACCATTCGTAAAACAATGCTATTAATATGTAATACATTTATAATTGTTTACTAGTTACATACCCCACCGATAGGTGTACTGCAAAAATAAGTAGGTGTAGGACTGGTGTATCCAGTCTCAACACTGTGACCCTGCAATTTTATTAAAATCATAAAACTAAATTAATTAATCTTGCATTTCAAAATAAAAATTTAATAAATTAAATTCAATGAACATGCTAACTTTTACCTGACTCTCAATGCCATACACCTCATGCAAAATGTTAGCTGCCCTCTCCATCTCCATAGTTGTAGATGGATCCTACGTAGTAGCCTCCTGAGTGTCGGTGGGGTCATATGAACAAGTTGCCCCACAAGATTGACACACATGGGTTCGAAGGCCACCACTCAAAGACTCCCTTGGATGGCAGTGTAGAATAGGGATAGTATGATGGATGACACTCTGGGTCAAAGTGCTGATCACCTGCAAGGTCTCTATGTTGACACTCTCCTTCACGAAAAAAGGCATAACAATGTGCTCACGAGGTGGCCTAGCAAGAGCTCGTCTCCCTTGCTGCATAGGATCTGGCTATGCACAAGGTCTATCCCGAGCTAACTCCCCACCTCTCCCCTAGAAGTCCCTCATATCAAAATAGTTTTGGATTTTGTTCAATATGAACTCATTGTATATGTTATGCCTTGCATAACCACCCCATTTTATTCTAGAACAAAATGGGTCCCCCTTTTCTTTTGTCTTCATTGCCTTTGGTTATTTGCTTTGGTCTTAGGAGTTCTTCTGTTTTTCTCCTAACTCTATCTTTTGTTATGTCTGATTTGATTCTGCCTCGACTTGAGTTGGTTTTCTTCTTGCTAAGAATTGAATGAAATGATCATAAATAACGTATGACCATTTTATTTTGAGAACTAATGGAGGCATTTGTTTTGCAGGATTCAATTATTCATCTAAAGATATCTCTCAAGTAAGTCAGTTGGAAAGCATGCCTCAATCTAATTTATCATAAAACTCCTCAAGAAGAAAGTCACTGAGACCTTTCAGATGTCTTACTGACTGGAAGTGTGTTATATTCATTTGGGATCCACTGATCATCTAGGCATTTTAGTCACCATGAGGTTTTATATGTCTCATTGCTTCGGAAGTCTCGCTGACCATTGTACACAAGGCTAACATCATCGACAGAAAGGGGGGTTCGGTGTGATGTCTCCCTGACCAGTGGGAGTCTCACCGAAATGCAAGGGTTTGAGCTCGGGGAGAGTAGAATGCTCTCGATGAAAGGTATCACTGACCTTAAGAAGTCTCACCTACATGGGATGTCATCGGGGAGATCTCACCGAGAGATATTTCCTTCGGCATAAGGTTTGGCCGAAGGGGAAAAGTCTCGCTGAAGGTTCATGGTCCGGTGTAAAGTCTCACCGACTGCTGAGGTCTCAGCGAAAAGGAGTTGGCATTGGGGAGAGGTCTTCCTGACAAATGAAAGTCTCGAGGATAGGGGGTAGTGTCGACATGAAGTCTCGCTGACCAAGTGAAGTCTCGCCTAAAGGTTTGAGTTTGGCATAAGGGCATGACTTCAGGGTAAAGTCTCACCGATAGGGTGGACTCTTGCTGAAGTGAAGTAGCGTCGGGGAAAGATTTAAGTTCGGCATGAAGTCCCAGTGACCGAGTGATGTCTCACCGAAAGGATGGTGCTTTTGGTATAAGGTTGTGCTTTTGGGGAGAACTCCTGCCGACCGATGAAGGGTCTCGGCGAAAGTTTTGAGCTCAGCGAAAGGTCTCCCCGAAATGAAATAAGCTCTCGCTGAAACAAGGTGGCTTCAATGGGAAGTCTTTCCAACTTGATAGGGTCTTGCTGACATGGAGTGGTGGTCCCAGATGGGGGTCTCGGAAAAATTTTTGAGCTTGATGAAAGGTCTCGCTGACCAAGCAGGGTCTTGCCGAAATGAAGTGAGCTCGGGGGGAATGGAAGAGCTCATGTAAAATCTCACTGAGAGTTTGCATTCGACAAGAAGTCTTGCCAACAATGGGGAGTCTTGCTGATAGCGATGGATTTTCCAATAGAAAAGGGGATATTGGTGTGACTGATGGGAACTCGCTATGACCTCTGACCGATAGCGATTGTCTCGGAGACCACTATGGGTATCAATATGACTCTAGCCACTCACTATGAGGTCTTGCCAATCTTCGTATGATATGTCGATAGCTGCTATGAGGTATAATCACATCAGGGAGACACGATTAGTGTCTCATAGACATGCAATTCTGTTTGAACAGCCTTTGACTGCCCGAGAATTTTATGTGGAATTTATTCACCCAATCAGAGGGAGCTAAAGGTGAACCATTGGCATATTGACTGATTGACTACCCTTGTGAAGGAAATCAACAAAATGTAAATGACATGGACTTACTCTGGGATCAAAAGTGATGGAGCAAATCTGTAATCAATGGTGTTCGGATCTAGACAAGAAGTTAGATGCTGTCTCTCAGGAGGTCAACATGCAGGAAGATCTAGAATAGGAAGAAGGCTGAAAGGAGGAAGAGGTCGCGAACCTCAGGGACAACTGTGGTGTCTACTGGCAAAGGTGGATAGACATTAATGATAGTGCTTTAGGGCATTCAAAGTAGCTTGGCATGGAAGTTCAAGGATGGACATGGAGGCCATAAGTAAATGCCATAGTTGCAAAAGATTTAAAGGTTATCCCTGGAGCAATCCTTCACCGATATGGACACAGGAATGCACATTGAACGCGACATTGAATTCATTCCAAAAGATCAATGGGCCGACCCTTCTGAAATTGGCTGATATTTTGTAAAACCCTAAAGAGGGGCCAACACATTTCTTTTTGGCACGTTTTGTATATATGGCATTTTTGCCTCTTTCAGGAAGGGTAGGAGTTTTTAGAAAAGAGAGAGAGATTTTTCAAAAATCAGTAGCAGTAGAGAAACTTAAGAATAGCAGTAGAATAGGAGTTAGATTCGATAAAAGGTAGAGATGTATCTTTCAAGTTTTCTTAGTATAGATGGAAATAGTCTAAAGATATAGGTTTTCTATACACTGGTGATTGTGCCAGATTTGTAAATGTTGCTTATCTGTTTCACTAACAGTAGAAGCAACCAGATTTAAATCTACTTCATATTGTGTTCTTGAATGGTATTCATCTTTAGTTAATCATTTGATTTGAAAAGCTTTCAAGGAATGAAGTCTTATTTTATGTTTTGTTTAAATAGTGCTTTTCAATCTGTTGTTGAAATTAACACTGTGAATGAATGAAGCTGTGTGTTAATCACAAGTTAATTTTGTTCTGTAGTTTTAGTTAGCAATTCCTTGAAAGGTAACAAGTCTGGTTAAGTTGGATGAATTATTATTCTCTTCAGTTCCAAAGCTTTGATCTATCTTTTTTCTGTTTCTTTAAAAACCCCTGTTAAAGTAGGTTTAAATTCATGTTTGGTCTTAGAAAAATCCACAAGCTCAACACCATCAGGCCCCTTGAACATTATAGTTCACATCAACCATTGAGTGAAATCAGCACAGTCGAGAACCGATTACAAAGACCTTGGGAGTTAGATATCCATGTGTTATTCTTTCTCTTTTAGGAGAGCAGAATAGTAATATTCTGTTTACTATTTCTGTGCTCATCCGAACCATTTATGTGGATCCAACCATTTTGTTCCACCAATTTTCTACCATTAGGAAGGAGCTAGGTGAACCCTTACCCTTGTTTAATACCAGGTTTCAACGCATGTATAGGAGACTGCAGGACCCCTACCTAGTTGCTGAGAATAGTGCCATTCAAGCATACTTTAGAGTTATAGACCCTCTGATTGGCTTGTTCCTACAAAGGAAATATCAACCAGAAGATATTGATTCCCTGTCTAAATTCTATCATCTAGCCATTAAGCTGCAACAACAAATTAGTTCTCAACAAGGGAGTTTGGGAGGAGGTTTTCCTTCAATGGGGTATCAGATTTCTAGCCCAACCCCTCTATTCAATACTGTCCAAAGAATGTCTCCTTCCCATTATGGACCTATGTCTGAGTTGCAGACTCAATCTCCCATTCCATTCTTTGCCAATGGAGCTCTTGAATTCTTTCAACACTCACAGGCTCACCATAGTTTGCATGGTCATCATAACCAAGCTGGAACACCAAATCATGGCAATCAACCACTTGTTGCTAAGAGTGTTGAAAGTGAAAAGATAGTCCAACTCACAAATGAGGTGGAGACCTTAAAGAAAACTCTGTCTCAAGTCACAAATGACATGGCTCAGCTTAGATTGAACCCTTCTCGAAATAAAGGTAATTATCCTAATCAGAGCAATAACAATCAGGGTAATTATCAAAATCATAACAATCCCGACCAAAGGAGTTATCAAGGCCAAAAATACCCTAACCAAGGCTATCAAAATCAAAATAGAGGATATAACCAAAGGAAAAATAACAACCGACAATGGAATACAAGGCCAAATAATGGTGGAGTTTCTCACAATTATCAAGCTAATGAGGATAGGTCACATACTGCAAATGTGGCTGACCTTAATTTTATGACTAACTGGTGCATGCTGCATGATATTGCAACCCATTCTGAGGCAAACTGCCCTGAAATGGAGAAAGTTCTCAAGATGGCACATGCAGATGCCCAAACATTCTAAGGGAATTCAAATAAAGAAGTGGCTTAGTAGATACAACAATGACTTATGACCTCTTTGAGGAAGAACCCACATTCCCAATGCAAAGTGAGAATGAACTAGAGGAAGATTTGTATGATGCCCAAGCCTTTCAGACAAAGGGGGGACACTTCTGAAGAAATTAGAATAAGGGTCCGTTCACCAAAAGGTCCACTTGACTTCCATAACAAAGGTAATTCACTTGGTGTTGTCAGATGTAATGCAAGTTATAACACAAAGTTTGATATTGTTGCTGAGATGTAGAGACAAAAAACTTCTTTATCATACTTTGACATCCTAAAGTTGTGCCCTGCTCAATGAGAGATAGTGTTGAAAGCTTTAGAGCAAGCTAATAAATGAAAAGGAAAAAACAAGGTGGCACCTGCTGTAGATATGAACACAACTTTGTACAGAAGCAAGGTAGGTACCCAACCATTTCTTTTGAGTTTAAGAATATGTGGGAAGAATCTACATAATTTCCTTCTAGATTCAGGGGCTTCTGGCAATGTTATGCCATTTTTTGTATGTAAGAAATTGGGATTGAACCCTATCCAAACAAACAAGAAGGTCATCCGGCTTGATAAAATAGAGGTTAATGTAGTTGGATAATTGAGAAATATACACGTGCAAGTAGGGTCTGACCCCAGGATTTTAACCAATATAGATATTCAAGTAGCAGAGATTCCTGAGACTTATGGTATGCTGTTGAAACAAGATTTGATGAAAATTATAGGGGGATATCTCTCCCTTGACTTTTCACATATGTGGCTACGATGGAGGGGAGTGCCTACGTAGATTAGGATTGAAAGCGAACCTCACCTGAAGCATGTCATCACTGAATATGATTTCCCCAATGAGGTAGCTTATTTTGAAACCGAGATAGGGGTTTACAAAGGAGAGGAAATTTTGACCTTTTTAGTTCTTGATCCTAAAGAATTATCATTACGAAATTCCCCTGATCCCATGATTAATGAAAATCAACATGCATTGATCAAGAAGCTGCAATAGGATCAACTAGTCTTGGGGGAAGATATCAATTTGCAAAGTCTTTTACTCCCTAATTGGTGTAGGATACACTACCAAAATCATTCGGAATTGACCTGCCAACCCTGCATCAGGATTTTAAGTCAGGTTTCCCAAGCTAAGGAAACTAGCCTAAGTCACATTGAGACCGTTTCAGATCAATTCTCATTTGAAGCCAAAGAAGCAATAATGTTAACCAGGGATAATATATCTTCAAAGGAAGTTCCTTTTCAAATTGAACTTACCCCAGTCATATTTCGAAACCAACATATTTATGAGGAACAACCCCAAGGTTTGTTTGACACCCCTGCACTCACAAGTATATCAAAACCCAAGGGATTAATTAGAGATGTAAGTGACTGTCAGAAGGATAGCCACAAATTACCTGATATATCTGAGTAGGAATTGGAAATTGCACATGAGGAACCTATTGAACACTTTTGCCAATATTTGATGCAAAGGATCAAGAGCCCCCACCTATGGCTCATCTTATCCAAATGCCCATAATAACCTCCAAAGAACAACCCTAGCTGATGATCAGTTGTGGACCCTCATGTTTGATGGATCCAAATCCAAAACAGGTTGTGGTGTTGGGATTGAATTAACTAGCCCGAAAGGAAAAACTTTTTTTGCTTCTTACAGGTTGCAGTTTAGATGCACTAACAACATGCCATAATATGAAGCTCTAGCTCGGGGGATGATGTTTGCACATAAGAAGAAAGTTACTGCATTAATGGTTCAAGGAGATTCATAAGTAGTTATCAAGCAAGTGCGTAGCCAATACACATGTCACAATAGAAGGCTGACAACATATAAAAATCGGGTATGGAACCTGATTGAAGACTTCGATGCTTTTGGGATTAGTTTAATCCCTAGAGAGGAGAATCAAATAGCTTATTCATTAGCTATTGTTGCAAGTACCTTGGAACCCATGCAAGGCTCCAAGCTTAAGAGATTCTCAAAAGAGTTGATTTCGACCCCGACTGTTCTTGATAATGTTAGGAACTTTCAAGTTTTTGATGATGATCGGCACATCCTTGCTTTTCTAGCAAGTTCAGATGTTTTTGAGGGGTAGATCATTGATGAGTCCAACAAGGATCAAGGAGATTGGAACCCTGAAGATTGTGATATAGAGGGGGTCCTCAATTTAAAAAGTAATAGCATTCCCAAGGGAATGGTAGCCTTAGAAAGAATTTTTGATTCAGACCCAAGGGCTCGGGAAAAGATATCAACTAAAGATAAAGGAAGTGAATATGAAACTATTAACCTAGCTGATTCTGGCCTGGAAAGAAATGTTTACATAGGGAAATCTCATCCTGAAGCAATCAGAAAAGATATATTGAGGGCATTGAAGAAGGACATTGCTGCAATAGCCTGGGGGTATGAGGATTTAAAAACATTTGATGCTTCTGTAATGACTCATACTATTCCTTTGACGCCTGAAGCTAAGCCATTTCGGCAGAAGCAGCAGCCTGTCAACGCCCTGATTGAACCACTGATCTTCAAGGAAGTTCAAAAATTTCTTTATGTAAGAATAATCTTCCCTCTACAACATTCAACATTGGTGGCTAATTTTGTTCCAGTCCATAAGAAAAATGGAGAGATTAGGCTATGTGTAGATTTTAGGAATCTAAATAAAGCTTCAGAAAAGGACAACTACCCACTCCCTTCACTGGACAAAGTCTTGTAGACTATCAACGGGTCTTAGATGATATCATTCCTGTATGGTTATTCTGGATACAATCAGGTAATGGTTAACTATGAAGACAAAATGAAGACAACCTTCACTACTAAGTGGGGAACATTCGCTTACAGAAGGATGCCATTTGGTTTGATAAATGCTGGAGCAACCTTTCAGCATGCCATGGAAATAGCATTCAAAGACCTAATTGGTAAATGCATCATCGTTTACATGGATGACCTGACAATATTCTCTAAAGATAGACTGAACCATGCTGTAGACTTAGCTAAATTTCTCGAAAGATGTATCCAATATGGCGTCTCCCTGAATCCTAAAAAGTGTGTGTTCAGGGTTTCTGAAGGGAAGATCTTGGGACACATAATCTTAGAAAGGGGAATATTGATTGATCAAGACCGAGTTGAGTCCATTCTAAAGATAACCAGGCCAGGAAGCAAGAAGGAGATGAGATCTTTCTTTGGAAAGATCAACCTTGTGAGAAAATTTATCACAGGTTTTGCAAAAATTGTAAAACCATTGAATGAAATGTTGAAGAAAGATGCTGTAATAGAATGGGGTGATGAGGCAAAGGCTGTGTTTTCTCAATTCAAACAATCCATCTCGAAAGTGCCAGTCCTCACCAGCCCTGACTATTTGGAGCCATTCTATATTTATTCTTTTTCTTCTAGATATTCCTGTGTAGCCATTTTAACTCAATGAAGAGAAGAGGCAGAGGAGAGGCCAATTGCTTTCATGAGCTCTCTATTCAAGAATGCTGAAATCAAATACCCACCTCTTGGAAAACAAGCTTTTGCGCTAGTCAGAGCTATCAACAAGTTCAGGCACTACATTCTTTGAAGTCAAATTATTGTTGTAGTTCTTGATGCTGCTGTGAAGTCTCTACTTATGCAGAGCAAGTTGGGAGAACGAAGAGGGAAATGGATGGCCATTTTGCAGGAGTTTGATCTGGAGATTCGCCCTATGAAACTTTTTCGAGGTACAGGCCTATCTAAATCCATGGTGAAAGCTAGCGAGAAAATTATTTGCCAGGAATACACAACTCAGTCCTTTTCCAATGACCCTTGGTATGCTGATATCATCTATTTCATGCTCAATAATTGGTGCCCAGAGGGGATGAATACGACTCAGAGAAGAGCGCTGAGAATTAAAAGCTCTCATTATATGCTCAAAGGAGGATTGCTATATAGGAATAATTTTGAGGGAGTGTACCTACGATGCCTTGATCAACAAGAGGCTAAGCGTGTAATTGCTGAATTTCATGGGAAACATGGCACAAGTCATAGTTCTACAGATTTGTTAGCACACCAGATCCTCAGATCTGGTTATTACTAGCCGTGTGTGTTCAAAGACACCCATCAACATGTAAAAACATGTCACATATGTCAGATTTCTGCATCAAAAGAACGCCATTCAGCCATGCCATTGCAACTTGTTTACGAGGTAAGACATTTTCCCAATGGGCATTGGACTTTATTGGGGTAATTAACCCAAATTCTTCTGCATGACAAAAAATTATTTTGACTGCCACTGATTACTGCACAAGATGGATAGAGGCTATACTATGCAAGAATAGCACGATAGAGGTAGTAATCAAGTTCCTCATCAAATGCATCATAACTAGTTTTGGAGTACCCTTCACATTTGTATGTGATAATGGCCCTTCCTTTTCTTCTGCTGAGTTCATTTCATGGGCTTATGATCACAAAATTGTTTTAAAATATTCTTCAAACTATTACCCACAAGGAAATAGAGTTGCAAAATCAACCAATAAGAATCTCTTAGGGGTAATTAAAAAATTGTTAGAGAACAACCCTAGGGACTGGCACACCCAGCTAAGATTTGTGTTATGGGTAGATAGAACTAGGATCAAGGTTGCTTTAAAGACTTCACCATTTAAACTAGTGTATGGACAAGAGCCCGTGTTCCCTATTCATTTGCAAATACCCATCCTTGAGTTCATGCAAAAATTCTACTCTAGTGATGATAGGATAGAAGTAAGATTAGTTGCCTTGTTGAAATTAGAAAAGTAGAGGGATGCCGCCTTGCAACAATTCTTTAGACACCAGGCTATTGTCAAACACTGGTTTGAAAAAAGAGCCAAAATCAAGGCTTTCATAATATCAGACCTTGTACTGCTATGGGATAAAGCTAGTGAAAAGAAGGGCAGTCACCAGAAATTTGATAAGCTTTGGTTAGGTCCCTATCAAATTGCGGGGATCCTAGGAGAAAATGCTTTCCAACTGAGTAGCTTAATGGGAGAACTTGTTCCATTGCCTGTCAATGGACAATTTTTTAAACATTATTTTGGATCGTGAAGTTTGGTATTCTTGCTGGGCTATGCATTTGTGTAAATAATTGGTTTTTCTTTATGTAAGTAGTTTCTGCGTTTCTACCTATAAATAATCTTTGTATGTAAATAATTCTGTTCTCTATGTGAATAGTTTGTTGTTCTTTATGTAAATAGTTTTATTTGCTTTTTTGTTTGTAAAAAGTTTTTTTGTTTGTTTGTTTGTTTGTTCTTTCTTTCCGCCCTTTCGTTTCCTTTGCTGTTTGGTGTCTGTTTTGTTTTGTTATTTGGGGTTTCTCTGTTCTTTCCATCTTTAAATAGTGGGTTGTTCTCTAAAGTATACTTTGGTTATTAGGAAAGAAGTGGTTTAGATATTTTTAGGTTTTCTGATTAGGTGATTTTTTCCTAAATTCATTGTTTTATTCCCATTGTCAATAAGAGTTGTGGAAAGTCTTGAAAACAAGGTGCAAAGTAAACAATCTTCATTAACTACCTCCGAATCTATCACAAATCATTAAGATCATCTCCCTTTGTAATGGTATATTTGTCCTAGGGTGATAGTGTTGTAAGATTTGAGTGAAAAATACGATTCCCAGGTGGTGTTATGAGGTCCATGGTAGTTTTCAACCCAGAAAAAATGTCTGACATCTGACATATTGAGAAAAAATGAATGAAATATCTGAAACTCCAAGAGAAGAGAAAAGAGAAAAATAATTATCAAAAAGAAAATAATATTTAATATGAATGGGTGATTCTAGTATCTCTACTGGGGCTATGGACGCCTGGCTGGTAGTAGAGAAATGCTGTGAGAAAACTAGAGGTATCTCCGTCAGGGCTATGGACGCCTGACTGGCAGCAGAGCAATGCCCAGTATATCATTGCACAACAGCTAAAGGGAATCAACTCATGTAGCTCAAATCTTGCACATTGCTGTCCAAAAGATGAGGGAAATTTTATAAAAGGATCATGCACCATTAAGCACACACTTAGATTCAAGGGTAGCCAGTGTTGACTTACATTTGAGATTCTAACTCAACCTTGGTTGTTAAAACTAACCCAACTAAAGTTGTGATGTTCATAAACCAGGAGTTCTGGGTAGCTGAATCCTTCAGTTTCTTGAAAATGGTTAAACCATTTTCCCAGCCGAGTCACCATTTGTTATGCCTTGCATAACCACCCCATTTTATTCTGGAACAAAATGGGTCCCCCTTTTCTTTTGTCTTCATTGCCTTTGGTTATTTTCTTTGGTATTAGGAGTTCTTCTATTTTTCTCCTAACTCTGTCTTTTTTTCTGTCTGATTTGATTTTGCCTCGGCTTGAGTTGGTTTTCTTCTTGCTAAGAATTGAATGAAATGATCATAAATAACGTATGACCATTTTCTTTTGAGAACTAATGGAGGCATTTTTTTTGTAGGATTCAATTATTCATCTGAAGATATCTCTCAAGGAAGTCAGTTGGAAAGCATGCCTCAATCTAATTTATCATAAAACTCCTCAAGAAGAAATTCACTAAGACCTTTCAGATGTCTTGCCGACTGGCAGTGTGTTATATTCATTTGGGATCCACCGGTCGCCCAAACATTTTAGTCACCATGAGGTTTTATATGTCTCTCCACTTGGGAAGTCTCACCTACCATTGTACACAAGGCTAGCATCGCTAATAGAAAGGGGGGTTCGGTGTGATGTCTCCTCGACCAGTGGGAGTCTCACCGAAATGCAAGGGTTCGAGCTCGGGGAGAGTAGAATGCTCTCGGAAAAAGGTCTCGCCTACATGGGATGTCATCGGGGAGATCTCGCCGAGAGATATTTCCTTCGGCATAAGGTTTGGCTGAAGAGGAAAAGTCTTGCTGAAGGTTCATGGTCTGGTGTAAAGTCTCACCGACTGTTGAGGTCTCGGCGAAAAGGAGTTGGCATTGGGGAGAGGTTTTCCTGACAAATGGAAGTCTCGGCGACAGGGGGTAGCATTGACATGAAGTATCACCAACCAAGCGAAGTCTCACCTAAAGGTTTGAGTTCGGCATAAGGGCGTGACTTCAGGGTAAAGTCTCACCAATAGGATGGACTCTTGCCAAAGTGAAGCAGCATCGGGGAAAGATTTAAGTTTGGCATGAAGTCTCGACGACCGAGTGATGTCTCACCAAAAGGATGGTGCCTTCGGTATAAGGTTGTGCTTTTGGGGAGAACTCCTGCCAACTGATGAAGGGTCTCGGAGAAAGTTTTGAGCTTGGTGAAAGGTCTCCCCGAAATGAAATAAGCTCTTGCCAAAACAAGGTGGCTTCGATGGGAAGTCTTGTTGACCTGATAGGGTCTTGCCGACCTGGAGTGGTGGTCCCAGATGGGGGTCTCAGAAAAAGGTCTCTCCGACCAAGCAGGGTCTTGCCGAAATGAAGTGAGCTCAGGGGGAATGGAAGAGCCTGCATAATATCTCACCGAGAGTTTGCATTCGACAAGAAGTCTTGCCGATAATGGGGAGTCTTTCCGATAGCAATGGATTTTCCAATAGAAAAGGGGATATCGGTGTGACTGATGGGAACTCGCTATGACCTCTTACCGATAGCGATTGTCTCGGTGACCATTATGGGTATCAATATGACTTTGGCCGCTCGCTATGAGGTCTTACCGACCATCGTATGATATGTCGATAGCTACTATGAGGTATAATCACATCGAGGAGACACGATTAGTGTCTCATCGACATACGATTCTATGTGAATAACCTTTGACTGCCCGAGAATTTTACGTGGAATGTATTCACCTAATCAGAGGGAGCTAAATGCGAACCATTGCTAGTTTGATTGATTGACTACCCCTATGAAGGAAATCAACAGAATGTAAACGACATGGACTTACTTTGGGATCAAAAGCAATGGAGCAATTCAGTAATCAATGGTGTTCGGATCTAGATAGGAAGTTAGATGTTGTCTCTTAGGAGGTCAACAGGTAGGAACATCTAGAACAGGAAGAAGGCCAAAAGGAGGAAGAGGCCGTGAACCTTGGGGACAACTGTGGTGTCTACTGGCAAAGGTGGATAGACATTAATGATAGTGCTTTAGGGCATTCAAAGTAGCTCGACATGGAAGTTCGAGGATGGAAACGGAGGCCAAAAGTAAATTCCATAGTTGCAAAAGATCTAGAGGTCATCCCTGGAGCAATCCTTCACTGACATGGACACGGGGATACACATTGAATGCAACATTGACTTCATTCCAAAAGATCTGAGGGCCGAACCTTCTGAAACCGGCTGATATTTTGTAAAACCCTAAAGAGGGGCCAACACATTTCTTTTTGGCACATTTTGTATATATGAAATTTTTGCCTGTTTCAGGAAGGGTAGGAGTTTTTAGAAAAGAGAGAGAGAGATTTTTCAGAAATTTGTAACAGTAGAGAAAATTAAGAATAGCAGTAGAATAGGAGTTAGATTCGATAGAAGGTAGAGATGTATCTTTCAAGTTTTCTTAGTATAGATGGAAACAATTTGAAGATATAGGTTTTATGTACATTGGTGATTGTGCTAGATTTGTAAATGTTTCTTATCTGTTTCACTAATAGTAGAAGCAACCATATTTAAATCTACTTCATATTGTGTTCCTGAATGGTATTCATATTCATTTAATCATTTGATTTGAAAAGCTTTCAAGGAATGAAGTCTTATTTTATGTTTTGTTTAAATAGTCATTTTCAATCTGCTGTTGAAATTAGCGCTGTGAATGAATGAATTTGTGTGTTAATCACAAGTTAATTTTGTTCTGTAGTTTTAGTTAGCAATTCCTTGAAAGGTAACAAGTCTGGTTAAGTTGGATGAATTATTATTCTCTTCAGTTCCAAAGCTTTGATCTATCTTTTTTCTGTTTCTTTAAAAACCCTAGTTAAAGTAGGTTTAAATTCATGTTTGGTCTTAGAACAATCCACAAGCTCAACACCAGCAGGCCCCTTGAACATTATAGTTCACATCAACCATTGAGTGAAATCAGCACAGTTGAGAACCGATTACAAAGACCTTGGGAGTTATATATCCATGTGTTATTATTTCTCTTTTAGGAGAGCAGAATAGTAATATTCTATTTACTATTGTTGTGCTAATCCGAACCATCAATAGTATAGTTTCCTAAGGAAATACTGCGAGACTTCACAATTGTTGCACGGTGGGTAATCAAAGACCATGTACCACCTATCATAAAAATAGTTCCTAATCTGTTGGTGGTGGCACCAATGAATAGGAAACCTCTTCGCATTTAGGGTAAAATTTTGATTTGTGCATGGGTCAGTGAATAATGAGCACAAATCACCTTTTGTAATTTTTAAATCCTTGACATCTTCATATGATAGTTTATCTGCATAATAAGCCCTAGTCGCCTACCTCTTATCTTGCCATCCAGTTATTTGTTTGCTAATTGAATCTACATTTTTAAACATATCTTTAAATGAACTTGCTAGGGTCATTCTTTCTACGGTTGAACCATTTGGATCACTCAATCTACTAATTAAATCCTCAATTTGGATTTTGTTGTTATCAATTTCACTCATTAAATTTTATTGAGTGCCAGGAGGGTGTTGAGTGATTGGTGGAGGAGATTGTTGTTGTGGTTGATTTTGTTGTTAAGGATTTTGTTCTTGAGGATTTGGTTTCTCTTCTTGTTGAGGATTTTGAGGGTTTGTAGGTTGATTTGCGTCTACTACAAATTAAAAAATAAAATCAAATACAACCTAAAACTAACAAATTCAAAAAAAAAAGAAAACAATCCTTACCTCTCACACCTCCTCATCGTCGTGGCGTCATCCTTGTGAAGAAATAGAAACCATTGGTGAATATTTTTGCACAATACCTCCTCCTAGAATGCAAGCATGAAAAAATGGGGGTTTTTGTCGCAGGCACAACAAAAAACACAGTTGAAATGAAGAATGAATGAGTTTCACTTTTTTTTTTTCTTTTAACATGTCATAACGCAAGCACGTTATAATGCGCTCATGTTATGGGCTCACTGTGGCCAAGCCTCGGGCTCGACACACCAAGCCATCACGCGAGCGTGTTAAAATGCGCTCATGTTATGAATTTTCAAATTTTTTTTTTGAAAGTGGCTACAAATTGGCTACCCATCTCCATGCACCCGCCCAAGGATTCCCACAATAAGCCATAAACTAGAGTTTAGATCACAACTAAACCATGTTTTGGATGCTATGAATAGAGAGGTAAAAGTGGGAATAAAATGTATGGTTGTAGGAGAGGAAACTTTTTTTCCTATTTTATTTTGAGTATTGGTAAGTGATTGAGCATAACTAGCTACCATAAGGATGTTTGTATCCACTATATGAGCTAGGATACACAACACTTCTATGCCTTGTGAATCATTAATTAAATTTAAAATGTTATCCACAAGAGGAATGGTTTCTCCAGCCAAGGATTCAATGCTTAATAATATTTGAAGTTTGTCTAAGACTTTGTCCATTTGTTTAAGTTTATCCTCAGGGATATGTGCAACAACTTTGAAGTCCACATAAATGATTGCTGATGAAGAAGACATAGGAAAAGTGGGAGTAGGAAGAGGATCAAATATAGATTGTGTAGATGTGTTTCATTGATTGAAAGAGTTATGAAAATTAGGTTCAACACCAAATATGATTGCAACACGGCAAGCCACGATTCTATAATTACATCTCACATGAGTGTTTGATATGGGACACCAAGTCGTAAAGCTCATAAATTTATTACAAAATTGAAGACGCTTAAGTGCTCATATAATGAGAAGAAAAATAGATGAAGATGATAGAACATAAACAAATTCTTAGAAATAGGATACATGTCTACACAGAGGTCACAAAGACAAACTTGTGACCAAATTTTGGAGAGAAATAGAAAGGTCAAGGGTGAATTTTCCCTAGACCTAGAATACAAATTTTGGTAAGTTTAATATTTGGATATGCAATGTTGTGTTTGAGGATCTAGAATTTTATAGGTTCAAGTCTGATAAGAGGCAAAATTCTAGAAATAGAATAAGCCCTAATTTTTTTTATGAGGGACATGAATGCATGAAATTATTTTTTATGTTTTAAAGCAATAAAAATGAGTGCAATAAGTTCCAAAGATAACTTCTAGAATGAAAGATGTTACAACTGTAGACACGTAAAATATACTGATTGACATTGTGCATATGATTCTGACTACTAACATCGTTTCATCCTGAATCATCCCTCGGTCTAACCATTTAATCAAATTTCCTTATTTGATTAAATTTATCAATTTCCTCCCCTTAATTAGATAAATAATTTTATCTAATTAATCACTTCTTCTTGATAATTAAATTAACCATTCTAATCTAATTATCCCTATTTAATTAAATAATTAATTTTATTTGATTAAATCTCTAAAGTCTATTTATTAAATAAAATAAATTAAAACCTTATTTAATTTAATCTAACATCATCTCTTTTAATTAAGTAAATTAAAATCTTTATTTAATTAATCTCTTATCACTTCCTCTCATATTTTGATTTAAATAAATCCACAAATCTAAGTCAAATTTGTCACATCAACTAATCTCTCATTAAATTAATTAACTTTGATTAATTTAATCTCTTATCATGTCCTATCCTCCAGCTTTTACCACTTGCACATGAAAATATATTTAATTGATTTATTAAATCCCTATTTTCCTCAACAAGGCATCTTTTTGGAATATTCTTCAAGTTTGAATTCAAAAATCCAAGAGGACATGTACATCCAACAAGGCATTTAATCCATCTTACATGTCCTTTTCTTTGAGCCAAGTGGCATTTAATGCATTTTCCCTTCCCTCTTGCAAGTCATTTCAACAAAATTCAAAATTCAAAATTCAAAAATAGACATTTATTGGCACAATCCTCAAAACTTGCACATCCTCCATCCACTCATAGATTGAAAAGTGGCATCTTTCCATTGGATGAATGTTAGTCCCACATTGCTCAAATTTGGAAATTCGTCCATCAATCTCATCTATAAATAAGAGGCTTCATTCCTCATTTGATCATCCACAAATTATGTAAAGTTACTATGCTAAAATATTTAGCCATTTCCATCCATCATCATTGAATCTTAGCTAGGTTATGCAGGTTTTTAGCTTGGAGCATTCACCATCCTTCATCAAAGTGGATCAATTATCATCAACACATCAATCTTGCATCATAGGAATTGGGAAATAGCCAATTTTCACATCAAATTGGCACCAATTCCCCCATGGGATCATGAGTTTGCTAGTTTAATTAGGATTCAATCTATATTTTGTTATTTTCATTGTGTTCTTCATTATTTCATTTCCTAATTTGAATTTGGTAAATGGATTTCATGGGGAATCCTTGTTCTTACTTGTAATCTCTCATCTAATGGGTTTGTTCTCATTGTTTTGCAGGTATTAGGATTGGGGTTCGCACAACAACTAACCAAATTTATCTCTAAAATTAATTTGAAAAATGGCACTTTTGAGCTTGTGAAGTAAAAGCTAGTGTGTAAATATTTACTTTTTCAATGTTTAACATAACATGCAATGTAATTTGAATGATAAATATTTCGTTCAACCTAAGATTTCACTTAGATCTAGGCAAATCAAAAGCTTGCAAGATGTAAAATATGTTGGGTTCATCAAAATGTAATGCGAGAAAAGGGATCTATGGTCTAAATCACACCTTTCCCAACATTACACTTTAGAGTATGCATAATTGATCATATATATAAGACCACTTAGCTTCTTTCCTCAAGGAAGAGCCAGAATGGCTAATCGAGGTTTTAGTACTCTTTTTGGGGGTTGAGAGAGCTAATTAGGGTCAAGATTGAATTGATGTGATGGAATGTTTTCTAGGTTAACTATGAAACTACAATGAATTGATGTAATTTTTAAAAAGTACAAAATTAAGACACTAAAATTGATAATAGAAAATTAGAAGGAATATACAGAGGATCCTAGCATTCAAATCTACATTCAACTTGATTAGTCAAGAGAAAATTCTCCCTATATTCAAAAGTTTGACATTTTGGAATCTCTGAATAGGTATCAGTAGGTTATAGTCTGTAGGTGCTCTCATGTCGAACTCAGCTTTGAAATTTCATCTATTGATGAATAATTCCTCTTGCCCTAATTGGATGAATGAATATGCTTGAATTCTTGATCTTGATGTTGAGTCTTCAGTCTTCTTCAAATCCTCTTTAGATATGCCAGCTACAACATGAAATGGGAGAAAGGGTTGTGTCGTATAAGGGTTTTCCTAATTCAAACCTTGTTTTGGTGTTCCCACCTCCACAATGGTTATGATGATGTTGGATAAAGAGTGCTTATCCTAGGTCAGGTAGAAGAAAATAGATAAACAAATGATATATTTCAAGTGCTACAACTTACCACTTATATTTTCTTTCCTTCATGGACTAAAGTCATTATACTCATCTCATGCAGGGAGAATTGGATGATTGATTGAAGGTCCTCCAAGTGTTAGTACTCACAAAACAATGAACAATAAACATAAAACAATTTTAAACATGAACTTGATGATGCATTGGTAACATAAGTTTTGACTAATGAAAAATGATGCTAATTTTCTCTTTACTGATATTTTGATATTCAATTTTTTTCTAGATTTCTTAGGCTAATTGGCTTTCAAATGGTGAAAAATACTTATATTTATATGCATTTCTCTATTTCCCACAAAATTAATTATGAAAGGTGGAAAAATGAATTTAAATTTGTAAACATAAAAAATACCAACAATAAAATATTAAAATTGGGCCAAAATAGGTTGGTCAAGGGTGAATTCACCCTAGACCAGACCTGTAGAAATTCAAATAATCCTAACTAACATAGTGCATCTAATTCTGATCAATTATCATCAAATTATTCTATTAATCAAATAAAGTGGTTTATTAGATTAATTCACTAATGTCCATCATGTTTAATTAAATAAATTAATTTATTTAATTAAATCCCCAAAGTCCTCTTATTTGATTAAATAGATCAAATGATTTAAATCAAATATCATAAATTCACTAACCCACTCAAAGTTAATTAAATTCTATATTAATTAACTTTAATCACCTTCTAATCATCATTAATAAATTCTCTAGCTTTTAACTCCCCAAGAGTTAAATCAACCCCTGATTAACTAACCCACTTGCACATGAAAATAGTTTCTTTTAATTAACTAATTACCTCATTTATTCTCTCAAAAGCATATTCTAGGGAATATTAATTCATTGACTCCCTTTATTTGACTTTCTTACCCAAACAATTTCCCTCCAAAACATCTCAACCACATGCATTTAGTGCCTCTTACATCTCAACCACATCCATTTCATGCCTCTTACATCTCAACCACATGCAAAATGTGCTCAATCCTCACCCATTAGCGTTGAGACAAATGTCCCAATCTCATTGGCTCTCTTTTAGTCCCACATTCCTCCCATCTCTCTGTTCTTCAATCCTTCAACCTATAAATAGAAGTCACTTCTACTTGAAATCCATCCACAATCTTATGCATTTGCACTATAGGCATATTCATCTTGCACATGATCACTCATCTTTTCTTGTTCATCATATCATTGGAAGATTATCAAGGGGATGTGAGGGCATCCTTTTCACATCAAAGGAGCACCACTCCCACTATGGGATAGGGTATGAACTTTCTTGTATATGCTTACATTTATCTACTTTTGTTATTTTGTTTTCTTGTTTGCATATGCACCATGTTTAGGTATCTCATAGGGAGGCTTTTGTTTGCTTTGTTTAAAATGGATTAAATATGCTGATGTTTGTTCTTGAGTAAATGCAGAAAAAAGCTTCTACATCCAAATTTGAAATGTGTGGGTAATTTTAGACAACTAATGTCACTAGAATTCTTTTGATTCTATCGCCGAGTGGCGCGAGAGAAGTCTATACACATTTGAATGACAAGACCTATTTTGAAATTTGAACTATCGTTAAATAAATAATTTATTTTAATTTCCAATTTAGTTCTGATTTTTTTGAAATCGATAATAAAATAGGAAAATAATTAGCATAATTAGGTCCAAGCACACAAGGGGGAGCTAAACATAGTGTGAAAATTATCAAGGTTGAAAATTTGTGACACTACAGCCATGCAAATTCCTTGGCATCTAAAGACCATACTATGACTAACCTCCTTTTCAAAATGAAAAAAACATTCATATAATAACAATAAGGCATAACCCTAATTTGTTGCACTGTTGACATTCAAAATTCACGACTTACGTGGAAATGTGCCTAAAAATGAAAACTTCAAATTGATGGAGAAATTTCACAATCAATTTTAGATGTTTGGCATCATGATGCCATCATTTTGAGTAGGTGGGGTGAGTGGAAAATACTACCTTTTCCTCCATCTATTTTTACCTTTTGTGGAAATTCAAGCCTTATTCAAATGTCAAAATCACCTTTTGCAAAAAAATTACATGCATTAGGATAAAGCGGGTGATTGGCCTTGATCTAAATCTAGCAAAAGAATCTAACCCATATGGGAGATTCTATGGACATCTAGAAATTTGGAAAATCGCCTTGCATCTGAACCTAGGAGGAAAACCATTTTTTGTGCATTATTTGCACACACACCCTGTTGAAGACAGGGACCCCTCTTTTGCTTTGCTTTTCGCTAGCTTGGTTTGTGCTCGTTTATTTTCACTTGTTTTCTTTCACTTTTTGGCATAATGCTCAAAGTGCCTATGGAATCTTGGTGTCTTCTTAGAGGCTTAGAAGTCCCCCAAAGTTTTATTCACTCAAGTCAACTTGCAATTTTTTTTATGTGGGCGGCTGCCATGCAGATGATGGGGTCTCTTGCACTAGCGCTGGACCCCCTGGCTTCTGCAATCTAATTTTCTACATTTTTCAAAATGGGTCAAATCATCAAGAAATAGGTCTAGGCACTCTTCCTACCCATTTTCCCTTGTGCTAAATTGAAAAAACTCAAATTTACTAAGTATTAAGGCTTTGTGGAAATTTTTATGCAGTTAGCCGCCATGTAGATGTCGGGGTCTCTTGCACCGACATTTGATCCCCCGGCTTCCGCAGTTCAATTTTCTACATTTTTCTGAATGGGTCAAATCATCAAGAAATAGGTCTAGGCATTCTTCCTTCCCATGTGCTAAAATTGAAAAAACTCAAATTTACTAAGTTATAAGGCTTTGCATAAATTTTTATGCGGGCAGCCACCATGCAAATGTTGGGGTCTCTTGTGCCAGCATCGGACCCCCTGGCTTCCATAGTCCAATTTTTTGCATATTTCAAAATGGGTCAAATCATTAAGAAATAGGTCTAGGCACTCTTCCTAAGCATTTTCCCACATGCCAAAATGGATAAACTCAAAATTTGTTAAGTATTTAGGCTTTGAGGGAATTCTTTGTGGGTATGCCATCGAGCGGCATTAGGCCCTCTGGCTTCTGTAGTCGGGTTTTCTGGATCTCAAGAAATGGGTGAAAAATTTAAGTATTAAACATTTAATGCCTTTAATATCCAAGTCTCCACATGCCTAAATAAGTTGGATTCAAAAAGATTAAGTTTTGAAGCATTGCAAAAAAATTTATGCGGGTGACCACTATGTGGATGCCGAGGTCTCTCATGCCATTTCACTGGCGCCGAACCCTATGGCTTCTGCATTACTCTGACTCGCAAAAGTCAAATTCCCTCAAAAGTGGAAAATTCATTCACTGACATTGAAACCTCTGGCTTCTACATTGCTCCAACCCGCAAAAGTCAAATTCCCTCAAAAGTGGAAAATTCATTCACCGGTGTTGAAACCTCTGGCTTCCACATTGCTCCAACCAACAAAAGTCAAATTCCCTCAAAAGTGGAAAATTTATTCCCTACGCAAAACCCTTTGGCTTCCGCATTGCTTTGGCCCACAAAAGTCAAATTCCCTCAAATGTGGAAAATTTGTTCATCGATGTTGAACCCTCTTGCTTCTGCATTGCTTCAACCCTCAACAGTGAAAATCCCTCAAAATTCAATTTCCCAAAAAGGAAAGTTTCCTGAAATGAAAAAAATTCCTGAAAAGGAAATTGTCTTGAAAAGGAAAATTTCCAAAAATAGAAATTTTCCCAAAATGGAAAATTTTCTCGAAATATAATTTTTTTCAAAAAAGGAAAATTTGTCCTCGAATGCAAATTTTCCCCAAAAATGAGATTTCTCCAAAATAGAAAATTTCCAAAAATGGAATTTTTTGAAAAATGAAATTTTCTTGATGAACTGTAAATTGATAGATTTTAATATTTTCGAAGGTTTAAAATCATGATATTTATGACACATGTGCTTCTCAGGATGCTTGGAGGGATAAAGGATCAATTCATTAAAGGACCAACATAAGAAGCTGTACCATATATTGGAGGGAGGAGTAAATCGTTGGTGTGAATAAGTCTTGCACCTAGTTAATTCTTTACTAGGGACTTAATGGACATAATTCACATGTTAAGTTTACTTAGGATATAAGCATTTTCTAGAAGTCTTAGTTGTCTTATCTAGGGGAGAGGGGTTGATACGTAGGCGGGGGGCCTAACATGCGATGGAACATGCGCTCGTTGGGGCCCACATGTGTACGCCGGTCCTCCACAACTTAAAAAAACTCTTGTGTAAATAGGCACAAGTAGTTCAAACACAAATAAGATTTTAAATGCACACATAATCATATATATTTGGAAACAAAACAAGTACATGTTGGCAGCCAAACATGATGAACTGTATCCAACTTGTATGTGACATAACACAAGTAGCATTCTGACATTGAAATTAAACAACCCAAACATTAATTTTTGCACCCTTCCTCGTAAACTTTGAAACCCAATTGTCACACCAATGCAGACGCCACTTTCACATTAATCAAAACTACACAACATAAACAAGGTGCCAAGTCAACACAATTCAAACCCATCCAACCCATCTTTGACCGATTGGCAAACCCATTACAACCATGTTTCCCACCATAGCATAACCAAACCAACACACAAATGAATTTTCCTGTCTCTTCAACTATGAGACCTACAACATGTATCAACATAAATATGTTCCATCTCACCAAGTAGGGTGCACACGTACTGGAGCTGAAGAAAGATATCCCACCTACATCCATTTTTAAGAGCTGTAAGGCTACCATTATTCAAAAAAAAATCATAGAAACAATTTCAAATAATCCACCAAACCAATCAACTCAAGAATTAATGGACAAAATCAATCAAATCTCCTATTCATATCACCCATAATTCAAATTCAAAAGAGGACAACAATTTATTTCACCACACCAAACAAGCATCAATCAAATTCAAATAATTCCCAATTCAAATAGCCGTGAAAACCTTCAAGTATTCACTTATTCTGCAGTGAGGGACATAAGAAAAGGAGTGACAAGCACAAAATTCATGGAGTTAATAGCAAGGAGAGGCAACAACTCATATTCCAATGCACCAACATCCATATTGTTCCAGGTATTCCTCTCAAAGTTTTCCATTCATGAGCTTTATACTGTTCTTCATTACAACCATTATTGTTTTTCATTTGTAAGCTTTATATTGATCTTCACTACAACTATTACAGTCATAGGTTTTTATTTATGTTTCCCTAGGGTTTATATTGCAAATATTATAGTCACAGGTTAGAATTTCTATTTCCCTAGGGTTTATATTGCAAATATTACAGTCATAGGTTAACATATGTGTTCCATAGGGTTTATATTGCAAATATTATAGTGATGGTTTAGCATATAAAGATTTCCCTAGGGTTTATATTGCAAATATTATAGTTATATGTTAGCATGTCTTCCCTAGGGTTTATATTGCAAATATTACAGTCACAGTTTACCATTTCCGTTTCTCAAAGGTTTATATTGCAAATATTAGTCATAGTTTACCATTTTTGTTTCCCTAGGGTTTATACTGGAAATATTACAGTCATAGTTTACCATTTTTGTTTCCCTAGGGTTTATATTAGAAATGTTACAATCATAGTTTAGCCTTTCTGTTTCACTAGGGTTTATATTGCAAATATTACAGTCATAGTTTAGCATCTTTGTTTCATAGCTTCTAAATCATCATTCACTCTACTTATCTTATTCTCATAGGTTTTGCATTATTATTTATATTATAAATATTATAGTCATAGTTTAGCATTTTTGTTTCATATGTTCTGCATTATCATACACTCTGCTTATCTTATTCTCATAGGTTATGCATTATCGTTTATATTGAAAATATTACTGTGTGTGAAATGTGGGAGAGTTAGAAAATCAATAGTAAATCACACAAACATCAATGAGACGTATTATATTAAAAATTTGAATAAAAAAACTACTCTAATTGCAACAAAACAAATCTTCAAAAATGTTCCATTGTTCTCTATTCTCAAGGATTTATTAAATCATATTGGCTCTCATATTTTATGTGTGCACTATGATTGTTAAAATGACAACTTGAGAAATGAGATGCTATTCAAAATGCAAGAAATCTAAGTTCCTACATGAAACTATGTGGTGAAAGCCATGATGCATGCTATGATAATGGAGATACTGACAAAATGGATAATGTTGCTAAACTATGTGATACCAATGCTATGATAAGAAACTAAAATAATTCTGCATACGCTCAAATAATTATTGATATGATAAACTAAAATGCAACTATAAGGCAAGACATGAAATGAAATGCAACTATAAAGCAATACATGATTCTACTTTAACATGATACTACAATATAAACTTGCTAAATGCTAAATATTCAAATCTAAATGCTCCAATGCTGCAAAGCTATTCCCGCATAATAACTCTACTCAAATGTGGGATGTCAAATACTATAGAAAAGGGTTGTATTTATAGGATTTTCAAAGCATCTTGTGATGTGGCAATGATTGATGGTCTAGATTCAAACATGAGGGATGAATAGTAGAGATGGAAGAATCTTGGAGGATGTTCCCTTGACCAAAGACAACATGCCAAATGGATGAAGGAATAAAGTGTGTGAGAAATAAGACATGTGTTTGAAAGTTTGTTGAAGATAATTCTAATTTAAAAATTATAATTATTTAATTTCATGTGACCTTGGTGAGGTGGCATGAAAAGTTGTAGACATGTGCTTGAATTCCAAATTTGGTATTAGTGAAAATTAATTAAATAAAACAAACTATAGAAATTTGTTTATCTAATTAAATTAGAGGAATATGATTTTAGATTTAAAGAATTAGAAGATATGAACTATCTAAATAAATTGAGAATTTATTTATAAGTAGATGAAATATTAATTAAATAACTAGTATTTAATTAATTAAATGTCTTGATCAATTTTAGGTGTATACATTTTTCCCCTCTTTGAAGTAATGTGTTTACACGTTGCTTCAAAGAAAAAATTTCCACTGATGTCAACAATTTTTTTTTTCATGCCCCAGACGCTGATTTTTAGGTGATGATAGATATATGCCCCCTCAGGAGATAAATCGATGAATTTATGAAGTTTTTAGAATTTTTGATGATTTTTTGATGATTTGATGATGATCACAAATTTTTATGATTTGGAAATGATTTATCTCCTAAAAAATGATGTTAAAGTCACTTGGTGATGATTTGATGAATTAAAGCCCCTTTGAAAAATAAAATAAAACAACTCCATAAAAATGCCACTTAATTAACCTTAAAAAGGTTAAAAAGTTGGATCAGAAGTTCATTTGAGAATTTATAATTTTGAAAACTTGAGAGTGATTGAGCAATCTAGCACTTTGGAGCAGAATGGTGATCCCTTACCACACACATCAGTTCGAGCGGGTCAGGCATCACAACTACCCGACGACATATGGACCTCTAATATGTACCCCTGAAAACTGCCTCATAATTTGTACCTTTTATTTTTCCCTCCTTTTTCTCGTTTGCAGATTTTATTACTTTAGCGCATAGGTTGTTTGTTATAGTGCATAGAATAAAGTAGCACTTAGGGTTAGTGATTTAGCTTATTGGGTGGATACATTAGCGCATAGGTTCCTGTTATGCATAGGTAACCTGAAGTAGTGCATAGAATCCTTTAGCGCGTAGATGAATTGATGTAGCACATAGATTAAATGATGAGTCACATAGGGTGTTCCGACACATAGGGACTCTATTCTGATACATCTATGAAATGTTTTGATGCATATGATAGTTTGGTGCATAGAAGCTCTGTTCTAGCGCATTGATGAATGTTTCTGGCGCATAGAGTTTTGTAGTGCATAGAAAGATTGTTTTAGCACATTGGTTAAATTTTAGAACAAATTGATGATTTTATTGATTAGACTCCTTGATTTTGATGATGTTTGATCATGTCAACCTTTGAGTTGATGATGATTTATGATGTTGATAGATTAGATGTCCATTGATCACATGATAGATGAGATAAAATGATTGATATTGATAATTGACCTCATGATAGGCAAGGTGCATTGATTGATTGATAAACCTCATGATAGGCGAGGTTGAATTGATTGACCAACCTCATGATAGGTGAGGTTGAATGATAGATTGATGCTCACGAGATTTGATCAAAGTCTCACCATAGCTGATTAGATTGATAGACTAATTGATTTTGATTGATTGATTTGTTGATTGATGTCGATTGATTGATTAATTGATTTGCGATATTTTGTGATGATAGGAGCTGTTGATGAGTTTTCCGATTAGAGAGCATTTTCCTAGGACATGGGATTTGATTCCACACCTGACACCACCTAATGTAGTCATGATCACATGATGCAGTTTGTCGTCCTTGATTGATATGCCCCAGATTAGGATCAACAGGGTTTTGTTAACAACTTTAGCAGAGAGGTGGCACAATGAGCATAATGCCTTCCATTTTCCCACTGGTGAGAGTACAGTTACTCTAGAGGATGTATATCATATTTTGAGGATACTAATGGTTGGAGAGCTAGTCCTATATGATTCATAGGAGCTGGGCGAGACTGATTCACTGCGTAGAGTGTTTGAGGATGAGCATATATGCGGCTATGAGATTCCTTGGAAGGATATGGTTGATGCTTACGCCACTTTTCCTTTTGTTCTTGCTAGATTTATTGAAGGGTTCCTTTGTCCTGACCATAGGTCAAAGGGACTCTTGGTTGGATGGGGGCGGATTTTGGAGAGCATGATTGCTCAGGGTACCATATATGCGTGGGGATGTTGTATGCTTGCTCATTTGTACCATGAATTACACCAGGTGGTCTATCTTCACGAGGCCAGTTTATTAGCTAGGGTTACTTTGCTTTAGGTCTGGGCCTGGGAACATATACCAGTCACACGATCGATGGGAGAGTGACAATGTCCTACCATGAGGCCATATGTACACATTTATGTCAGTCAACTTGCTCAGCCTAGGCTAGGAAAATTGGAGTACTGGAGGAGGAAACTAGATGATCTCAAGTCTGTGGTATGGAAACCATATCTTGATTGCAAACAGTGGCTTGAGGATGACACTGAGATGTCATTTTTGTGCCAGTCGTTATACCTAATTGGTCGTACCTGGTTTATCATTGAGAGATTCTTGTTGCTGATGGTACTAAGGTAGTACAACAGGGTTTATGGCATGCCCTAGGGAGTGGCCCCATTATGCATGACAATAGGTGGATTCGACATAGTGGGGACCTATTTTGTCTTATGATGTAGTAGAGCAACATTTCTAGGGATTACAGGCTTTCATTTCGGAGGTGCATCCATAGATTATCGATGTGCCAATATTAGAGGAGTATGCACAGTACATGTTCTTGCATCCATTCCTACAGATTATCATCCTAGATGAGCCAACACCATTGTTAGAGGAGGAGGGGGCATGATGTCATGGACACATGCAACAGAGAGGTGGAGGAGATGAGGAGGAGGATTCAAAGGAGGAGTTAGAGAGTAGTGATGATGGGAACGGTGATGGAGATGGAGGAGGCAGAGATGATGATGATGGAGGTGATGGGGGAGGAGATGATGGTGGAGGAGGGCTAGGTCCTGATGTCGGAGATATGAGAGTGCCTCGCAAGAGGTGATGTGTGGAGATTCGACTACCCTCACCATAGCAGCAGACATAGATTGCTGCACTACATGTACAAGTTGAGACACTGTAGGGTTAGCTTGAGTAGGTTCAAGCTTTACTAGCATAGACCCAGGGGTAGATTATTGTATTGACTGCATAGAGGGATGCTGCTAGATAGTAGGTTCAGCAGGTATATGTCCAACTTTCCCAGGTCTAGGCTCAGGGATAGATGTAGACACAGGTTTCCATGCTTTCCATAGAGAGAGACACTCTGTGATAGTGGGTGGAGTAGGCTGAGGGTGTCTTTGAGAGATTACAATAGGTTGCAGCGGCTGCCGGTGCTTCAGACCATTTTAGGGAGATATGTCATACTGTAGAGGAGGTAGAGTTTTACAGGGTTAGGTATCATGATGCAGTTCCTCCAGAGCAGCGAGAGAGATTTGCACAATCCCAATTAGGGAGGTCCCAGTCTTAGACCACTAGCATGGGTGTTACGTAGCCACTTCCTGGAGATAATAGAGATCTTGGTGTAGGTCCATCAGGTGGAGGAGCTACTAGTCCTATGATGCCAACATCATCTAGGGGGAGCACGACATAGCTCCAATTTCTAATTTTTTGATGTACTTTGGACATGTATACACTGATGTATTTGAGACATTGATGATGTACCTATTGATTTGAGACATTATGATACACTGCCATTTTTTATATTGATGTATCTCTTTATACCTTGGATATCCTTGTACACTTTGACATTATGATTGTGAGGTTATATAATATGCGGTGATGATTATGATCTATGTGTCTATGTGATGTTTATATGATGATGATGATAATGATTATGATGGATACATTTGATTTCTATTATATATGCTATGTGATGTTCTATGATATGATATGTTATGAATGAAAATGATGATGCAACTGATGTGTTATGATTCTATAATGCTTTATGAATGATGCATATGTGATGGGTTTTATTATGCAAATGATGTATGATGTGTTCTATGTTTTTGTACTTTTCTAATGCAAATAGACAATGCAATGAATGAATGAATGATGCATGAAATGATCACATGATGGTGCATAATTCTATTGATAGTTATGATGTTTATCATGATGATTATGATGATTATGTAATGATGATGCTTATATAATGATGATTATGGGATGTATGCAATGATGATATGATAATGCATGATTAATGATTGTATATTCTTAATGAATGATGTTTTATGCTATGTGAGATGGATTTTATTATGTAAATGATGTGTGATGTTTATGCGATGATCCAGTTATTCCTTTGTCAGTCTTGGATTTGAGTAATAAAAAATTCATCTTCACTAATGGTTTTAGATGTTCATAACAATGGCATTATGTTTTTACCAGTCATGTTCTTCAACGACTTTTTCTTCTTGGAAATCTTACTCTGCTGGACATGTCTTTCAATCATCTTATGTGAATCCAAGATCTATTTTATAAAAGGAGTAAATGATCTCAGTGATGCATCAAGTTCAATTATAGATGCATCAAGTTCAATTATTCCCCTATTAAAATAGATATGTTTTTCTGGTTGGAAATATTACTTTGCTGGACATGTCTTTCAATCATCTTAATGGACCAATTTCTTAATCCATTAATAATTGATGAAATGATTTCGATCATGCAAGTGAGATGGAATGCACTTTTTTTTTTGTATTTTTTGATGCAAATATTATGATGTGATGCATGGATGGATGAATGATGTGATAATGTTTTCTAATTTATGCAAATGATGATGCAACTGATGTGCAACTATATGAGAATGTTGTGTTTTTGGTTAATTTCAAGTGTACTCAATCCATTAGTGCCAGAGATAACATCATTGTGAAATTGTTGTAACTTTGGAAATCCCATAGATATAGATGCAAGCTAACATGGATGCAATCTAACTTAACCATGAAAATCTAATATGTAGATGTTGTCATTCATAACAACCAATTTGTTGTGCTTTTTATCATCATTGAGCCTTTAAAATGTTGAAAGTAGTACAAGCGTCGATGGTATATTTAGACCATGATGACTTGAGACTACTTCCATGATTTTTGATATTGCAAGTTAACACAAGCATCTAGGTATAATTAAATCGAGATGACTTGAGTATTGCTTGCGTAAACAAATAAGAGTTAACCGTTTTCCTATGCAAATTCAGAATGTCATTAGTGATACTTTGTAGAGAACGTCCCACGATAATTTTCACAATAATAATGATTAACTCACAGACTGCATACAAAGAAAAATCATACTCCTTCCTAGTTCCTCTAGTTACATCATTGATGTGCTCAGAGATATGATAACAAAAATCAAAGTTCAACAATTGAACATTCATGCCACAGTGATAAAGCCATGATTCAAAAGGAACATCATCCATTTGAGGTTTGTTTTGATTTGATTGATTTGGCTGTTTGATGTTGGATGGTTGATGCGTTATTGATGGTGATTGATGTTCAATGTTGTGTTGTACTATGTTTTTTTGTGTTTGTTGCATTTTTCCTACTGTTGTTTGTCTGTTGGTTCAAGATCAAAATTAATTTCCCCCAGTGAGTTTAGGATTTTCCCCCAGTCTAGGGTGAGACACGACCGCTGCCAGGATATGTACATGAAGCTTTCTGATGATAGGCAGATTGATGGGGAAAGCTAATGGAAAAAGCAAATGGTCGACATTCTCAAATAGATGAAAAAGCTAACCTATCACAAATAGTACTTGTTGCTAGGTTTTCACTACTTGTTTTCATTGCATTTTTTTAGATTTTCAGATTTTTATTTTTTTAATAAATTTTTTTCACTTTTTCTAATTTTTTTTTGGATTTTTTATCTTTTTTGGATTTTTTTGTTGTTACCAAGATGCTTATTTTCTAGGTTTTCATCAAGGCAACCATTTTTTCAGGACATTTTATGATATTTTTGCATTTTTTCAAGAATTTATCCGATGCACTAGATGATTCAGGTGTAGAATTTCTTGACATGCAGGCTATTGAGGGGTTCAAATAAATCCCCTTTTGGTGTGGACATCTAATATGCACCTGATCTAAAGAATGATACAATGGCAAAGGGACCTAGCCAGTTTGGTTTTAATTTCCCCTTCTTCTCTCTATCTTGTTGATTAGGGGGGTTCTCTTTCAAGACTAAGTCACCCACTTGAAATGTTCTAGGCTTTACTTTGTGATTGTAACTTTTGGATATCCTCTATTGATAGGATTTTAGGTGATCAAATACTTGCTGACGACACTTATCCAATAGTTTTCACTCTTGTAACCTAGAAACTCTGTAATCCTCATTTGAAATGATCCCTTTTAGTGACACACGAAGTGATGGTAGTTCAACCTCAATAGGTAGAATGGCCTCTGATCCATAGACTAGAGCATATGGTGTGGCTACTATTGGGGTGTGGATACTGGTTCTGTAAGCCCATAGAGCAGGGTTCAGTTGAACATTCCAATCATGTCCAGCCTCATTGACGATTTTCTTCAAGATTTTTAGGATGGTTATATTTGAGGCCTCTGCTTGGCCGTTTCCTTGGGGACAGTAGTGTGTAGAAAATTGATGTTGTATATGGAACCTCTCACAAAGTTCTTTAACATCTTGATTCTTGAAGGGTCTTCCATTGTCTGTGATAATGGATTGAGGAATTTCATATCGACAGATGATATAATTTAGGATGAATGATGATATTTTCTTTCCTATGATGGTGGTTAGGGGGAAAACTTCAATCCACTTTGTGAAGTATTCTGTGGTTGTGATGATAAACTTGTGTCCATTGGATGAAGATGGATGAATCTTGCCCATGAGGTCTAATCCCCATTGACAAAAAGGCCATGTCAATGTGAAAGGTTGCAAATCTTGTGCCGGTGCATGTATCAAGTTCCCATGGATTTGACATTTTGTGCACCTTTTGACATATTGGAATGACTCTTCCATAGTTGGCCAATAATACCCCAAACATAGGAGTTTCTTAGCTAAAGTTAGGCCACTTGAATGTGTGCCACAAATACCATCATGGACCTCACGTAAAGCGGTTTCAGCTTTGTTACATTCTAGACACCGAAGGAGAGTACCATAAAGACCTCTTCGATAAAGCACACCGACTATTAGGGTGTGTCGAGTTGCTTGTTAGATGAAATTTCATTTTTGGTTCCAGTATAAATCAAGTGGGAGGGTATTGTCTTTCAGATAAGTGTATATTTTCCCATAGGTAGAAGTGTCAGCCTCAGCTATATGGTAGATAACTTGGGATTTAGGGTTGTCATAGGATGGGTTGAATAGTTGCTCCACCATGAACTCACAATAGGCTCATTTCTCATGAATTTGTAAGAGAGAAGCAATGGTAACAATGGCATCAACAAATTTGTTGTCGCCTGTAGGAATCTGCTCAAATTTTATCTTGACAAAGTACTTTTTGAAGTCATCAACCATTCTTTTATATGGCATTAATTTGTCATCTTTTGTTTGGTAATCATCATTCACTTGATTAATGACTAGTTGTGAATCACCATAGACATGTAACTTTGTGATCTTCCACTCAACTACTACTTTGATTCCAATGATCAATGCTTCATATTCAACTATGTTTTTAGTGCAAGGAAACATCAGTCTATAGGACTTGGGACTGGTATATCCTTGTGGCGAGATAAACAAGATTCCTACTCCTGATCCATGTTGGGTATAAGAGCCATCAAAGTACATCCATTGGTGTGTAAATATTGTAAGGACATCAACATCTAGAAACTCAATGTTCATTGGATGATTGTCTTGCAATGATGCTTCAGCTAGTTGATCTGCTATGGCTTGACCCTTAATTTCCTTTCTATCCATGTACTAGATGTCAAAATCACTCAATATCATGACCCATTTAGCTAGTCTTCCTATTATGGCAGCTTTGCTGAGTAGATATTTTAAGGGATCAATTTTAGCTATGAGTTTAATGGTGTGAGTCAGCATGTAATGTCTGAGTTGTTGGGTAAAAAATGCTACTGCCAAACAGGCTTTCTCAATGAAGGTGTAATTGATCTCATAATCATTCAAGGTCCTACTGATATAATAAATTTCCCTTTCCTTTCCTGCAGAATCTTCCTATTCCAATAAAGCTCCCAAAGATATCTTAGTTGTTGCAATATAGAGTATCAATGGCTTTCCTTCAGTTGGTGGTACTAGTATTGGTGGTGACATCAAATATTGCTTGAGTTGATTGAAGGCAGCTTCACATTTTTTCGTCCCATTTGAAAGAGACATTCTTGTGTAATAAGTGGTTAAAAGGGTGAGTTTTTTCAGCTAGCTATGCAATGAACCTTTCAGATAGATTGAAATATTCCTTGCAAAGATCTGAGTTGGTTGATGTTTTTAGGAGGAGGAATCTCCATGATGGCTTTGACCTTTGCAGGATCCACCTCAATGCCTTTGGCTGACACAATGTATCCCAAAAGTTTAGCTGATGTTACACCAAATGCACATTTCTTGGTATTTAACCTCACATTGAATTTCTCTAGTCTGGTGAAGATCTTGTCCAAAATTTCTAGATGTCCCTCTCTAGTGAATGACTTTGATAGTAAATGATCTACATAATCCTCCATAAAAGTGTGCATCATATCATGGAATATGGTGGTCATTGCTCTCTGATAGGTGGCTCCAAAAATTTTCAACCCAAAAGGCATTACATTCTAGCAGAAAGTTCCCCAAGGACATGTGAAGGCTATTTTATCTTGATCTTCAAGTGTTGTATTTATCTAATTGTAACTAGAAAATCCATCCATAAGTGAGAGCATTTCATGTCCAGCTGTCAAGTCTACGATGATGTCAATGTTAGGTAGAGGAAAATCATCTTTTGGGAAAGCCTTGTTAATATCCCTGAAGTTTGTGCATATCCTGATGCTTTTGTCTGGTTTTGAGACTGACACAATATTTGACATCCGCTCGACATATTCAATAGGTCTAATAAATCCCACATCCAATAGCTTCTTTAATTTGGCTTTTACCAAGAGGGCAATATGAGGGTGCATTTTTCTCAACTTTTTCTTTCCTGGTTTTACACCAAGTGGTAGTGATAAATGATTCATGATGAGTTTTGGATCTATGCCTGGCATGTTAGCATAAGACCAACAAAATCTGATTTTCCTCTCTTCAAATAATTTAGTGAAACTAGCTTTTTCCTCCCCTATCATGGATGTTGCCAGATGCAGGGTCTTCACTGTTTCAGTTGTGCCAACATTGATAGAATGTGTAGGTTCAATCAATACTGGAGATATCTCCTGATAGTTTTTGGGGAGAGTGTCAAATCTTCCATCTCTCAGTGCCCCAGAGAGGTTTTCACCTTGAGAAGCACTCTTTATTTTTACTTTTTCTAGATCTAATAGTTCCATTAAATGGTTTTCACCATTAGATTTACTTTTGGTATTCATTTTGCAGCTGGAAGATTTGGCACTCCCCTTGTCTAAAATTTTGTTATGAGACTTGATGATGGAACATGTTTAAGGGTTATCAGAATAGAGGAAGTTAATAATGACATCATCATTCGGAAAGGTGGGTAGATCAAACAACTCAGATTGGTCCCAATCAATCAATTCCGGGTGTACTAATGGCATGGAATCTTCAGATTGGCTGAGGTTAGAAGGGGTAAGCATCATGATGGAAATGTCATCAGAATGTCCAATGACAATATTGAGGTCTAAGATGTTACTCTCTTTCGAAGTATCTATTTCACTCGAAGAATGATCGTCTTCACTTGAGTCATTGATATTTTGTGATCTAATTTCAAGTGATCAATAACTTGAGCTCTATCCCTCTGTACGTGTTGGTGTATAATTTTGTACCACATCAATCTCCTTATTGTGACAAGTGTCACATCTCAGACCTTGATGCAGGTTGCTTTTTGGTTTTGTGTGGATTTGTTATAAGACTGGATGTGTGTGGTAGAATAATAATAAATATTATGGTGTTTTGGTGTGATGATATATGAAAGTGTTTACTTAAATTATGAAAAGTTGAATAGTATTGAATGTGTTTTACTTTGAAGATGAAGCAAAATAGACTAGAAATATTTGAATTTATGTATTATATTGCTTGATTTATATCTTTATGTGATACTAATTCAGTTATTGTTGTGTGCCTGAGTGCACTTGAGATGCAGGAGGTCAAAGACCAAGGGTGTGATTAAGGAGAGGAGGTTAGCTTCTTGACAGGACAAAGTAGGGTGTTCTCTCGATCACACACATGAACTTAGATTCATATAGATTGCATTTATGAATGATAATTTTTGTATGAATGTTTGATTATTTTCAAATAATTAATGATTAGTCAAATTAAAAAATAAGCATGATAAAGTAAAGGAATTAAATTTTAATTATAGTTAATTATAGATTTTGATTTAAATGCTTATGCATTCTATTCTTCTTTTAATTTGTGTTAATTTTTGAGTTAATAAGTTAACTAATAGTTAGAAGATATTTATTAAATTATTGGGTAATTATTTTCCAAAAAGGGGATTTTACATGCAATTAAATTAAAATGTTATTTTTATTCCATCTGAGCAGGGAAATGGAAAAGATAAGTTATATCTTATTCTTATTTTAAAATATAATATTTTTTCAAGATTAGGTTTGGGGAATAAAGAAAAATAAAACTTTAAAAAGAAAAGAGGGGTAACGGAAAAACCAACCTTTCTTGATGTTTTCGGGAATTGCTCTGCAAATCCATTTTCATGGCTTCTGGATAGTTTCATGTTTTGTTCTTAGTTTCTAATAGTTTAGAAAATAAATGAATAGAAGAAAGGAAAGGAGAAGAGGAAGGTGTTGTAGGAAGGAAGTTTAAGAGAAAACAAGAAGTGGAAGTGGCAAATAGGCATCTTCAGCTGTCAACAAATTTTCTAGGTTCTCCTTCTTAATTTTCTTTTATTGCCTTAAAAGTTCCAAATAAGAGGAAACAAATTTGTTGTGTGTGCAAAGAATTGTTTTTACAAAACCTCTATGTTTGTTGTGTTTGTTGAACAAAATACTTCAGTGAAGTCTGTACATTACTTTCAAAATTCTTTATAAAATTTTAAAGACAATTTTGTTTCTCTATGTCTCATTCAGAAATATCATTTCTTTTTGAATAAATCTCTGAGAACAATCTGATGCTAGATTGTTTGAATATTATATATATATATATGTTTAATATATATATATATACATATATATATATATATACATATACATATATATATATATATATACATATATATATATATACATATATATATATATACATATACATATATATATATACATAAATTTAAATATGTGCTGAATGGGATGCTTGTGTATTAAAATGGAATTCAAATTTAATGTATGGTGAACCTGTGTTTATATTTTTTTTTATTGTTGTGGTTATTTTTTATGAAAGGAAATGGGCGACTGGGTTTCCCGAGTTGTGCCCTCCCCATAAGGGAAGGGTTGTGTTGTGGGGGACAACACTCCCTCCACAGGCTGTGGCCTGTGGAGGAAGCGTTGCCTTCCACAGGCAGTGCCTCCCCATATGGGGGGGGGCATAAGCCCTATATATATTATATTCTCTCTTTTAAAACTGTATGAAGATTTTTAAAACTGCATCTTTCCTGTAGAAATTTGTATGGAAGTATACATTGCATAGTTTTGTTATATATAGATATGTTGTATATATATATATATATATATATATATATATATATATACTATACATATATATATACACACACACACACACACACACACATATACAAACAAACATGAATATTGAGTTGTGAAAATAATTTTTTTCCTAAGAAAATTATTTTTCTTTTGTAAAATATTCTTGAGCTATAAATATATACACATAAAATACTTACATATGAAAATTTGGGAAATGAGATACTCTTATTTGAAAGACTTATATACATTTAAATGTAAAATATATAAGTATACAAATATATGAAAATATATACATGTATGAATATCTGTCTACCACAGTAAATATATATATACATATGTAAATTTGGGCATTAATATGGACTGTTATTTATAATAAAATTAGTCTGAAACCATGCATATTGTCATAGACTTGGCCTTTTTTAAATATATATAGCACAAATGTATGTATATCAACATATAGAAAAATATATTTATATGAATGAATATTAATATGGGTTTTAACACTTAAAATTTTAATCTCATACCTTCAATGGGAGATTAGTTGTCAAATCAAAGATATGTAATTTTTGAATATGAATATGAATAGGTAAACTTTTGTGCTAGAATTACTCATTTTCTTCTTCTCCTATATGTTGAATTAGTATACTTTGCATATATTTTTAGATATACCTCCATTAAAATATGTGGGAAATCTATGCATTCCATTCCATATTTATAAGGCTGATTAGTGTAGTTTCTTTCTAAATTTATATAAACTTGTTATCTTGGTCAAATTATTCAAATAAAAGTTAGAGCTTGTGAATTCATACACGCTCTTTTCAAAAGACCAAACTTAGATCATTTTGAAAGAATAGGAAATGAGTTGCAAAACCATCTTGTGATCAATTTTTCACTTAAGTTAGAGTGCTAATGTAAAGTTATTTGTGAATCTTGTGTGAACTTTGTAATTGTTGGGATTCCTTTGAAGTTGAGATGTGTAAAATAGAACGAAAACTTTAGATGGAAAATGTATTATATATTGTTCTTTTGGGAAACTTTTGGGACAGGATGCCGAAGGTGGATCCACATAGATGGTAGTTTTACCTTTTCTAAAACTATCATTTAATTATTTTATCGCTTGGCCAAGCACATGCACCATTGAAATAGATGGAAATAAAAGCCTAGAACTAAATGTATATAGGTCTCTGCCACCTCTTGTTTGCAAGAAATATGTGATTCTCATGTTAGGAATGCATTTAGGCATCAGGCTTGCATCGAGAGTTCCCTCCTGATTTGTTGTTTTAGGTTGCTAGGCTCCTCATGCAGGGCCAGGGAGTTCTTCGAGTTAGGAAGAAACCCAAGGAAGTCTTGTACTTCATGGTTGGGCAGAAAATGCACCTTAATCACACTCTTGGCCCCAGCTTGCAAGAAGACGAATATTGTCATGGTGGCTGATGTTCAAAGGTTCACATGCTATAAATGTATTCATGTACTATTTTTGAAAGGCTTGTTAAGCCCACTTGTAAAAGTAACTTTATTTGGCATCCATTATTGTAACATTGAAATAGATGTATTAGAATGAAATATTTTAATGTAACATTGAAATAGATGTATTAATTGAAAGCTAGTGAATGAATGTATGGAAACTCATTGATATGCAAATGGAATTTACATATGTATTAGTGCAAGATCTTTGTTGTTGAAGCAATTTACTTCTTTTGCATACATGAAATGAAATTTATTACAAAATTTTCCTTTTGAGCACTTATGGGAAGATCTTGATCTATGCATCCTTTACTTTTATTATACTTGAAATGTAATGAGTTATGAAAAATTAGGTGGTTAAATGAACTTCACCTTTCGAGCATTACAACAAGACTCTTCAGAGAGGGAATCCCATTCATATTCATTGGAGTCTGTTTCAGAACTATCTATCAATTGAAGGATTCTCTTGACAACTTGTTGTCTTGTTTCTTCTTTGGATTCTTCTCTTTACCCTAGTCCCATCTTGTCCTTATAATTCATTGTGATGGGTTGTATTGGTTCTATGATGCCTTCCTTTCTCTTACTAATAGGACCTTTTCCCTCATATCCCATCCTTTCTAGGATTTTCTTCCCTTTTCCATACTACTTTGTTAGTACATTTGAAGTGGATGCTTGTGATTGTTCTTCGTCCTTGTATAACCAATTTAAAATCTCCTTGTCTTCTGATTCATCCACTAAGGTGCTTGCTCTTATAAACTTTCCATCAAAAAGTGTGCTGGGTTGTGATGATTGTTGCCTTGATGTTGATGGTTGTCCATATGACTTAGGAGAATATGAAAGTTGTGATAAACATAATGATTGATCAAATGAATATTCCCCCATGCCTTTGTCTTTCAATTAGATCTTTTCAACCTTTCTTGAGAAGGCATTTATTTTTCCTTCTTGATTTTGTGTAATAGAATTACCAACACCTTTGTCTTTTGACTGGTCCTTCTCAACCCGCTTTGACAAGGAATTTAGTCGTCTTTCACTGTTGGATGAACTAGGAGTTGTAGCTTCCTTGTTGTGTGACAAAAAAGTGTCTTGGGTTTATCTGAGTGTGTTGCAATATTGTGGGTTTTTGGAATCAACAACAATAGTAATCTCTTTCTCATTAAAAGGAAATTTCAAATACTGGTGATATGTTGACGATACAACTTGCATCTCATGAATCCAAGGACATCCCAGGAGTATGTTGTATGTTAATTCTTTGTCCAACAGTTGGAAGATTATGTCTTTGACCACTGGTCCCACTTGAATTCGTAGCACTATCAACCCTTGGGAGGACCTTTCTTCATCATCTTATGCTTTTATTGTGATTTTCCTTCTAGGATCAATAACATTTTTAGAATATCCGAGTGCACAGACAAGTTTTAGAGTGAAAATATTTAAGCTAGCTCCTCCATCTATTAGAACACATTTGACACAATGTTTATGGATTAAAACCTCAATGTGGATGGCAACATTATGCAGATGGGTGATTGATACATCATCATGTTCGAAAAATGATAAGTAGTGCGGTGCAGTCAAATGTCCCACCATAGTCTAAAATTGAAAAAATTCCAAATTGTTCGGTACCATGGTGGCGATTAGAGCTTGTTCGAGTAGGTGAAATCTTGAGAAGTTCTAATATGGATATTTGGGTAGGTATTTTCTACAATTGATCAACTATGTTATATTGGGTTGTAGGGATAGTAGTAGTTGCTTTGGACGTGGAAGGGGTAGCTCCTTTCAATGTTACCTTGGCTTGTCCTCTTGTGATTGCATTGATCGATGATTTGTCTTTTTTCTCTCTAATTTTGATGACATTAATGTGATTATCATTTGCAGCGATATTGGTGATCAGATTTATTGGAACAAGGTCATTGATTTGATGTGAGGTGGTGTCGATATCATGGTGATGATTTTCAGTTGCAATGATGTTTTTTTCATGTTCAATGATGTTGTTTATTGGGTTATCAATTGCAATAAGATTTGGTTTGTCATGGTTTTGATCATCAACCACCTCAATATGGAGAATAGTGGTGTCATAAACATAGTTCATATTTTTTCCTTTGGTGTTTGATGATGAGGACTCCCCCTTTTCATAGTTGGGTAGAGGGTTCTTGAACCCTCCATGATCATTGTTTGTTTGGAGTCTAAAAATATGGTCTTGGTATCAATCAAGTCTTGTATCAAGTGTTTTAATTGCATGTAGTCATTGGTTTTATGCCCTTTGTTTTGATGAAATTCATAGAAATGTGCATCATTCCACCATGGAGGCTTAACTTGTGGTTCTCAATTTCTTGCCTCTGGTAATGTTATGACTTTAGCTTGAAGAAGTTCCTTTAATGCTGATTCTGATGATTGTCCCAAAGGTGTGGACCTTCTTTGATTGGAGGATGTTCGATATGATGGTGTTCTTGATCCAACATTACCTTGATTGTTGCTTTGGTTGACATTTTGGTTGTTGAATGGATTGTTGTTCTGATTAGTTTTGGTGGCCGTTGCTGTTAAGTTGAATACAAGTTTTGTATTTTGGTTTTCAACCGTCCCATCATTGTTACCCACATTTTTGTTTCGTTTCCAAAACTTTGGTTTGTCATCACTGTTGTAATTGTTAGAGAAGTTTGATGTGTTGTTTTCATTGTAAATTTTTATGACTCCTCTTTTGACGAAAGCTTCTTCAACTTTAATCCCATTTTCAATCAATTTTTTGAAGGTGGGTGGACATTGCAATTCCAATCTGTAGCTCATCTCATCATTTAGGTTATCAATAAATATTTCCATCTTTTATTTTTCAGGTACGGGATGAGAATACCTTGCAAATAACCTTCTCCATTTTTGTAGAAAAGTGAAGAACGATTCACCCTTTTCCTGTTTCAAGTTGCAAAGGTCTTTCATTGTTATATCATGTTGGATGTTATAAGAATATTGGGTGAACTTGTTAACCAATTCTTCAAAGGTTCTAATTGGTGGTGCGAGTTTGGAAAACCATTCAAGGCATTGTCCACCTAGACTTCATGGGAACAATCTCATCAAATAAGTTTCTTCATGAGAAAATTCAAGACTCATGGTTCTAAATTCCCTCACATGATCAATTGGGTCAGTTTTTCCATTGTATTTTTCATACTTTGGGAATTCAAAATGTTTGGGAAAAGGAGTTATGTGGATATCTTGATCAAACAAATATGGAAAAATGTCTTGTATCAAGTATCATTTTGATATTCCCCTTTGCATATCGAGAATTTTTTGTTGAAGGTTCTTCATTTGATGAGTTAGGGAAATCACTTGTTCTGTTTCTTTTTCAAGATTTTTGGGAGGTGCTTTTAATTGATTAACATCAAAGTCCTCAAGAAATTTGACACCTTGTTTAGCTAGCATTAGTAAGTTTTTTTCCCCATTTCTTTCAAAAATATTTTCTAAGCATTTGTGGAAATTTAGATCTTGTTCAATATTTTGGATATCTTCCTCAGTTATTTCTTCCTTGTTGTGGATTTCATGGAAAGGATTATCTTCATTCTCAGCCATGGTGTTTTGCGTTTCACTATTTTGAGTTTTGATGTTTGGTGTTCTAATGTTTTTTATCTCGATGTTTTAAGTTCCAATGTTTTGCATTTCGATGTTTTGTGTTTCAAGTTCTTTTTCCTTGAGTTTTTGCTTTTGTAATCTTGTTTGAATTGACATACAAGTGTTATACTTTGACTAAAATTTGATCTTTGTTTGGAATAGTGCCAAGGATTACAACTAAGCCAAATAAAATGACAAATTCTATTGATGAGACTAAGTTTGATTTTATTATACGACTTTGTCTCATGATGAGAGGATGATAAATCCTAATGATGAAACTAGGCTTAACAATCAAGGATATGATAGGTTTGATGATTTAGGAACTTTGAGATGTTAGATCTAGGTTTAGATTAGAGAATTCCACTATTAGAGGTATGTTTTAACAAGTTTAGACTCTATGGTACCTGAGGAATGATTTTGGGCTGAAAAAGATTCTGAATTTTGGTTCAAATTACTGTGAAACAGGGGATAAATTCAAATCTCAGGTTTTTCATTTAATGGATGCAATAAAACAGAGCCCGAATGTGCTAAAATATTTGACAAATGTGCTAAAATAGAGGATGGATGTGTTGGAAGATTGCACAGATTCACTATAAGATTGCCTAGATGCACTAGAACAGAGGGTCAATGTGCTAAAATATGTAGTGTATGCACTATAACAGAGGGTAAATGTGCTGGAAGATTGCACAAATGTGCTAAAATATGACTCAGATGTGCTAGAAAAAGTAGTGGATGTGCCAAAATAGTGTATGGATGCATTGGAACAGATGTCGGATGCACTAAAATATGGAAACAATGCACTATAATAGAGAATGGATGCACTAATCTGGAAAAATTCACTATTTTTGCGACTCTATCTGGTTGTTTGGCTTTGAATTTGTGAATCTGATTGTTTCCAAGGATATAATATTTTGACTAGTAAATTTTGTTTGGTTTCCAGCTTGTGAATGATGGGAATTGAGTACTCTAATGGATGATTCTTGAATCAAGGTTTTCACTTCAAGTGTGTGATGTTTTGTTTGAAATTTGTTTAAAAACACATTGGTAAAACACATCAAACATGTACAACTTAAGGTTGTGTAGGACAATATTTACTGGATTCCCACTTGGATTTTACTCCAGCTACACCTACTTTTAGCAGATGATTAGAAGCTTGACCCCACTGGCTCCCCTCCATGGCACTCACTTCTACAGGGCAGCCAAGCTTTAGTACCCATGAATCTCCCATAGCATAATTCTCACCTCTACTAAAAGCCACAAAAATGTGGGATTGCTTCAAAGGTTAGAACTTCTGTGCCAGTAAATAGAATAAGGATTTTGGCCTTCTAAACAAGAGGTTCTAGTATAGGCATTTCATTAATGGGGGATCATCCATATGACAAGAGACCATTGTTTCCCTTCTTGTTGGAACAATCCTCGTGATACTTGAACTTTCCTCAAGTACCCACACTTATATACCGGTTAGAAGTCACTTGGATTTAGCATGTTACTGGTTGGGTCATTCCCTTGGGTGATTAATTTTTCCCACAAGGTAGAACCTCTATGGATAAAATAAAATAAAAACGAATGGGTCTAGCTTTTTGGTCACCTAGTTAAGGGGAAAGCATATGCTTACCATTCATCAAGCACATAAAATATGTTGTTCTTTAACCTTTTAATTAAGCTACATGCCTATCTTAATCAAAAGAAAGCATTCAAATAACTCTATCCCTTGCATAAATCATCAGTAGTTGTATAAATTTGTCTTTGACTAGCGTATCACCCACCTACAAGCAAAAAACCACAATTAGTTCTTGGGATTTTAAAATTTTGAAAACTTAAACAGATGCACTAAAATAGTCATCCAATGCGCTAAAACAACTACTCTATGCACTAAAAGAACTACTGAATGAGCTACAAGAACTAATTAATGCACTAAAAGAAATAATGGATGCGCTAAAGTATTGACTGAAAGCGCTAAAAGGCTCCCTGTATACGCTAAAACAATTGACGTATGCACCGAAAGAAATGTCATATGCGTCGTCGTAATAGACCTCGTATGCACTGAGAGATTTTTTAAATGCACTGAAACAAAATTCGAATGTGAAGAAATATTTTCTGTATGTGTTAAAAGAACTCATGGTCGTGCTAAAACGTCATGTCTAACCTGTTTACAATTTTTTTTCCAAAAAATTGTTAAAAATGGGGTTGAGCCCTACGGTGGGTGCCATTTTATGTGTATGAAATGTGGGGGAGTTAGAAAATCAATACTAAAGCAAACAAACATCAATGAGACGTATTATATTAAAAATTTGAATAAAAGAACTACTCTAATTGCAGCAAAAAAAATCTTCAAAAACGTTCCATTGTTCTCTATTGTCAATGATCTATTAAATCATATTGGCTCTCAGATTTTATGTGTACACTATGATTTTTAAAATGACAACTTGAGAAATGAGATGTTATTCAAAATGAAAGAAATCTAAGTTCCTACATGAAACTATGTGGTGAAAGGCATGATGCATGCTATGATAATGGAGATATTGACAAAATGGATAATGTTGCTAAACTATGTGATACCAATGCTGTGATAAGAAACTAAAATGATTTTGCATATGCTCAAATAACTATTGATATGATAAACTAAAGTGAAACTATAAGGCAAGACATGAAATAAAATGCAACTATAAAGCAATACATGATTCTACTTTAACATGATACTACAATATAAACTTGCTAAATGCTAAATATTCAACTCCAAATGCTCCAATGCTCCAAAGCTATTCCTGCATAATAACTCTACTCAAATGGGGGATGTCAAATACTATAGAAAATGGTTGTATTTATAGGATTTTCAAAGCATCTTGTGATGTGGCAGTGATTGACGGTCTAGATTCAAACATGAGGGATGAACGGTAGAGATGGAAGAATCTTGGAGGATGTTCTGTTGACCAAAGACAACATGCCAAATGGATGAAGGAATAAAGTGTGTGAGAAATAAGACGTGTTTGAAATTTTGTTGAAGATAATTCTAATTTAAAAATTATAATTATTTAATCTCATGTGACCTTGGTGAGGTGGCATGAAAAGTTGTAGACATGTGCTTGAATTCCAAATTTGGGATTAGTGAAAATTAATTAAATAAAACAAACTATAGAAATTTGTTTATTTAATTAAATTAGAGGAATGCGATTTTAGATTTGAAGAATTAGAAGATATGAACTATATAAATAAATTGAGAATTTATTTATAAGTAGATGAAATATTAATTAAATGTCATCCTATTTTAGGTGTATACAAGTACAATCATAGTTTACTATTTTTGTTTCATAGGTTCTGCATTATCATTCACTCTGCTTATCTTATTCTCATAGGTTCTACATTATCATTCACTCTAGTTATCTTATTCTCATAGCTATTGCATTATAATTCACTTTGGATATCTTATTCTCATAGGTTTTGAATTATCATTCACTAAGGTTTTCTTCGATGCCAGTCATTAATGTTTGAGTTTCTCTTTTTATTAGGTTTTTTATTTCATCTTTTTCATAGGTTCTACTTCATCAATTCACTAAGATTTATGCCTATCAATGAGTTCATTAAAGACAAAATAAATGAGATTTTTTAAACTCTTACTATTTTTCATTTGTAAGCTTTCTATTGTGTCATAGTTAAAATGTGAGTGTGGTTTTCACTTTGTTGTGCATGAGAATGTATATGTTGTACATTCTTAAGAGATATGAGATGTTCTTAAACTCTAACTACCTTGCATAATTTGTAATTTTGTGCTTCTTAGTCCTCTATTTCCTTATGTCGCTCAGTCCAGAGTAAATGTAACTCTCTAAACTATTAACAATATTTCTGAATTTAAATGCAAGAAACTAAAATGATAACACATACAAAAAACCAAATAATATTTTGTTCAAGCATCACTTTTTGCATACATATAAAGATAACAATTCAAGCATTTGTGTTTCATAGTTTAGTATTTATGTTTCATAGGTTCTGTAGTATCATTCACTTTGGCTATCTTATTCTCATATGTTATGTATTACAAACTAATTATTCTTCTGTTAAAGCATCGTTGTCTTTGTAAATATAAAGTTAACTATTCAAGAATCATTTTTTTGATTGTACTTATTATGTGTAGATGATTAAGGGTAATGTAGTGGTGACCCATACTGGGAGCAAAAAAAGAAAAGAGCCGCAACAAGGTTTCCCTCCCATAAATGAGTGGCTAGATCCTCCCCTGAACCAGATCCTATTACACAAGTAGAGGAGGTTTCTACTTCTAAAATACCATAGATTGAGGTTACTACACCTCAAATACCAGAGAAGGTAAAAAAAATACAGAAGTTGTGGTTTTTGAATGACATGAAAAGGGCACTCTATGACATTGAAGAGAATGACATGTCGATAAGGGGGGCTTCCAAAAAGTGGTCAATCCCAACAACCACACTATCCAAATGGCTAGGGGGTCTAACAAAAACTTCCAAGAAAGGTCCACCAATAGTCCTCAGTGAAGAGGAAGAACATCTTATTGTGGAATGGTGCAAGCAAATGGCTGATATTGGACATGGTCTTGAGATAGTCAATCTTAACTCTGAGGTTTCCCAAATATGTCAGAATAGGCCAAACCCTTTCAACAATGGTTCTCAGGGAAGTCCTGGCAGATAGGCTTCAAGCATAGACTTCCTGAACTTGCATTGCAAAATGTTGAAGGCCTAGACAAAGATAAGGAATTCAATCTTAGATCTAATGTTGTAGCTGCATTCTATAATACACTATTTGTAGCATATGAAGCCATGAAATATTGTCTTGATCGCATATGAAATTGTGACGAAATTGGTATCTAGGTAGGTTAAAATGGGTCCATGAAGGTGCTCACAAGAAAAGGTAGCAGGAATGTCTCTTACACTATCCCAAAGAGTCGTGAATAGGTAACCATTCTATGTTGTGTCAATGCTACTAGGCAAAGCATTCCAGGATTCTACTTGTTTAAGGGGAGTGCGAACATAGATAATTACATCATAGACTACGAACCAGGTGTGTGCATGGGAGACCAACCCCATGCATGGATGACCAGAGACTTGTTCATATATTTGTTGACCCAATTCAAAACCTTAGTTCTAGGTGGTGTCTCACCCAACAACAAGCTCTTGCTGATTTTTGATGGCCATGGAAGCCATGTAGCACTTGAAACCATCTAGGAAACAAGAGAAATTAGTGTAGATTTGTTAAAATTGCCATCACACACCTCACATAAGCCATAGCCATTGGATGTGAGTGTGTTTGCACCTTTTAGAGCTTACTTCAAATTAGAACATGCATATTTTTTGTCAAGGTTTCCAAAAATTGAAGCGAGGAGGAGATAACTTGCAATGTTAAGCAACAAAGCAATGAAAAGAGATTTGACAGTTGACAACATCAAAGTTGGGTTTAAAAGGACTGGTATATGGCAACTGAATCCTGATGCACTGGTGAATGACATGCATCCCAATGAGACATTTGTGGTCAATGAGGATGTTGATGTAGATGAAAAAATTCTCACCCTTTCAGGACTTGGTTTGTCAAGCAAGGATGCGGAAATATTGCAGTCTACTCTTCCAGATGGACATACACAAACTGCAACAAAAACACAACACTCACCTCATAACTATCCTATTGAATCAGTTGCATAAGTGGTGGATGATGAACACAACCTTCCATGGTGGACAACCTTGTTGATCAATTCAGTGAATGTTTAGTTCTTCCATTAGAACTTAGCCAACTATCCTGATTGGTTGAGGGAGCAATGAACTTGGGTATTGATTTGGAAGTCCCACAATAGAAGGATACCTATAGTTTCCCATCACCACCACCTACAATTGACCCTTCTCAAGTTGTTCATTACTATGCTCCTTCTTGCAATTTAGATTTATGAGGAAATGAAGATGTAGCAGAGGGCTCAGAGGAAGTGGAGGAGGTCATTTCCACATAGTTGGATGAGATAGAATAAACACAAATAGTTCTGCACATTAGCAAGTTCCTCAAGCTGCCTGTGCACACTGTCTGTCAAAAGAAATCTAAAGCTTGTGCAATTCGGGTAAGTGGATAGTCTTGACTATTGACAACAAATGACTACATGAGGTTGTTATTGGAGCAAGAGAAAAGGAAGAAAGAGGTCGAGGAGCTAAAATAAAGAAAGAGACAACATAATGAGGAGAGAAGGGCAACAAAAATTGTGGCAACGGAGTTGAAGGAGAATTCCAGAATTGAGGAGATACTGTGAAAAGAAAAAGAGCAACAAAGATTATAACGAAAAAGGATAGAGATGCGAAAAAGGAGCAAGATAGGCTTCACAAGGAATAGGACCGATAGGAAAGAGAGATTGAGGAGGCACAAAGGGTATTACAAAGATAGAGGTGATTAAGGAACCCTTCTAATCTGTTGTCTCAAAGTAATGGAGTCTTTAGTGATATTCTCAACATTAATATCCCTTAGTTCTCCATAGCAATTAATTATTCAAGCCTCTCCCAATCTGACTTCAGGGGCACTCAATATCCATATCATACTTGCACTCAGGATGTATAAATGTGTTCACCATCACCCCCAACACATGTCACTTGCACCCAATTTTCTATTCCAAGTCCCACTAATGTATGCAACACTCCTCATCGACTAGAAGGGGACGAGAACATGGTGAGTGGCACCCCAAACAACCAACATCCATTCCCTTACCACAATAGCTAGATGCAACCTTTTTTTTTGTTTTCACTTGCAATTGAAGTTTTAGATAGTTTATAAGTTTTCATATTTACAAATGCACCAAAATTGTTGACAGTTTTAAATTTATGATAAGTATAGATGCAGCGTTATTATTTTGGTTTGTAATATAATCTAATCAGATTCCAATGTGTTGTATGTAATTTTTAATGTATTCTTCTTCGTTGATAGTTTTAAATTTATGATAAATATAGATGCATCGTTATTGTTTTGATTTGCAATGTATTCTGATCAGATTGCAATGTCTGTTGTATGCAATTTGCAATGTGTGATTGCTTTGATTTGCAATATATGCTTCTTTGTTGATAGTTTCTCATTTTCAACTTATTTTTTTGATTTAATTTTCCACGTGGGACGATGATATTTGTCCACATGATTTTAAAATCCCCAAAAATACCATGTGATCGATACGTATGCACCTCGACTGCCAGTTCTTGCATGGCACGACGTTTGAAGTGGACTACCTTTCCACATCTACTTCTCTCACTTCGCCACCCTAACACTCCATTGCGTCGCATTAATCACTCATTGCCCCTTGCTATAATTCTCTATAGTCATGTTTAATGCATGTCGCTTCCTCTAAGCTCCACAACATCCCGTGTGTTTTTCGAGCCAACCTATACATATACATATGTGTATATGTATATACATATACATATGTGTATATGTATATACATATACATATGTGTATATGTATATACATATACATATACATATAATTATGTATATGTATATGTATATGTCTATATATATGCATATACATATATATACATATACATATACACCCTGTGTAGTTAATGAGCCAACCTACATTCAATGCTCCTAGTGCCTCGTACAACTTTCCAATGTATGTGTGAAATTGTGGGAGTTAGTAAATCAATAATAAAGCACACAAACATCAATGAGATGTATTACATTAAAGATTTGAGTAGCAGAATTAACCAAGCTAAAACAAAACAAATCTCTAAAATTGTTCCACTGTTCTCTATTCTCAAGGATTCATTAAATCATATTGGCTCTCAGATTTTATGTGTGCGCTATGATTGTTAGAATGACAACTTGAGAAACGAGATGCTATTCAAAATTCAAGAATCTAGTTCCTACATGATTTATCGACAAATGATAATGATGTTATGATAATGGATAATGATGCTAGATTCTATGATGCAAATGTTGTATACAAGCTAAGATGATAATGGAAATGAAAATATTAAAATAAGACATGATTCTAAGTTGAAATGCTACTATAATGCAACTTGATAAATGTTAAAATATTCTAAATGCTCCAAATGCTCCAATGATATTCCCGCATAATAAGTTTACTCAAAGATGGGATGCCAAATGTTGAAGCAAGAGGTTGTATTTATAGTATTTCCAAAGCATCTTGTGATGTGGCAGCAATCAAAGGTCAAGATTAAAACATGAGAGATGAACGGTGGAGATGGAAGAATCATGGAGGATGTTCCCTTGACCAAGGGAAACATGCCAAATGTATGAGAGAATAAAGTGTGTGAGATTGCCAAGTGTCCAACATGTGCCTAAATTCAAATTAGGAATTTAAATATTAGACATATTTAAATTCATGTGACACTTAATGAGGTGACAAGAGGAAAAGTTGTAGACATGTGCTTAAATTTAAATTTGGGATTTAAATTTAATGAAAATATTAATAATTAAATTAAAAAAACTATGTGATTTGTTTATTTAATTAAATTAGATTGAAGAATTAGAAGAGTGTGAACTATATAAATAAATTTGGAATTTATTTATAAGTAGAAAAATTAAGAGGTTCATTAATTAAATAACTGGTATCTAATTAATTAATTACCTTGACTGATTTTAGGTGTATACATTTTTCCCCTCTTTGAAGTAATGTGTTTACACGTTGCTTCAAAGAAAAATTTGTTGCTGATGGCGACAATTTTTTTTTTTGATGCCTCAAACGCTGATTTTCAGGTGATGATGGATATGTGCCCCCTCGGGAGATAAATCGGTGAATTTTTGAATTTTTAATATTTTTTTGAATTTTTGATGTTTTTTTGATGATTTGATGAGGATTTCAAAATTTTACGATTCAAAAATGATTTATCTCCCAAAAAAATGATGGATAAGTCACCAAGTGATGATTTGATGAATTAAAGCCCCTTTGAAAATAAAATATATCAACCCCATAAAAATCCCACTTAATTAACCTTTAAAAGGTTAAAAAGAGTGATTAGAAGTTCATTTGAGAATTTGTATTTTGAAAACTTGAGAGTGATTGAGCAATCTAGCAATTTGGAGCAGAATGGTGATCCCTTACCACACACACCAATTTGAGCACGTGCGATGTGAAAATCGCCCGACAACATATGGACCTCTGATATGTACCCCGAAAAACTTCCTCGTAAATTGTGCAATTCATTTTTCTACTCTTTTTTATGTTTTAAATTCGGATTTAAATTTTCTAGTGCATAGATGTACCGATGTAGTGCATTCATTAACTTTAATCATGCATATAATAGATTAGTGCTTAGGGTAAATAGATTAGCGCATTGAATGACTGTTTTAGTGCATTGGTAGATTTAGTGCATAGATGAGATACTTTAGCACATTGAGTGAATGATATAGCGCATTGGTAAATGTAGCGCATAGGTGAAATAGTTTCATGCCTTGGGTGAATGATGTAGCACATAGGATGATTCAGTGCATAGAAATCCTATTATAATGCATTGAAATAATTTTGCAGTGCATTCATGGTTTTGGCGCATTGAAGCCTTGTTCCCACGCATTCATGAATTTTTCTGGTGCATAGAGTTTTTTAGCGCATTGAAGCACTGTTCTGGTGCATTGGTGAAATTTAGACTAGAAGGATGATTTTTTTTATTAGACTCCTTGATTTTGATGGTGTTTGATTGTGTCAACATTTAATTTGATGATGATTGATGATGTTGATAGATTATATGTCCATTGATCCCATTATAGGTGAGATTCAATGATAGGATGATGATAATTGACCTCATGATAGGCGAGGATCAATGATAGTTTTATTGATTGATTGACTTCATGATAGGCGAGGTGTATTGATTGATTGATAAACCTCATGATAGGTGAGGTTGAATGATAGATTGATGCTCATTAGATTTGATCAAAGTCTCAGTAGAGCTGATTGATAAGCTGATTGATTTTGATTGATTGATAGGTTGATTGATTGGCTGATTGATTGATTGGCTAATTGATTTTGATTTATTTATTGGCTTATTTGCAATTTTTGTGATGATAGGATCCTTTGACGAGTCTGTAGATTCGAGAGCGTTTCCCTAGGATGTGGGATTTGATAACCCACCTGGTGCAACTTGAGGTAGTTGTTATCACACAATGTGGATTGTCGTCTCTAATAGATATGCCCCAAATTAGGATTAACAAGGGTCTCTTGACAGCTTTAGCAGAGACGTGACACATTGAGTATAACACCTTTCACTTACCCACCGATGAGATGACAGTGACCCCATAGGACGTCTATTGGATTCTACGAATACCTATTGTTGGGGAGCTATTCTTATATGATTCTACTAAGCAAGGTGGGAATAATGCACTTCACATAGTCTTTGAGGATGATTAGATATGTGGTTACAAGATTCCTTGGAGAGAGATGGTTGACGCTTATGCCACACTATCATCTGTGCTAGCCGGTTTCATTGGAGGGTTCCTTTGTCTTGATCGTAGGTCAAAGGGACTTTCAGTTGGATGGGGTAGGATTCTTTAGAGAATGATTGCTCAGGGTACCAGATATATGTGGGGCTATTGCATGCTTTCCCATTTGTACCATGATTTACATCAGGTTGTTTATCTCTACGGGGGCAGTTTGTCAGCAGGAGTTACATTGCTTCAGATCTAGGCATGGGAGCATATAGCGGTCACCTGTCCAGTTGGAGAGAGACAACGTCCTGCTATGAGACCATATGTTCATGCATACGTAGCTCTAGTTGCTCAGCCTAGGTTAGGAAAACTAGAATACTAGAGGAGGGTTCTTGATGATTTAGAGTCAGTGACATGGCGGCCTTATCTGGATTGTGAGTAGTGGCCAGAGGATGACACTGACATACCATTTTTGTGTCAGTCCATGTACCTGATTGGGCAGACCCGATTCATCATTGAGAGATTCTTGTTGTTGAGGGTATTAAGGCAGTATGGCAGAGTGTAGGGGATGCCCCAAGGAGTGGCCCATTATGCACGATGATGGATGGATGCGACAAAGTGGGGACCTATTTTATCATATGATGCAATAGTTGTGGTGTTCCAGGGTCTACAAACCATCATTTGGGATGTTCGTCCAGAGATCACTAAGGCTCTAATATCAAAGGAGTACGCACAATACCTTTTCTTACATCCATTCCCATGGATCACCATCCTAGATGAGCCAGTGCCATTGTTAGAGGAGGAGAGGGTAGTAGGTCATGGGCGTAGGTGACAGAGAGTTGGAGGAGATGAGGAGGAGGAGGCGAAGAGCAGTGATGACGGGGATGGAGATAGAGATGATAGTGATGGGGGTGATAGAGATGGAGGTGATGGAGACAAAGATGATGGTGGTGGAGGAGATGAGGGTGTTGGTGGTGGCCCAAATTTTGATGTGCAAGACTTCAAAGTTCCTTAGAAGAGGTGATCATTGGTGGCTGTGGCACGACAACATGTAGAGATTATGCTTCCCTTGTAGCAACAAAAAACTTAGATTGTTGCATTATAGGTACAAGTATAAACACTACAGGGTTAGCTTGTACAGGTGTAGGGGTTGCTAGCACAGATACAAGGGTAGATCCAGACATAGGCACAGGCCCAGGCTTAGGCACTAGCATAGATGCAGGGGAAGATTGCTACACTCACAACTGGGAGGGACAGTCTGAGATAGTGGGTTGATCAGGAAGAGGGCATTGCTGAGAGACTATAGAGAGAAATAGAGGCCATAGGTTCAACTAACTATTTCAGAGAGGTATGGTGCACTGCCCAGGAGGCAGAGTTTTACAGATTGAGATATCATGAGGTTGTTCCTCCAGAGCGTTGGGAGAGCTTTGCACAATCCAGATCAGGTAGGACCTAGTCTCAAACCACTAGTAGAGGTGTTATGCAACCACTTCCAGGAGATCAGAGAGATCTTGGTGCAGTTCCGTCTGGTGGGGAGGCACTAGTCTAGTGATGCGAGCACCATCTGGGGGGAGCACAACATAGCTCCAATGATTGATGACAGATTTTTTGTGTTTTGGGACACTTGATGATATACTGCCATTTTTTATATTGATGTACCTCTTTATACCTTTGGATATCCTTGTACACTTTAACATTATGATTTTGAGGCTATATGATATGCAGAAATGATTACCGATCTATGTGTTTATATGATTTATTATGGATGCCTATGATGGATGTAGTTAATTTCTATTTTATGATGCTTATGTGATGTTCTATATGATGAGGGTATGATATGCTATGGATGCAAATGATGATGCAACTGATGTGTTATGATTCTATGATGTTTTATGAATTATGCCTATATGATACATGTGATGGATCTTATTATGACAAATAAATGTGACGCATTTTATGTTTTTACTCTTTTCTAATGCAAATAGATAATGCAATGAATGGATGAATGTATGATAATGTTAATGCATGATTGAATGTATGGATGGAATTATCATATGATGGTGTATAGTTCTATTTGTTTATGATGTTTATATGATGATGATCATGATGATTATGATGATTATGTAATGATGATATGATAATGCATGATTGATGATTGTATATGCTTTATGAATGATGTTTTATGCTGTGAGATGAATTTCATTATGCAAATGATGTGAGATGTTCTATGTGATGATTATGCTAATCCAGTTAGTCGTTTGTCAGTTTTGGATTTGAGTAATAACAAATTCATCTTCACTACTAGTTTTAGATATTCATAACAATGGCATTATATGTTTACCAATCATGTTCTTCAACAACTTTTTCTTCTTGGAAATCTTACTCTACTGGATATGTCTTTCAATCTTCTTAAGTGAATCCAAGATCAATTTTATTAAAGGAGTAAATGATTTCAATGATGCATCAAGTTCAATTATAGATGCATCAAGTTCAAATATGCATCTATTAAAATAGAGATGTTTTTGTTCTTGAAAATCTTACTCTACTGGATATGTCTTTCAATCTTCTTAATGGATGGATGAATGCAAATGATGATGCAACTGATGTGTTTTCTAATGTATGCAAATGATGATGCAATTGATGTGCACCTATATGAGAATGATGTGTTTTTTGGTTAATTTAAAGTGTACTCAATCCATTAACGATAGAGATAACATCATTGTGAAATTTGTTTCAGCCTTGGAAATCCCATCAATACAGATGTAAAACTAACATGAATGTAATCTAACTTAACCATATAGATCTAATATGCACATGTTGTCATTACAACAGTCAATTTTTCATGCTTTCTATCATCATTGAGCCTTTAAAATGTTGAAAGTGAGTACAAACATTGATGGTATAATTAGACCATGATGACCTGAGTACTACTTCCATGATTTTTTGATATTTCAAGTTAACACAAGCATCTATATATAATTAAATAGAGATGGCCTAAGCATTCCTTGCGTAAATAGACAAGAGTTAACCATTTTCCTATGCAAATTTAGAATGTCATCAGGGATACTTTGTAGAGCACATCTCACAAAAAATTGCACAATAGTAGTGATCAACTCACAAACAACAGACAAAGAAAAAACATACTCCTTCCTGGCTACTCTAGTTCAATACATCATCGAGTTGCTCTAGAGATATGACAACACAAAAATCAAAGTACAAAAGTTGAACAAACATGCTAAAGTGCTAAAGCCATGATTCAAAAGGAACATCATCCATTTAAAGTCTTCTTTTGGTTTGATTGATTTGGCTGTTTGATGTGGATGGTTGATGTGTTACTGATGGTTAAATCACCCATTTAAGCTCTTCTTTGGTTAAATCACCTTCTCCTTCACTTCCTTCTATTGTTGCCTTTTCTTGTTCTGGTTTAGTTGTTTCCAGTTCTTTTCCTAAGGTGTCCATAGTTTCCTTATTAGATTCATCATCTGGTATGTCCACAATCACTTGTTATTTTCCTTTCCCTTCAACTTTTGGAGTCTTGCATGCTGGTGGAGTACAAACAACAATTTATTTTTCTCTTTTCTTCTTTCTTTCCATCTCACCAGAGGAGGAACCAACTTCAAGTGCTCTTTTCGAAATGTAAACACTAATTGAAAAAAACTTTCTTAGCAAACCCTTAAAGAAAATTTCATATACTTGTTCACAGTTTCCCAATTTGTTAGAGTATATATAAATCTGCTTGCAAACTGGTTCACTCTCTTCCCATATTACGTTGTTGTTCAGGGGTAAGCAATTCAGAAAATACATAACAAGGAATATAACAAGAGTACCAAACCTGAAAGGGTAATCTATCTTATTTGTCAATTCTACGTTCTCCATCAGTTGATCTTTCAATAATCTGCAAAGATCAAAATCCTGATCTTCCATTATCGTCTTGTGTGAAATGTAAACAACACCTACCAAAGCTGCACCTTCTTTCTTTCTGAAAAAGACTTTGTAGGATATTCTATGTGCAATGTACCTCATCACTAAGTCTTTAATTATGGATATTATCAATTCCCTTTTATCTCTAGTTACTCAAGTTAGGGTTTCAACTTCTTTATTTTGGATTGACTTCTTTCTCAGCACATCCCCAACCTTGCATAATCTAGTTACAACTGCAATCACTTCTTTTGAGATATGGTAGGGTTTATCCAGAGTTAGAATATCTTCATTCAATCTGTCCAAAATAAACTCAATGATTTATGCATTTTTGAAATAGGGAAATTCACTCCAAATATCCAAGCTTTTGTACTTTGCTTCATTCAACCATTTCAATTCATCGTGTGACAACATGTTTCTTTTAGCTCTAGTCTTCTCACTGCTATACTCATCTAGTTTTATCATTTCTTTGATTTGTTCCATTTTCCCTTCCGTACACATGTCTTGAAAATAAGTTCTTCAACCGCACACCAAATTAAACTCAAATTTCTCAATATAACAGAAGTACCTAATAGATTAGGGTTTCACTGCCGAATTATCTTCATGCTTTCAAAATTTTGGAATTTTGGTGTAGAGTGCTCTCCTTCTTCCTCTCTTCAATGCAAAGTAGCAAATGAGGGTTTCGGCTTGCTTTTTATAACTCACACACCTAACTTTTGTTGTAATAAATGATTTTTCCCTAACTTATCTGGATACCCTATTTTCTTAGTTATCAAACAAAGACTTCTGTGGAACTTCAACTCAGCATAATATCCTTTCCAACTATTCCAACAACATCTGTAGATCAACACTGCAACCAATACAATCCACCACATCCCGGTGTCAATTACCGGTAGGGGGTTTGAATGATTTTCTTGACAACTCCCCCTAGGCCAAAGGCCTAAAACTAATTCCCAGAGGAATTACATGAAATAGGTTCTGGTGCTGGCTCATTTCCTGTAATAGAGGAACTCTTCTTCACCCATGTCTTCTTCATTTGATCTCTTATTTCATCCACAGTCACTCTCCCTTTTCCTTTATCATCTTTCTACATATTTCTGCCTTTGTATGTTAGACCTCTTCTATCTATATTTTTGTTTATGTAGAATCTTGCAATGTGACCATATTTGTTGCAATTAAAACACACACCATTTCCTTGTCCAGACCAATCATTCCATTGATTTCTTCTTGATCTGCACTGATTAGCAATATGCCCAAATATTCCACAGGTATAAAATTTTACATTCCTTCTATTAACAGAGTTATTTGAGATATTTCCTTTTCCAGACCAGTCATTATGGAACTATTCTATCCATAATTTTGTTTATGTAGAATCTTGCAATGTGACCATATTTGTTGCAATTAAAACACACAACATTTCCTTGTCTAGACCAGTCATTCCATTGATTTCTTCTCGATCTACACTGATTAGCAATATGCCCAAATCTTCCACAGGTATAACATTTTACATTGCTTCTATTAATAGAGTTATTTGAGATATTTCTACATTCAATTGACTTATGACCAAACTTATTACAGTTGAAACACTGGCCAATGAATGATGGATTACTTGATTTCATTTTACTTCTACATTGAGCAGCCATATGACCAAATTTATTGCAAGAAAAATAGTATCCATTAAACTTTTGAGCATTAGGTTTTCTTACTGGATGCCTTTTAGCTTTGTTCATTTTATTTCCATGCTTGAAATTCCTTTGTCTAGATTTGAAACTTTCTCCTTTCGCATATCCAAGACCTCGCTTGTCATTTCCATTCTTTTTTCCTAGAGTTAGTTCACCAAGATTAACTGAGATAATCTTGAACTTCTCCTTCTATTCATTTGCAGTAGCAAGTTCATCCTTGAGAATAATAATATGTTTTTCAAGCTCTTCTTCATTGTCTCTAGATTGTTGCAGTTCAATCTCTAACTGAATAAATTCTCCATTAATTTTGATGCATTGATCATATCTCTCTTTTAGGGATTGGATAAGTTTTTCCTCATTCATCTTTCTTTCTTCGATCTCCTTTGTTAGCTTCATCGTCATAGATTCCATCTCATGCTTTAGGGTAGAATTGTCTCTAGCAAGCTCTTCACATTCTTCAGTTATTTCCTTCAAGGTTTGATTCAGGTGAACATCATCCATGCTTTTCTCTCTTTCTGCTTAATTTGATCACATAGATCCTTTCTCTTCTCCCTGGACTTAATAATATGATCCTTCAACTTTTGAATGAATTTCTCACCATCCTTATGATTTTCTTTCAATTCCTAGACTTCTGCTTTAGACTGATCAAGGTCATCAAGTCCCACCAAAAGCTACTGCTGAAGACTACTAGAGTCCATCACATTCCAAGATACACCTCAAGCTATTAAACTTCTTTTGAGGAACTTAGCTCTGATACCAATTGTTGGACTCAAGCAACACTAAGAGGGGGGTGAATTAGTGTTGTGAAATTTTTTACTTTATTAAACTAATCTCTCAAGTGTACATAACATTCAATCAAAAGAAAGATACATGAACATGAAACAATAAGCCACAACACCATAACACAAGGATTTTTACATGGAAACCCTTTTAGGGGAAAAACCGCAGTGGAGGTCAATCCACAATTTGAGTACTCAAATATAAGTGTTTTACAAAATGGGAATGCACTTGCATTTAGGCACACTTCCTAGAGCTCACTACTAAAAATCAGGAAGGCTCACTGCCTTACAAAATATTTGGATTACATCAAAAGGTTGAACTAAGTAGATAACATCTACAAATTCCTGATTACAGTTCCGGTTAGGCTCATAGATCATATTCTGGACCTTCTGTCTAATTCTATACTTCACTCCGCTTTGTCTTAATTCGCTTCAAAAAATCCTCTTTTGTACAAGTGAAAATCGCTCAACTGCTCTTCTGATATTTCACACACACATCAACATATATCAAACACTCACACATACACACCAAAATGAATTAACCAATCTTATATATATATATCTACCACCAAGGATTTAATCGCTATATGTCGGCTTCAATAAAATAGAAAATATTTCCAATTGTCAGCTCAAAACATGAATAACATTTAATACGCATCTACAAGAGTCAGCCACAACATAGTGAGGACCCAAAAAAAAATCTTCGACACAAAAATACTTCCAAACAATTTTTCCTTAAACATCTGCAACACCCCACTTTTAATTAGTTAGCCTTCATACACTGATGAATAGAAAATCTAACGACCGAATCTCCTAACTCATACACCGATTGATGCGAAAACACAATACTAAAGAATAAGACATTTAATATTCCCAAAGAGGCCTTCCCTGAGATCCACAACCAAAATTGATAATGCAAACCACTTGATAGAATCAACTTCAGCCAAATACCCTATTCTCTACTCTGTCTTCTGTTATGGTTAGATACCGAAGTGCAGACCAGATCAATGACTTAGGTTGCCATCAATGACAACACTAAAAGCCATATGCCAACACATGTTTTTCATGTTCATGGCCGATAGGGTGATTGTAGCGTGTTGTGGATATTCGAGGAATAATTATTTAAGGTGTTTCATGTTCGTGGATGTTGTTTTGGGTCTTCACTATGTTGTGGCTGACATTGGTTGGTGTGCATTGAAAATTGTTTATGATTTGGGCCGACAGTCTGTACTCATTTTATATTTTTTTAAGGTCGACATGGAGATGATGTTATTCTTGGTTGCAGATATATATGAGTGATTGGTTATACCATTTGAAGGCATGAGTGTGCGACGTGTGCAAGTGATGTGTGCGAATAATGTTCTAATCTTTCAAAGGCAGAGGTAGAGTGTGAAGAAGAGTGAGTAGATGTTTATGTGCTTAATTGGAACTGTAATCAAGGATTAGCAGATGCTATTTTTCTCAGTTCAAAATATTGTGGATGTGATCCAAATGTTTCTGTAAAATAGTGAGTCTTCTTTGGGCAGCAAGCCTTTTTGTAATTGAGTAGTGAGCTCTAGTTAGTGCGCCTAAATGCATGTGCATTGCTAGTTATATTTTTTTTATAATTTTAATAGGGTATAATCTTGTGGACTAACCTCCACCATGGTTTTTCCCCTAACAGGTTTTCCACATAAAAAAATCTTGGTGTTATGTGTGTTTCTCATGTGGTGATGGTTTATGCTTTCATGTTCATTTATCAGATTCGAGAATAAGTTTAATAAGTTTAATTTCTATGACAACTGATTCACTCCCCCTCTCAATTGTCTTCCCTTGTGTTGCCAACAATTTGTATCAAAGCAAGTTCCTCAGAAGAAGTTTAATAGCTTGAGGTGATCCGGGATGGTGACATATAAGAAGGATAGTCTGAGATTTGATGGAGCAAATTATCCTCTGTGGAAGACTCGAGTGGAGTGTCATCTAAGATTCATTGGTGAAACCTAATGGAAAATTACAAGGAATAGGTATATCATCCCACAGAATGGTCCTTCTACTATTCCTGAGATTAAGGATGTTGAGTACAATATGAAGGCTAAGGAAGCATTGTTGAGTGCTCTAATTGATTTTGAGATGGAAAATGTAATGGATTTGAAGAATTCTTATGAGATATGGAAAAATTTGGAAACTTTGTATGAAGGCGATGCCCATGTGAAGATTGCTAAGCTACAAAATCTGAAAGGGAAATATGAAGTGTTGAGAATGAGTGATGATGAGAACATTACTTATTTTATGTAGAGAGTGAATGAACTTGTGTGTAGTATTAGATGTGCTGGTGGAACATTGGAAGAATTAGAGATTGTTGCTAAAGTGCTCAAATCCTTTCCTACTGCATACAAAGCCAAAGCTACTACTATTGAGGAGATCTATACTGTGAAAAATGTAACCAAAGACATGTTGATTGGTAAGCTTATTGCTTTTGAGTTAAGTGAGTTTGGTGATGCTCTTCCTAAGAAAAAATCTGCACTTGAAGCTACTATCTCCAAAAATGATAAGCATAGATATGATATGGGTGAAAGTTCTTCTAGAAAGGTGTTCAATTATGAGCAAGAAATGAGAGAGATTGAGGAAGAAGAGAGAAAACTAGATGAGCTTGAAGAACTTATTGTAAAGAGGGAATCTAGAGGAGAAGGTAAGTATAAAGGGAAATTTTCAATTAATTGTTTTTCTTGCAATAATATAGGTCATTTTTCCTCAAGGTGGCCGGAAAGAGTCCCTAAGCCAATATCTAACAAGCCTAGATTCCAAAGAAAGTGTTATTTTGTTGTTGATGAAGGTGTGATAGATGATAAATCTGATAAAGGAAATGTAAGTGAGGATGAATGGGTATTTATTGCTATCAAGGAAAATGATTCTATACCTATTGAATCTGTAAGTGCACAAATGTGGAGAAAACCCTAGCTGCCAGAGTTGGAGAAAAAGATGAATGGGTGATTGATAGTGGATGCTTTCATCACATGATAGGTGATAAAAGTAAATTTGTGAGCTTGAAAAAGTATGATGGTGGTGTTGTAAGATTTGGTGATGAAAAAATTGGTGTAATCCATGGCAGAGGATCCATTTCTCTTGATGGTAAGCATAATACTGATGATGTTCTATATGTGGAAGGTTTGAAGCATAATCTCTTAAGTGTTGGATAGATGGTTGAAAAAGGATATAATCTTCAATTCAAGAATGGAAAGTGTAGAATATTGGGGAGTTCCATAAATGTGATTGCATCAGGTACAAAAACAAAAGGTAATATCTTTCACCTGAATGCTACTAGTAAAATCTATCTGATTGCTCAAGTTGATGAAAGTTGGTTGTGGCATAGGAGAATGTGTCATGTAAAATTTGACAATATTATCAAGAAAAGTTCTACTCAGGCTGTGAGAGATCTTCCTAAGTTGATAAAACCTACTAGTGCCATATGTAAGGAATATTAGTTAGGGAAGAAAACTAGAGTTTCATTCCAGGGAAAACAACATTATTCAAATGAAGTGTTGGAGCTTGTGCATACTAACTTGTGTAGTCCTTCTAGAATCAGAAGTTTACAAGGATACAGGTATTTCATGTTACTTATTGATAATTATTCTAGAATGATGTGGGTTACTTTTTTAAGGGAAAAATATGAAGCTCTGGAGAAATTCAAGATTTTCAAGGCTATGGTTGAGACAGAGACAGGTCTGAAGATTAAATGTATGAGATCAGATAGAGGTGGTGAATTCACTTCAGGTGAGTTTAATTCTTTTTGTGAAAAGCATGGAATACAGAGACAATTATCTACACCACAGACCCCTCAACAAAATGGAGTTGTGGAAAGGAAGAACAACATAATTCAAGAAGCTGCTAGGACTATGATGCTAGAAGGAAATGTTCCTCATATCTGCTGGAGAGAAGCTGTGAGTACTGTTGTTTACACTCTCAACTGGGTACAAATCAAAGGTGATACTGGTAAGACTCCTTATGAGCTATGGTATGGTCATAAGCCTACTAGTAGATACTTCAAAATCTTTGAGAGTAAATGCTATATTGAAAGAGATGAAGATATAGGAAAGTTTGATGCTAGAAGTGATGAAGGAATCTTTCTTGGTTATTGTGCAAACCGTTTTCCTAGTACCTAAAAAACAACATGAATAAATGAGTTAGACAAGGAATTACAAGCTAAAAGAAGGATTCCCCATGAAATCCATTTACCAATCAAACTAGGAATGAAAATATTGAAGAACACAATGCAAATGATAAAAACAAGATAAAATCCTGATTAGATATGCAAAATCTCAATCCCATGGGGGAATTGGTGCCAATTTGATGTGGAAATTTGGCCCTTTCCCAATCCCTAAGATGCAAGATTCGAATGTTGAAGAGATTGAAGATCCACTTTTGATGAAATGATGAGAGCTCCAAACAAAATCTGCAATAACTTAGCCAAGAACTCAAGATGGATGAATGGAAATGGCTAAGTATTTTAGCATGGTAACTTTGCTTGGATTGTGGATGATAAAATGAGGAGAGGAGCTCTTCATTTATAGGATTTCAAGATGGATGAATGCCCAAATTTGAGCAATGTGGGACTAACATTCATCCAATGATATGGTGCCACTTGTCAAGCTATGAATGGATGATGGCTGTGCAAGATTTGGGGTTTGTGCCAATAAATGCCAATATTTGAAATTCAAATATGTTGAAATGACATGTAAGAGGGAAGGGAAAATGCAATAAATGCCACTTGGCTCAAGGTAAAGGACATGTAAGAGGTTTTAAATTCCTTGTTGGATGTACATGTTGACTTGGAATTTTTGAATTCAAAATGAGAGAATATTCCAAAAAGATGCCTTGTGAGAAAAATAGGGATTTAATAAATGAATTAAATCTATTTTCATGTGCAACTTGCATTATCTAGAGGATATGACATGAGATTAGATTAAATTAATCAAGGGCTAATTAATTTAACAAGAGATTAGATGATGTGACTTATTTGACTTAGATTTATGGATTTATTTAAATAAGATAAGAGAGGAATATGGTAAGAGGCTAATTAAATAAAGATTTTGATTTATTTAATTAAAGGGGATGGTGTTAGATTAGATCAAATAAGGTTTTAATTTATTTAATTTAATGGATAGACTTTAGAGATTTAATCAAATAAATTGATTATTTAATTAAATAGGGATAATTAGATCAGATAAATTAATTTAATTGACAGGAAATTGACTTGATTAGAAAAAATGATTTATTTAACCAAGAGAGGATACTAATGAATTTAATCAGATAAGGGAATTTGATTAAATGGTTAGACCAAGGAATGATTCAGGAAGAAATGGTGTTAGTAAGTCAGGATCAGGTGCACAATGTCAAATCAGTATATTTTCGTTGCGTTGGTTCAAAGAATACACGATCTCGATGAAAGCCAAAATTTTGATTATTTAAAACTTGCCCCACTGCTGCATGGCAAGAGAAAACATGCCATTATAATGCCCCCTCAAGAGATTGGACAAAAATTTCCATTTTTTGGGTGATCTAGCAAAAAAAAGTGACAAAGTTCTTGACAGGTCCGAAAGGGGTCCAGGAGGCCAAAAACGTGTCTAAACACAATAAAACAATGAAAAACAAGCCTCGAACGGACGAAAATAGGTTCAGGGGTACAAAACCCTAGCGTGACAGCCCTAGAGGGTCAAAAAACCCTAATTTTTAGGCTTAGAAGGGGCCCGAGGGGTCATTTTCAAATCATTTTCACACACCTTCGCTAGCAAACCTTGAGAATTGAGCTCTGACCTCCTGATGATATGGCACAACTATAGCTTCCTCTGCATATTTCAAATCGAGTTCGGACCTACCAGTGGCCACCTAGCATCGGTGCCCTGGTATGTGACCCTAACTAAAGCTTCGTTCTTTCGTTTTAACGCATTTATTGCATGTTTAATGATGAGCTTGCCTCCAACAGTGCTATTATAGCCCCGCTCGGTGTTCAAAGTGCTTCGCTAATTTCAATTTTACGCCGCAGCGGCACTGTTTAGTGCCACAGCGGTGCAATTTCGAAGTTAAAAACTCCACTGCTGGGCTCGGGCTTGGCTCGGACTCGCGGGCCAGTTTGGAAAAGTGCACCGCGGTGGTGCCCTTTTCATGAAAATTGCGACGCTGGGGGATAAAGTGTGCCGCGGTGGTGCCATTTGCCAAAACTCTGGGTCCAGCATCGCAGTTTGAGGAAACTCAAACTGTGACACCTTCACAAACTGCGCCGCTGGGAACTAGTTTGAGGCGTTAGGTCAGGAATCTTCCAAAAAAAATTTACATGCTGACCTTGCTGATACAGGATGGACCCAAGGAGCTCTATTCTCGGGAGCACCGGTCATGAGATTTGCTAAGTGTTCTCTAGGACTTCAGCGACAAAGATCAGGATCGACTAGGTGCCACAAGACTATGGCACATTGCGTATGCGGCACCCATGCGCACACACCTCAGGATGTTGTTAGCGCTGGCGGAGCGGTGGCACAGGGAGATGTCCTCATTTCATCTTCCCACAGGTGAGGCTACCGTCACATTGGAGGATGTCTAGCGTATATTACGATTGCCCATTCATGGCCGCCGGGTGATCTATGACATGGAGGAGGGACGCATTTGCTGCACCTAAGTCCTCACCACTCGAAACATTATCTACTGCGAGGGGCAGATTGAGCTGGAGAGGTATAGAGTTATAACACCTCCCTTCCACTGGGTGATTGCGGCTATCATTTTAGGCTTAGTTTCCCTAGACAGACGAGGGCAATACTTCAGTCCTGGATGGGGATACTGCTGGGAGAGGATGGTCCAAGACAGGCCAGTTTGATTTGCATGGGGGCCCATGCTTTTGGCTTCACTCTACAGGGATTTGCACGAGTATGCCTATGCAGATGGCAGAGCGCTGGGAGCCGGAGTTACCTTGCTACATGTCTGGGCATGGGAGTACATTTTTGTGCTATGTCCATGAGTGGTTCTAATTCCGATGGGGGCAGAGGATGCCCTTGTGGCATGATACTGAGGGAGTGTGTCATTCACACATACTGGAGAGCATGAGATTCCCTACTGGAGGTGGGTCATAAATGAGATGTTTATGTTCACTTGGAGACCATACCTCGGTCAACCCGGATGGGCTGACAATGCAGACCAACTCTTTTATTGTCGCCAGGACAGATACATGTAGGGGTAGGAGCATACCATGATAGAGAGGTACCTGCCAGGGCACGTGCAACGTCAGTTTGGAGAGCCGCAGGATCGGTCAGATGATGGCTACGTAGCCGTGTTTGCACATAGCATGACAAAGGTGTCATGGGGGCTTGGCATTCCTACCGCAGAGGCAGTTGACAACTTTTGACATTTGGTGGTCCGACCTTGGGCCTATGATCAGGGATTGGCAGATTTGGGCATGACACAAGCATACAGGGATTGGTTCAGGCCTCCTCTGTAATGGCCCGCCAAGCAACCCCAAAGGATACAAATATATATAACATTTATGGCACCAATTTTTTTTTAAAGTACTAACATACATCATAATAATCATATATCACATGAAATGATACTAAACATGAAATACATATAACAAATCCCTCGGGTTTACTAGACTGCATTACTTTTCACAACAACATTATTACATCACATGAAAGGTAGTATACAACAGTAACCATAAGATAATATGAGCATAGTTAACACATTAATCAAGAGTTACAATATTACAATGCCGTTTCCCAACATGAATGCGGAAGATACAATAAAATGGAATGTTACATTAGATATGGAGTACAAAGTTGCAATACTGGATTCAACTCTGGATCAACTCAGGAGTCACTGCAAGGTACAATTTTGTACTTCACGATCGATGACTAGGGACCCAATGGGGTGCATAGCACGTTCCACCCAACCACGTGGAACCGGAGGCCCACCCCCCATGCTAAGAGATGACAAGAAGGATCCCCAACAATAACCATCATACAGAACAAGGATACAAGACTTCACAATAAGATCCACAATAACATAAAGCAATCTCAGCACAAGATATAACCAACACAAGATCTGCCCAACATAAGGAATAACCAATAAAAAATCAACATACAAATGCCAACATGTGCTTCCAGAGACTCAAGAATATCATAGAAGGAAACAAAGCATACTTAGTTGTTTAAGGAAGAGTGTCATCGCAATATTGCATGGGTTACCCTGGTGAATCTTCCTAGGTCCCGACCCCCAACTTGGGTTACCCTGGTGACCTCTTACGAAACCCGGCCCCACATGCAATCCAATGTGGCATCGATTATATTTCATAAGGACAAGACAAAGATTTTTCCATTCCAGGCCTTCTCAACTCATCTCAAGCCCATACAAGCAATTGAGCCATGAGTGAGGCATTCACTTATATCTTGTTAATGTGTGATTCTATCCAAAACCCCTAATTAAATATTAATATTTCCACTTGATTAATAAACTTCCAATGAGTTACCTTGGGACCTCTTCCGGGTCCCAGCCCCCATTGAAAGCCACTCCCCTTATAAACAACAAAACTCAAAAGACACTATCAGGGTAAGCCCCCATGCACAACATATAAAGCCACAAGATAAATTGCATTAAGCAAGGCATACACCATCCTACACAAAATCTTCATAATGAAACTATTTTCAAGTGCAAGGCTAAACCCAATCATCAAATAGATCATACGAACAATAGTTCACAAAGAACCAAAAGTGAGGGCCAATAATAAAGCAACGCCTATCTTTCCCTTTCTCTGGAAGACTGATAAATCACTAAAACAAGGGTTTCCCAACAAGGTGGCAACAAAACTTGATCTCAAAATCAACATCAAACTTATAGCCAAAACAACCTCCATAAATAAATTCATCATAAACTCCAAAATTACACACAAAATTCACCACAGGGAAACAATCCAACATTACAACCTTAAAGCTTAATTTTAAGGACAACTCACATTAACTATCCTATCAAGAACAACTTCTATAAATGATCATCTCTACCACTAGAACAATAACAAAGTTCACTCTCAATTCGCAAACATCACAATACATGAGGTAACATTCAATTTAACAATACAACCAGCAAATAAAGGTTCACAATAAATATATAAATATTAGCGAAATACTTGTATTATATAATCTAACAAAAAATATATTCTAATCATATACTTAAGCCTTATCTATCTCTTATTATTTTTTTCGTAAACTTACACTTAACTAACGCCCGAATCTTTATATATATCTAATAACTAACAGTTATATAATTTATGATTTTCAAGTAAAGACATTGCCACTATAATACATGCAAAGTATTCATTCTAAAAACAAAGTATCTAGTTCTCCACCACTTCACTAACAACATAATATTCAAAAGAAACAACCTACCCAACATCTACATCATATTCAAAGCTACAATCAAACATTGATAGAACCTTGGAAAATCATAAATTTCCACATCACACAATACTCAGCAAAAAATTACTAATAATCAATTATTATGAAATCAACAATCATTGGACTTCTACTCTATATTATTTAAACATTAAATTCTACTTTTGTCTTCATATAATAAAAGCAATTCCCTTCTATTTCTAATCCACTTTTCAGTCTACTACTACATCCTTAATAATTTAAACATCTTTTATAATAATACCCATCCACTTACATATTCTCGTTTTATATTCTTTATTTAAATAACATCTTCTTTCAACCAACCACCAATTTATCTACTTAAACGGATACACATATAATATCAATATATTTCAATCTAATAAACAATTATAAACATTTAATCAACTATTATATTTTAATTTTATATTTCAATACTATATATAAAGAGAAACTATACAAGCTCCCAAGACTCCATTTAGTCTCCAAGCTGGTTGCAGTTTTCAACCTAGGTCCCAACCATCATACCACAGTCTAACATACAGTTATAAGATTCTAAGGACAAATTCAAATTTTTAGACTCTTCACTGCACTAAAATGGAATCTCAATGACCAAAACATCGCAGAATTTTAAGCACCTCAGACACTGATTTCAAAGTAACGGTCAAGTGCTACAGCTAAGACAGATTGACAGCGGAATTAGAGAGATTATCTAAACCTCTACAACATTCTATTTTCAAGTGTTGCGGATGTGACAAGTTTCCAATGGTTTCAGGGAGGCTATTTAATTCTGTACAATACCTCAACTCTAAATGTTGTAATTGAGACAGGTAGCCAAGTATATTAGAAGGTGAATATTGGAATTTGAAAGTATCGCCATCTATTTGCTTTGTATATTATTATTTTCAAGTGCTGCGACTACAATAAACTGTCCACAGAATCAAGCAGATTATTTAAACATTTAAACTTCCTTTTATGTTCAAATGTTGTGGCTGAGTCTGGTTAAAATGAAATGAGAGATTATTTAAAACCTCTACATCACTCTATTTTCGAGTACTGCAATATGTGATAGGTTGTCAATGCAATCAGAAAGGCTTTTTCGCCTCTACAGTCTTCTAAGATTGAAAGTTGTGCAAACAAAAGACCAGGCAACAAATAAATCTGTCTAATGGGATACTTAATAAGAACTAACAGATAAAGATGAAGACTTATTATATGCACAAGAGAGAGAGCCATGGAACAGGGAATATGCACAAGAAATATAAAAGTTGCACCTCCAAATCTACATACCTGGTATCATTCCTTCACTTACTATCATTCGATCCCCTTAGTGATGTGGCCTTTTCCCTTTCTTAATCCCAAGCCATCCCTGTTCTCCTTCAAAAACATGTCGCTTATCCATACAGGCGGTCACCTAGGACAGCATGATATTTTCGCTTCATATCCATCTTGCACTTAGTGTTCAAAGTTTTCCTTCTGTTCTCTTCAGGTAAGAGATCTTGTGTTGTAGCTTTCGTAACTTCAAGGGGTTTCCTTACTTCAGCTTTAAAACCATTGGACGTTAGGATGTAAGGATTTCTATTTTGTAGGCAGGTTAATTCATCTACATCTTTCTGTGCATGTGCAGGAACTGATACTAAATTGATCTCAATTTTCAAATTATTGAGCACTTCAGAGCAAGAGTTGATATTAGGCTTAAATCGAAACCAGCGGCCAGAAACAGGGTCAACATAATACTTAACCCTTGTCCCTACTGTTTAGCCAGTTTCACGGTATTTCAACTCTATTATCCATCCTTTTGGAAGCCAATCAGGAGAATTAACTACAGTTGCATCAGTCCCTATGTTCCTTTGCTTCTGCCTCTTGCTGTCAAAGAATTCACTCGATCTAATTGAAATGACCAGACCTTCAACATTATCTTCGTTGAACAATTGGTTTGAAGAAATTCCTCTAATAGTGGAAGGCTTACTAGCCGATACTTGTTCTGCATGTACAACAGGAGTGGAAGGTTCTGTAATAGTTTCCTCTTTAACAAAATTATTGATATTCTCTCTCAGGTATTGGACTTTGTAAGAAATTATTGGAGTCAGAGGGCTCTTTTTTTTTTGTACTATATACTTCAGGCACTCAAGAAGTGAAATGCTTGGGCAAACTTCTGTTAACTAGTCCAAACACAATATATGCAGGAGAACTATTGCAGGATGCAATTTTTCCTTGCTTTTATTTTACTCTCCACCAGAACTCTTTGAAAACTTGAAAATAGTTTTTGTTTTCTTTCCAAAAGAAGGAAAATTACTGTATTCCGAATAAAGTGCAAGGTGAAATGGTTTCATTTATGAAAACAAAGAGGGACAGTGGAAACCATTGGTACCGAATCAACTCTCCCTCCCAGTTCAGTTTCACTTAACTTCTCTACAATCCCTGAAAACTCTCAAGATCTGCCTAGGGATGACTCCTTCTCAACTATCTCTTTTTCTTTTTTTTTAAGCCGTTGTTACATGCCTAAAATAATGCACAAAGCGACATTCTCTAGACAAGAGGCGGTTACAAGAAGGAATATTGTATTCTAAATTTAGTTTGCATGGTGTGTTAATTAGGGAGAGTGGTTTGTTGAGTGATAGCACATGCAACCATACTCCATTAATTGCTATTAATAACCACTAAATGCCTATCACCCAATAATACCCTTTTTTTTTTTTAAATTTTATTCTTTTAGATAAATTCTAATTTATTTCAATTAAACTATTAATAATATTTTATTTAAATTATCGTATTACCTCAAACACAAAATAAATCAATACCAACCACTCTTAAATTCATAGAAAGGCATAAAGCATCACACGACGACAAAAATGGAGGGGCACTACATCCTCTCTGGTTAATTGTTCTAGGTGAGGATCCAGAGGCATATAGGGTTAGAGGCAGAGGCAAAGGATGAGCGCAAGGGCGAGGTCCAAGGATCGAGATCCGATGGGACCCACCAGAGGTGCCCCCAGTTCTACCAAGTCTTGGGGATGTCCCCATGTAGGACTAGCAACAGGATCCGCCAGTCCCACCACCACAAGCCGGGGGTGAGGGTCAGGTCCATGCACAGCCACAGGCACAGCCAGCAGGGCAGGTAGATGCACGAGATGCCTTGATCTTGCAGTTACAGGCACAGGTACAGGCAGTGACAGCTGAGAGAGACCAGGCACGAGCTGACAAGGAGTGGCTGAGAGCAAAGAGGGATCAGGCTATGTAGCAGAGATAGGCTGCAGAGCTACAGGCAGCGATAGAGCTAGGCCACAGGCAGTAGATTGAGAGCATGACAACATCCTCGTCCTCGCAGGGTACAGTGCCAGTCCGATCCTACAGAGAGGATGTTTGAGAGGCAGAGTACTACCGTCAAGCCTACCACAACCACATTCCTAGAGCAAACTGGGTCCCAGAGTACTTAGAGCGGGCCAGTCAGAGACCACCAAAGGGTCACGGTGATAGGGGTGAGGGCAGCATCCATAGAGATCGGGCTTGATCCAGATCTTTATGATGTACCTTTTATGCTTTATGGGCTCATTTTTGATAGCCCAATGGGAATTTTGTACTGATTGACACATATGTACAGTGATCCGACCATTTTTTTGTACTATGATATTTGATGATATATATGAGCCGATTTTGATGCGATGCAATGTGTTCCGTTATTTATGCATAGATAGTTTATTTCTATATGCTTTGAAATGATGTTTTTATGGATGAAAATGATGTTTATGTAATGATGTTATCTATTTTATGCCAATGTGATATGTGAAATGATTTAATTTATAGTATATCAATGATGTGAAAAAAATGCTTATATATGAGTTGATTTATGGGTGAATATGATATGATGCAAATGAAATGATGGTATGAGATGCTTAGAATAACAAATGTTATTATTCTAAATGATGATGTATGTGATGCAATGATATGTTAATGCAAGGATATGTATGCCTAATACATTAATGCTTATGCTCCTATTTTTTATGATTATGAGATGCTTCCGTTCATGTTATGTGGTGATTTATGTAATGATAATATGAAGTTCTTTTGAAATACAAATGAATGCTTATATAATGATCAATATAATGCTATGAGATGTAATGTAACAGGTGGAATGTGGTGTTATGAATGCACCTATTTAAAATGTGATGTGTATGTTTCCTATATGATATGCTTTTTATATGAGATATGTATGCAATACGTTAATGATTTGTGGATGCAGGATTTATGCTGGTGATGGTGATGATGATCAACTGTTATAGTACTTTGTTAGCACGGTTAGTAAGAAAAGAAGAAGTCATTTCAACAAGACACACGATGACGTGAATGCAGATGATGATGATGATAATGATGATACTTGCCAAGGAGTTGGGATTTTCAAAGGGCCAAATTTTTTTATGTTTGATAACACACTTGGTACGATGCATTGAGGTATAGCAAACCAGGATGGCGCGGTACCTAGTGTGATGGACTTTGACGCAACAAACAGATAGGAGTATTCTTGTTCACACTTGACATACATAAACTTTGCTAGGATGCACTTCTGAAACTTCAGACACCTCGGACCAAAACATGGAAAGGTAAACCTATCCCTGTAATAGTCAACAAGTTGTTGTAGACTTCTTCCACACATTCCTAACAAAGCAAGTATTCGCCAAGTTATATTACGTGAACGTCCAACAAGCACCGCAAATAAAGGATTATTTCCCCCATTCCTATTTCTCTAAATCCACTATTTTGAGATATCATCGAGACGTCCTTGGAATGAGCACAAATAAGATAAGTCAAAAAGATAAAGACCAAGTAAACAAACAAACTGATGCTCTTCAATACCACTAACGGAAAAAGGATATGTTTTCTAAGGATGATGAACGAAACTTATTGCCAAAAGATAATGCCCATTGTAGGAAGGATTCATCCTAGGACATGTTAGTGGATGGCGGCACATCATTTCATTTAAAAGGGATGATTGATATGGGACCAATTCAGATGATGAGTTACCAATACAACGAGATAACTAGCTTGCTTACGTACTGACTTAGACTTATGACTTGACGTTTTGACTTCTACTTTAAGATGGTGCGAGACTTGTTTCCGATTGTTTTACCAAAGGTTGACGATGATGATCAGTTTATTATGAGTAATGTTTATTGTGAGTATAAGTGAGATGAGATGGATTTTTTCAAATATTTGGATGTTTTTGATGTTTTGCAATGTTTTGAGGCTTTTTTTTGGTATTTTTTGAAGTTTTACAAATGTTTTGATTTTTGATTTTCCAATGTTTTTGGGATTTTCTAAGATTTTGACCAAGAAACTAACCTGAAGACCTATCATAGGGGTCTCGAGGGCTGATTGATAGATTAGCCTTGCCTACGTTATACACGTAGAGACCACGTAGTTTGACTGATGACTTGACCGACAGATGAAGATATACATGATGAATAGTCAATTTATTATGACAGACTCCTAAAGGACTGACCTAAATGTCTCAGGGGATGATCAAAGATCAACCTTGCCTATGTTCAAGCTCAGAGATGACGTAGTTTGACAAGACGACCCTTTTTGACTTTTTGAATGAATTTTGACTTGTTTTTGGATTTTGAAATGTTTTGAATGTTTTTGGATTTTTTGATATTTTGATGTTTTGATGTTTTTGGATTTTCTGATTTTGAAGACTTCAAGAATATACACGAATCCAATCCGTTGAGAATGTGCCCCCAACGATGTAATACACTACTCTGATAAAGGCAGGACAAATTGACCTTGAGGATGGGCCGAGTAGTACTAGGAGGGATCATGATATGAACATAGGACCAAGCTATGGTGCGGATGCTAGTGGATGAGTGATGGATGGAGACCCGAATGCCATGGATGATGGAAACGAAATGGATGGATGATGCAGATCAAGCCATAAAGATCCTAGTGGATGGAAAGTCCTTATTTACACACAGCGCTTGTTTGCTAGGTTTTCACCGAAGTACTTTCCCAAAGTGCCACCGAAATGGTTTTCACTAGAGGACGATTTTTTTATCCTTTTTCTGATTTATTTTTTTTGGATTTTTCTTGCTTTTTTGATTTTTTTGTTGTTACCAAGATGCCTGTTTGCTAGGTTTTCACCGAAATAACCATTTTTTCAGGACTTTTTCTGATTTTTTTGTATTTTTTGGTTCTATACCTTGAAAGAATTAGGCATAATTTTTTTGAGATGGGAGCTATTCATGGGCTCCTGCAGAGGTTCCCCTTTGGGTGTTGATAGCTGATATGCCCCTGATTTATAGCTTGTTGTGACGATGAAAGGCCCTAGCCAATTGGGTTCGAACTTGCCTTTGCTGCTGGGATTCAGGATATTCTTCTGATTTTCTTTTAAGACCAATTCTCTGACTTGGAAAGTCTTGCTTCTGATCTTCTTGTTGTAGCTTCTGTTGAGTGTATTTTAATAGACTTGCAGATGATTCAAAGCATCTATCCTTCTCTCATCCAGTAGCTCCAGCTCGTTTAATCTTGACACCTGATAGTCCTCATCAGTGATGAGATTTTGCAATGATATTCTAAGGGATGAGAACTTGATCTCAATGGGGAGTATGGTTTGTGATCCGTAGACCAAGGAGAATGGGGTGGTGCCGATGGGTGTGCGGATGCTGGTTCAATAAGCCCAGAGGGCGGGATTAAGCTGCAAGTGCCAGTCACGATCTATGTCATTGACTATTTTGTTGAGGATTTTAAGGATGGTTTTGTTCGTAGCTTCTGCTTGGCCATTGCCTTGGGGATAGTACGGGGTGGAGAAGCGGTGTTGGATTTTGAATTTCTCGCACAAGTCGCGAACCTCTTAGTTCTTGAATGGTGTCCCATTATCAGAGATAATAGCTTGTGGGATGTCGTAACGACAGATGAGATAGTTCAGGATAAATTTTGAGATTTGCTTCCCAGTGATATACGTCATGGGTATGGTTTCCACCCACTTTGTGAAGTACTCAGTTGCAGTTATAATGAATTTGTGGCCATTGGATGAGGTGGGTGTGATTTTTCCAACGAGATCAAGTCCCCATTGTGAGAAGGGCCATGGTGTGACAATCGGGTGAAGCTCTTGAGCTGGAGCATGGATGAGATCTCCATGCTGCTGACATTGTAAACACCTTTTAGCATGATCACGCGCTTCTCTTTCCATTATGGGCCAGTAATACCCCAGCCTCAGCAGTTTCTTGGCGATGGTCATTTCACTTGAGTGTGAGCCCCAGATACCATTGTGAACCTCAGTTAGAGCGGTTAATGCCTCCTCAACATTTAGACAGCGTAGCAAGGTACCTTCTATGCTTCTGCGGTATAAGGTATCACCTAGGATGACAAATATAGATGCTTTTTTGATGAAGGTTCATTTTAGGCTCAATGGTAGGTCAACGGGTATGACTCCTATGCGAAGATATGTGTAGATGTCATGGTACCAAGGATCACATGGACCAATGATTTCACACACGAATTCTAATTCCAATACCTTGAATGCGGGAATGAGAAGCTGCTCAATCATAAATTTGTATCTTGGGACATTGTTAGGGATATTTAGCAAGGATCCAATTGTTGCCATCGCATCTGCTGCTCTGTTGTTGGTTCTTGGAATCTGCTCAAATGTTATGTCAATGAAGGATTCCTTTAGAGTCTCCACCAATTTCTTGTATGGAGTGAGCTTATCATCCTTAGTCTGATATTCATTATTGACTTGATTTATGATCAACTATGAGTCTCCATAGACCTTGAGAGCTATGATATTCCATTGCACTGCTATCCTGAGACCTATAGTCAAAGCCTCGTATTCCGCTATGTTGTTTGTGCAAGGGAATGCTAGTTTATATGACCATGGTATGCAGTCCCCCTGTGGGGTGATGAAGAAGATACCAGCTCCTGATCCGTGCTGTGTATATGAGCCGTCAAAGTATAGTTTCCAGTGATCAGCAATGTTGAGGTTAAAAATAGACTCATCAGGAAACTCTGATAAAAGGGGATTCTCAGAATACATAGGTGCTTCTACTAGTTGATCTGCAATAACTTGACCTTTAATGGCTTTTCACTCAACATACTCAATGTCGTATTTTGACAATATCATTACCCATTTTTCCATTCTGCCAGTTAACATTACCTTTGATAAGATATATTTAAGGGGGTCAATTTTCGCAATGAGCTTTATCTTGTGTGCCAACATGTAATGTCTGAAATTTTGGGATGCAAACACTACTGTGAGGAAATCTTTCTCGATGAATGAGTAATTTAGCTCATGGCTAACCATTGTTCTACTGATATAGTAGATAGCCCTCTCCGTTCCATTTTCATCATGTTGAGCAAGAAGAGATCCTAGGGCTACTGCTGTTGCTGATACATATAAAATCAATGGATTTCTCAGGATAGGTGGCATTAAAACTGGTGGTGTTAGTAGGTATTCCTTGATTTTATTGAATGCCTCTTCACATTTTGTATCCCATTTATACGCTACCCCCTTGTGGAGTAGGTGAGAATATGGGTTCTGCTTGTCTGCCAGTTGTGCTATGAACCGTCAGATGGATTGAAGTAAGCCGTGGAGTCCTCTCAGTTGTTTTAGTGTCTTTGGTGCTTCCATCTCAAGGATTGCCTTTACTTTCGCCGGATCCACCTCAATACCCCTCATGGAGACTATGTATCCTAGAAATTTACCTAATTGTACACCGAAGACACACTTCTTGGGATTTAGTCTAACTTTATATTCCTCCATTCTGTCAAAGATAACACTTAGGGTTGCTATATGATCTTGTCTTTTCCTTGAATTGGCTAGGATGTTGTCGACATAGTCTTCAACTGTTTTATGAATCATGTCATGGAATATTAGTTTCATAGCCCTTTGATAGGTTGCTCCTGTGTTCTTTAGGCTGAATGGCATCATATTCCAATAGTATGTCCCCCATGGACAAGTGAAGGAAGGCTTATGTTGATCTTCCTTTGCTATCATGATTTGGTTGTATCCTGAAAATCCATCCATTAGTGATAGCATCTCATGTCCTGCTATCATGTCTACTATAATGTCGATGTTGGGAAGCAGGAAATCATCCTTGGGACATGCTTTGTTCAAATCTCTGAAGTCCATACAGATTCTGATAGCTCCATCAGGTTTTGAGACAGGTACCAAATTTGACACCCATTCTGGATAATCAATTGGTCGGATAAATCCTACATCTAACAACTTTTTGAGCTTCATTTTGACTAATAAGGCTATTTGAGGATGCATCTTTCGAAGCTTTTGTTTGACCGGTTTTGCTTCTGGATATACTTCTAAATGATGGACAACTGTCTCTGGATCTAGCCCTGGCATATCAGCATAACTCCATGTGAAGTTTATTTGTCTCTCCTTTAGGAATGCTGCTAAGAGTTCTTTCTCTTCTAATAATAGCGATTCCACATAAAATGTGATGTGCAGGGCCTCCTCTGTTCCTATGTTGACTAAATTGCATTTTTCAGCCAAGACTGCCGACTTCTCCTGATGAATATATTTTAGAGGAAGATTGAATCCTTCATCCTCGGGCACCTCATAGAGGTTTTCACCATTGGATACGTCTTTTCTTTTTACTATTTTCTTGTCAGAGAGTGCCATAGTGTGGTTTTCACTCAAGGACTTGGATATGATTCTTAGTTTCTCACTTTTGCGACTGAAGGATTCAATCATTTCCCCATAATAGGCGTGTGTGTCCAACTCCATTATAAATCCTACCTTGTGATCTCCATCTAGAATGTTATCCCTCAATCCCATGAATTCTGAGAGTGCTTCATCATTTTTGAATGTATCAAGAACGGGTGGTCCTCGTTGATCATAGTCAATCAGTTAGGGGCAGACTAAATGAATCTCATGATTTTGACTATCTGGTTCAAAGGATATGGTACTAATCATACACAGGGTGGTATCTTCGAATAGCCTAGGTAGATTGGATAAGGTATCTTCGTCATCGCTACTAATATAGGGCTTATTTATAAAATTATTTGTGTCCCTACTTGTGATATTGGTGAGTGTACCTGTACTAGTACTGGCTAAGGAGAAACATTAGTAGCTCTAACCAGAGGACTTCAGCCACGCATGGTTATTCTCAGAGTGGCACATCCAAGACCAAGATTTGTTATGGGTCGCATCTCAGGCATGATAGGTATTATTATCCCATTGTCATTTTGTCCCAGTCTTTGATTTCGGTCATAGCCCATTGCAAGCATCATGTGTAGGCCTTTACTTCTTTCATCCATTGGTAAATTAGCTACCAGTCTTTCATCTTGATACAACATGTGAGATGGATCTGCTTCAATGACCTCATGACCAAGGTCTCCCCATCTTGTGAATTCGGGATAATCCTTAGGATACGTTTGTGATGTAGAAGCTTGATTTTCTTGTGGGCGTCCTCATGATCTAGGAGATTGTGGTAACTCTCCTATCACAAAAGCATTGTTAGGGAGCCTGTAACTTCCACAACCATCCTCCTGGATGATGAGCTTGATGTCGAATATGGTGGGAATGGCGGGTGTCTCTATCGCAGAAGTGGATGCGAGAGTGGTGGGATTGATGTATTGTGTGGATGGTCCCTCATCATTCTTTGGAACTTGGGGAATTTTGTAATACTTGGCCTCAAGACTCTTGCAATATGAAAGTGGCTCAGGATCCCCATGGACGGTAACCTCTTGTCCATTATGTGTGAATTTCACACATTGGTGGAAGGTTGATGCTATAGCTTTCATTACGTGGATCCATGGGCACTCTAGGAGGATATTGTATGGTAATTCGAGGTCCAAGACCTGACATGTGGTTTCCATGAGCATTGGACCTACTTGGATAGGGAGTTTAATTGTGCCCTGAGACACTCTTTCTTGGTCATCATTTTCTCTTATCGTGATGCCCTTTCCTTTGTCAATGGAATCTTCTGATATTTTTAACTGCTTGATGAGGCTAAGAGAACAAATGTTCAAACCTGCACCTCCATCCACCAAGACCTTTTTTATTTTTCTTTTGTTTACAATGGCTTCCAAGTGAATTGCACGGTTGTGAGATCGTTGGGCGGGGAAATCTTGGTCGGAAAATGTAAGGAGATTAGGTGTTATGATATTTGTGACCATAGCTTGGAATTGCTCTACATCGAGATCTGCGGGGACAGTGGATGAGGCTAATGCTTCCTCAAGGATCTTTTTATGCGCTGATGAGATTTTTAATAACTCCATGATGGAGATGTGTGTTGGCATTCTTTTGAGTTGGTCTACAACATTGTAGCTATACAGAATGACTCTTGATGTAGGGACTCTATTTGGTTGGGATGACCCTGCAATGGTGACTTTTCTGCCTCTTGTGGTGACTCCATAATCTTTGACGTGGGTGCCCTTGATAGTGATGACCATGCAGTCTTCATTTAGTGAGGCAACGATAGATTCATAGACATGATTTACATTGCCTTTCCCTTTATCATTTTTATTCCCTTTGTTGCCATGATTTGGCATCAGATTCGTGTAAATTTTAAGATCCTGATTTCCTGTGGGTGTTTCCACGTTTATGATTTTCTTGTTGATAAGATCTTGGATGATATTTTTGAGTCTCATGCAGTTGTTCGTGGTATGACCTTTGATTTTGTGAAATTCGAAAAGTTGGTTCTCGTTATACCATGGAGGTTTGACATCAGGTTCTCGGTAGTTTTTGAATGTAAGAGGTTTGATAAGTTTTTTGTCAATCAATTTTTTCATTATGTCCTCCAATGGTTCCCCCAAAATAGCATATTTGCATTTTGGATAAGTTTTGCGTTGTGGTAGTCCCCTTTGGTCATTGAGATTGTTGATGATTGGATTGTTATTAGGTTGATATGTTGTGTGATGAGTGTTTTGATGTTGTTTTTGGATTTGTGGTGTGGGTGTATGTTGGCGTGGACCACTAATGACCACCTTGGCATCGACGATGCCATCATTAGTGATGTTCTTGTTTCTTTCCCATGTACGAGGTTTATCGTTGTAGTTTGATGGTGGGCGATTGTTTTGTGGCTCGTGATATGATGTTGATTCGGTAGGTTGGGTCACAAGGGCTCTTTCGATGCTAAGCACCTTGGATATCAATTGTTCATATGTAGTGATTCCCTGAACCTTGAGATGAAATGACAGGCGGATTTCAAGGTTGGTTATGATTGTACAGACTTGTTGTTTCTCTGGCATGGTCCACTTGCTCCGATTGGCCTTGGATCGCCATCGTTGAAGGAATGAGGTGAAAGACTCATTCTTTCCTTGTTTTAGAGCGGAGAGTTCTTCGAGATTGACATCCATTGTAATGTTACATGCGTAATTCCTAATGAATTCATCTCTAATTTCTTGGAATGTTCTAATGCTTGTGGGTAAGCGAGAGAACCATTCTATAGCAGGACCTGCCAAGCTCCTAGGGAATAGCCGCATCAAATATGTATCGTCATATGCGACTTCCATACAATGAACCTGGAATTCCCTGATGTGATCTTCAGGGTTTCCCATCCCTCGATATTTGTAAAATTTTTGGATTTCAAATCCTTTGGGGAATGGTTTCATGTCTAGGCTCCTATCGAATGGATAGGGACACAAGTTTCTTGGTGTTTTAGTTGTCCGCCTCGATTGAAGGTCAAGAACTTGTTGCGAGAGCAACCTGAGTTGTGTCATCACATCATTCGGGGGGTCAGGGGGTGGGATGAAAGTGTTTTGAGGTGTTTGAATCATTAGTTGGATGGATGGGTTGGTTGATGCGTTGTTTGATGGTATCTGCATGTTCTGTCGAGTGAAGTAGGCTTCTACTTGCTTTTGTATGAACGATGCATGTTGTTGATCTTGTTGTTGTTGCGCTAGGATTTGGGCTTGTTGTTGCGCTTGTTGCTGCTCCAACAACGCTTGTTGTTGTGCTTGCTAATGTTCCCACAATGCTTGTTGTTGGGCTGCCAATTCTGTTGCTTCTTGTTGCTCTTGGTATAGCTTTAATGCTTGCTGATATGCTTGCAATTGCGCTGCTTGTGTCAGAATTTGTGCTTGTGCTTGTGCTTGTTGTGCTTGATATTGAGCTTGCATTTGTGCTTGAGCTTGTGCTTGTGTCGCTCGTGCTTGTGTGGCTTGTTGTTGTAATAAGAGTTGTTCTTGCATGACTCTTTGTGCTTGTAATGCTTGTGCAGCTTGGGTGGCCTGTTGTTGTTGCTGTTGCAATAAAGCTTGGGCTTGCTGTGCTTGTTGCACTTGTATTATAGCTTGTGCAGCTTTGGAAGCTTGTGCAACTTGAGTAGCTTGTTGCACGACTTTTTGTTTCTGCACTTGTTGGTATCCTCTTTGAAAAGCGGCTTGTAATGCTGTGCCAAATTGGTTTTATGTGGTAAACGTTGGTGGTGGTGGATTTGGAATGGTGGTAGATGATGATGTTGTGTTGATATTTTGCATGTTGGATAATGGTATTGATGTGATTGGTCCTTTTGAGACCATGCTTTGTGATGTTAAGGGTGTGTTTGATGGTGTTGCCATTGCTTGTGTGTTTATCGTTTGTTGTTGCGATATCAACGATAAATTTTGAGTATTTGGTACAATTCTTTGATTGATGGTTGGGATGTAGGTTTGATTGATACTTGGTAGGGGAGGAAGCCCTAAACCAAGGAGTGATGCGGATGATAATGGCAATGGTGGAAGAGGCAGAAATGTAAGGGGCGTGAGTTGTGAAAATGTCATGGTGTCGAATAAGCTCCCTAGTCCGAACATATCTCCCTCTTCTTGTGAGTTTGTGAGAAGAGGTGTTTGTGGTGTTGCATGAAAAATTGATGATGATGGATCGTGATGGAATGTGAGAGGAACATTCTTGTGTAATGGTTTTTCAAGTATGCTTTGTTCCAAGGTAGTGTTTGCATCCAAACTTTGATTATTAACAAGGGGATGTGATTGAAGAGCATTGAGGAATGTGCTTCCCTTGTTGACATTTGGTTGGGTTGGAGCAAACGATGTTGTGATTTGCAGAATGTTTTGTGTGACCTTTTGAGATGGGGGTGTAGATGAAATGGGGATGGTGGATGAAATTGGAGAAAATGATGTGTCCATGATAGTACTTACATCAAAATCTGATGGCAACTTGGCCCCTTGTTTTGCTAGTTCAAGCATGTACAATGAAGGGTTAAGTCTCATCATGATGTTGATGATTCTATGGTTGTCTAGATTTTGGAGCATTTCTGCCATTTCCTTGCAAGACATTCTGAAAGTGAGGTCCTCTCCTTGATTTTCTTCTTGGGGATGTTTTAATGATGAGAGGGTCAATGGGTTGCTTGATTCTGTTGGATTCATTTCTGCATTGGTTTGGCTAAGGTCACTTGAAGCAGGTGTTTCTTTGTTGGCTTCCATACTCTTCTTGTATTGATATCTTGTTTGGACCATAAAACAAGGATCAAGAATATGGGAGATGAATCTCTTGATTCTTTGGATTGATCTCTTATTTTATGTCCCAAAGTGAAAGTTTTAGGATGCTTTTGAGGATCAAAGGTGATGATATGATGATGATGTTATGGATGCTTTTGACTTTTGATCAATCTTGAATGAGACAGTAGGCTTTAGGAATTTGGTTTTTGATTTTGGATTTTGAGATTTTGAGATTTTGAGATTTTTGTCCTTGGCTTTTGATTATGCTTTTGATTTGGATTTGGATTTTTTGAACAAAAAGATCCTAAGATGTTGGATGATGATCTAAGGAATAGCTTTGTCCAAAGGATGATAATTTGAATATGTGTGAGGAGAAGGATGCATCTACCCACACCTATTGAAACAAGATGATTGTTTCACTAAGCATATGGAGAAGGATTCATCTATATACACTAAGCTAGACAAGATGATTTTGATAACTTTGTCTAAGCATATGCAAAAGGATGCATTCACACATACCTAGCCAAAGGTGTTTTTTGATAATGTTCTCAAGGATTTTGTCTCAATGATTTTGATGATGGTTTGGATTTTGCCATAAAGCTTAGTATCAAGGATGATTCCAAGATTTTCCAAAAGGTGATGATGAGGTGGATTTTGTTTTGATGTATGGATGAAAGATTTTGATAATGTTTTGATCCTAAGATGAACCTAAAAGGACACTTTGTTTTCCAAGACCTAGGAATTAAAGAGCATGCATATGCTTCCTAAAGACCTATGTAACCAAGAAATGATTTCATTTGAACAATTCAATTTCGGATTTCCAATCAATGATTTGTGCTTTGGGATTTTGAATTCTTCAATCCATATGAAAGTTCATTTTTCTTAGCTTTGCTTAATGTCTTTATTTTACCAAAAACACTCTCTTTGATTAAAGTTTCAAACTAAGATGTCCAATGTCTTAATTTCTTCAAACCCCACAAGATATGTTATGTGGAAATTTAATGAACTTAAGGCAAGGGGTTTTCCTATTGTTTACTTAAGGAGAAAAATTGAGATATAATCCAATGCTTAGAAACCTCTAAGGATGTGAATCCAAAGGGAAAGCAATAACATATGGATTGAGTCAATTGTATTTGTCCTCAAAAGGGTTTGAAATTTGGATGATGTTAAGTGTTTGTTTCCATGGTGTTTTCGAACAAGCAATGCATTTTGTAACTCAAGAATAAGTACAATCCTATGGATGTGTAAAACAATATTTGTTGGATTCCCACTTGGACAAGTCCAGCTATGCTTATCTCTAGCGGATGGTTAGATGCTTGACCCCACTGGCTCCCCTCCATGACACTCACTTATATGGGGCAGCCAAGCATCAACACTCATGAAACTCCCATGGCATGCTTTACATCTCTACTAGAAGACCGTAAAAGGGTGGGGTGGCTTCAGAACGATCATTCTTGCACCAACAAATAGATAAAGGATTTTGGAAAATTCTAGCACATGGGTTTTAGTAAGGACTTTCCATTCGTAGGAGTTGACCCAACGTGGAAAGAGTCCCCTTTCAGATCCATCTTGTCAGAGTCAACCGTGCAATATTGGCATTTCTTCCAATATCCACATTTATATCCCAGCTGGAAATACTCTTGGCTTTAGAGTCTTATTGGTTGAGTCGTTCCCTTGGGTGATTACTTTTTCCCCAAGGCAGGCCCTCTAGGATAAACAAAAGTGAATGAAGAACAATATTTGTAACTTGATCAATCCTTGTTGGCAACAAGGAAAGATAATGTACGCAACAAAGTCCCCACTCACACTCGCACAAGAGTTTGTTCAATTTTAAGCCCAAATCGAAGTGTGGAGGTGATTGCTTTATCTCAACCCAAAGTCACAGAAAAGACCTTTTGATTCTCAAGATCGCTATAAAGCGCGAGAGAAGCGCATACGTCCTTTTCCAATGGCTTTAGTCTAAGTAAGCTCTGACAAAAAACACTACACTTGTTCTTTTTAAACCCCCAAAGCAATATGTGAGTTCATTTTAGAGCACCAAATCACAAGTGAAAAGACATTTGTTCAATTGTTTAATCCATAAATGAAATCTAGTAAGTTGTTGATCCTAAGGTTCTTTTTAATTCTTTTGCAAGAAATAAACAAAAAGAATCCTTTTTTAAACCCAAATGAAAGCTAGTGTTCTAAAGAAAAAAGAAGATGACACATTACTTAAAGAAGTGTTAAACAAACACTTAAGTGTTAAGAAATACTTTGATTAGACAAAAATATCATCTCCATGCTTCTCCTTCTTTTGTTTTTGTCTTCCAACCTACAAAGTAGAAAATAATCAGATTCTGGAAAAATGCAGAAGTTAAAAAACTAGAAAACAGTAGATAAATAAATCATGAACCAAAAGCACGTGCTAAAAAACTAAATTCTCCCTTTTTTCTATTTTCTAGCATCGAAACTCATGAAGGCATTGCTGTTTTTTCCTTCCAGCGTCAGTCCTACAACGCTGCTGACTGGTAAGCGGTGCTTTGTGTCAGGATAAAGAGCACAATTGCATCACTTTTTTGCTCCAGTGTCGTGGTTCTTGAAGGCGTCGGAGTTTTAATTTTTTTTGAAAACTGATGTAGATTGGCGAGTCTAGCGGTGCAGTTTAAAATTTGAAATTTCTAGCGGGATGAGCCCAGCAGCACTAAAACAGTGATGTTGATGAGCTTGCAGTGGGAAAACAGTGATGCTGGAGAGCCCGCGTTGGAATTTCTTGTGTGTGCAGAAAAGCACAATTTTTTTGAAAAAATGTTAGAAATTTTGATGTCTCACCCTCCTTCTAGCACCAAATGTGCGAACCCTTTTCCTAGTACCTGCAAAACAACATGAATAAACGAGTTAGACAAGGAATTACAAGCTAAAAGAAGGATTCCCCATGAAATCCATTTACCAATCAAACTAGGAATGAAAATATTGAAGAACACAATGCAAATGATAAAAACAAGATAAAATCCTAATTAGATATGCAAACTCTCAATCCCATGGGGGAATTGGTGCCAATTTGATGTGGAAATTTGGCCCTTTCCCAATCCCTAAGATGCAAGATTCAAATGTTGAAGAGATTGATGATCCACTTTTGATGAAATGATGAGAGCTCCAAACAAAATCTGCAATAACTGAGCTAAGAACTCAAGATGGATGAATGGAAATGGCCAAGTATTTTACCATGGTAACTTTGCTTGGATTGTGGATGATAAAATGAGGAGAGGAGCTCTTCATTTATAGGATTTCAAGATGGATGAATGCCCAAATTTGAGCAATGTGGGACTAAAATTCATCCAATGATATGGTGCCACTTGTCAAGCTATGAATGGATGATGGTTGTGCAAGATTTGGGGTTTGTGCCAATAAATGCCAATATTTGAAATTCAAATTTGTTGAAATGACATGTAAGAGGGAAGGGAAAATGCAATAAATGCCACTTAGCTCAAGGCAAAGGACATGTTGACTTGGAATTTTTGAATTCAAAATGAGAGAATATTCCAAAAAGATGCCTTGTGAGGAAAATAGGGATTAAATAAATGAATTAAATCTATTTTCATGTGCAACTTGCATTATCTAGAGGATGTGGCATGAGATTAGATTAAATTAATCAAGGGTTAATTAATTTAACAAGAGATTAGATGATGTGACTTATTTGACTTAGATTTATGGATTTGTTTAAATCAGATAAGAGAGGAATATGGTAAGAGGCTAATTAAATAAAGATTTTGATTTATTTAATTAAAGGGGATGGTGTTAGATTAGATCAAATAAGGTTTTAATTTATTTAATTTAATGGACAAACTTTAGAGATTTAATCAAATAAATTGATTATTTAATTAAATAGGGATAATTGGATCAGATAAATTAATTTAACTAACAAGAAATTGACTTGATTAGAAAAAATGATTTATTTAACCAAGAGAGGATACTAATGAATTTAATCAGATAAGGGAATTTGATTAAATGGTTAGACTAAGGAATGATTTAGGAAGCAATGGTGTTAGTAAGTCAGGATCAGGTGCACAATGTCAAATCAGTATATTTTCAATGTCTACAGTTATTCTACTAAAAGTAAAGCCTACCGGTGCTACAATAAGAGATTGATGAAAGTAATTAAGAGTGCTAATGTCAAGGTTGATGAATACATAGTTAGACCATCCAAAACCTATGGATATGATTTAGACGATCAAAATGATAGTTAAGGTAAAGGAAAGAAAGTTTATACTTCAAATCAAGTTTAGATCATTTCGGTGAATCAGGAAAATCAAGAGGAAGGAACTAGTGAAAGTGCAGAAGTGAGATCACAAGAGCTTGAAGTTCAAGAACATCCTAAGACTCCAAGGTATGTAAGACTAAATGATTCAGAAGATTAGATTATTGGTGATAAGAACAAAGGATTTGAAACTAGGAGAAGAATTACAGAAGAATATTGTTTGATTTCAAATATTGAACCTAATAGTGTGAATGAAGCATGCAAAGATAAACATTGGGTGGAAGCAATGAAAGAAGAGCTACTGCAAATTGAGAAGAATGATACATGGATTCTTGTTCCTAGACCTAAGGAAAAAAATGTAATTGGAACTAAATGGGTCTTTCGAAACAAACTGAATGAGCAAGGTGAAGCTGTTAGAAATAAAGCAAGATGTGTGTAGAGGATATTCTCAAATGGGAGGAATTGACTTTGAAGAAACCTTTGCTCCTATTGCTAGGATTGAAGTTGTGAGACTATTTCTTGCTTATGTTGCTTACAAAAACTTCAAGGTTTATTAGATGGATGTTAAGTCAACATTTCTAAATGGTGAACTGGAAGAAGTGTATATTGAGAAACCTGATGGATTTCCATTGACTGATCAAGGAGATATGGTTTGTTGGTTGAAGAAAGCACTGCATGGATTCAAGCAAGCCCCAAGAGAATGGTATGCCAGACTAGACAAGTATTTGTTGAAGCTTGGATTTAATAAAGGTATTGTTGATAGTAATTTGTATTTCAAGATTGATCATGATAAAGATTTGATTGTTGAAGTCTTTGTTGATGATATCATTGTTGGAGGAGATGACAGTTTGTGCATGAAGTTTGCTGATGAGATGTAGAGTGAGTTTGAGATGTCTATGGTTGGAGAAATGAAATTCTTTCTGGGATTGCAAATTACTCAACTAGATAAAGGGTTCTTTATATCTCAGTCCAAGTATGTGAAATAATTGCCAAAGAAGTTTGGTATGGAAGATTCAAAGCTATTTGGTGCACCTATGGTGACTAGATGTAAGTTGACACAAGATGATGATTCCCCTAAAACAAATTAGACTAGATACATATCCATGATTGGTGGATTGCTCTATTTGACTCAAACTAGACCTGATATATCATGAATGTCGTATGCATTGTTGCAAGATTTCAAGTTAATCCTAAGGAATCTCATGTGATAGCTATGAAGAAGATTTTTAGGTACTTGAAGGGGACAGTTGATTTTGGTCTATGGTACACTAAAGAAGATGACCTTACTTTGAGTGCTTATACTAATGTTGATTGGGCAGGAGATGTGAATGACATAAAGAGTACTAGTGGTGGTGCATTTTTCTTGGGAAAGAAGCTGATTTCATGGTTAAGTAAGAAGCAAAATGTCATTTCTTTATCTACTGCAGAGGTAGAATACATTATTTTTGCTAATAATTGTACTCAAGTATTGTGGATGAAGAAAATGCTAAAAGATAACAGAGTTGTGTATGATGAGCCTATTGCTATATTTTGTGATAATTCAAGTGTAATTAACATTTCTAAGAATCCGGTGCTGCATTCAAAAACCAAGCATATATCTATCAAGTTTCACTTTTTGAGAGAGAAGGTGAGTGAAAAGGAAGTTAGATTGGAGTATGTGCCCACTAAGGAACAAATTACAGATATCTTTACCAAGCCATTTCCTAAGGATAATTCTTAGTATCTTAGAGGGAAGCTAGGGGTGATTACCCTCCTAATAAGAACTAAGATGCATTAACTTGCATTAGTTTGTGCATTTCAGAGTCATATCTTGATCCAGATTGATGTTGTGGTGGCTGCTACTTAGGGGGAGTAGTTAGATGTTTAGAAATGTGGTTCAGAGTTTGTGAGGAGAAAGATAATGTGTATCTTTGTAATTGATGTCAAAGGGGGAGAAGAGTCATGTGAAAAACTATGAAAGAGTCAAAATCTAAGGGGGAGAAAGTGCTAAGAGAAAGTTGTGTTGATGGTGTTTTTCATATCATGTGTTGCCATCAATGCCAAAGGGGGAGATTACTGGATGTTGCTGATATGTGGGTGCCTTTAAGGCTGTATATGTTGAGGATATTGAGAAAATTGTAATAAAATAAGTTGCAAGTTGTCAGTGATGCAGTGAAGTTCAGTCTAATGGCTAGCTCAGTATATTGTTGATCAAAGGTTGTGAATTAAAGGGTTTGTTGTTGAGTATATCTATTTTATCCATATTAAGTTTTAGAAATCCACATGAAGATTTAATCGAGTTATGAGTATCTGTGTTTTGACAATTGTTCGGTTACTTCAGTTGGTGTTCTTGAAAGATGATGATGTGATTCTAGTAATTTGAGTTGTTGTGGATGCTTCTGTGGTGATTCATGATTCTCATGGATGTTTCTAAATCATTCTCTATCTATGTTGTACGTCTGTATTGATCGTTGTGCTTGCGATTGTTGATTTTATTTTGCGTGTTTATGTACATGGCTGACAAGGTGATTGTAGCGTGTTGTGGATCTTCAAGGAATAATTGTTTAAGGTGTTTCATGTTTGAGGATGTTGTTTTGGTTTTCACTATGTTGTGGTTGACATTGGTTGGTGTGCATTAAAAATTGTTTACGATTTGGGCCGTCGGTTTGTACTCATTTTATAGTTTGTTAAGGTCGACATGGAGATGATATTATTCTTGGTTGTGGATATATATAAGTGATTTGTTATACCATTTGAAGGAATGAGTGTGTGAAGTGTGCAAATAATGTTCTAATATTTCGAAGGCGGAGGCAGAGTGTGAAGAAGAGTGAGCATATGTTTATGTGCTTAATCGAAACTGTAATCAGGCATTAGCAGATGCTATTTTCTCAGTTCAAAATCTTGTGGATGTGATCCAAATATTTCTGTAAGATAGTAATGTTTCTATAAGATAGTGATTTTTCTTTGGGAAGTAAGCCTTTTTATAATTGAGCAGTGAGCTCTAGGCAATGCACTTGAATGCATGTGCATTCCCAGTTATAATTCTTTTATACTTTTAATAGGGTATAATCTTGTGGGCTAACCTCCATCGTGGTTTTTCCCCTAACAGGATTTCCACATAAAAAAATCTTGGCGTTATGTGTGTTTCTCATGTGGTGATGGTTTATGCTTTCATGTTCATTTATTAGTGTGTGTGTGAAATAAGGGAGAGTTAGTAAATCAGCACAAACACCAATGAAATAGATTATATCAAATATTTGAATCATATAAACTCCTCTATTTTGCAGTTAAACAAATCTTTTAAGAGCATTTCATTGTCCTCTATTCTCAAGGATTTATTAAACCATTTGGCTCTCAAATTTTTATGTGCACTATGGTTGTTAAAATGACAACTTGAAAAATAAGATGTTCTAAATGCAAGCCAATTAAGTTCCTACATGAAACTAATGTGATGAATGTTATGATAATGACTATTACGATGAATGGATAATGTGGTTAAATTATACAATGTAAATGCTATGATATGAAGCTAAGATGATTCTACATATGCTCAAATGCTAACTATGAATATACTAATCTAAAATGCAAATATAAAGAAAAGTGTGATTCTAAGATGTAGTTATGAAACAAAAAATGATATGAAATGTAACTATAAGACTCCAAAATTCTCCAATGCTCAAACAATATTCCTACATGATAACTCTACTCAAATATGGGTGCCAAATACAATGGGAAAGGGTTGTATTTATAGGCTTTTCCAAGAATCTTGTGAGGTGGCAACGATTGACGGTCCAGATTCAAACAAGAGGGATGAACAGTGGAGATGAAGAGAATCAAGAAGGTGTTCCCTTGACCAAAGACAACATGCCAAATGGATGAAGAAATCTCTTGACCAAAGACAGCATGCCAAATGGATGGAAGAATCAAGTGTGAGAAAAATACCATGTGTTTGAAAGTTTGTTGAAGAAGTGTGTGAGGAATAAGCCATGTGTTTGAAGATAATTCTAATAAAAAAATAGAATTATTTAATTTCATGTGACCTTGATGAGGTGTATGAAAAAAGTTGTAGACATGTGCTTGAATTCCTAATCCAAGGTTAGTGAAAATTAATTAAATAAAACAAGCTTATGAAATTTGTTTATTTAATTAAATTAGAAGAATATGATTTTACATTTGGAGAATTAAAGGATATGAACTATATAAATAAATTGAGAATTTATATATACGTAGATGGAATATTAATTAAATAACTAGTATTTAATTAATTAAATGTCTTGACCGATTTTAGGTGTGTACATTTTGCCCCTCTTTGAAGTAATGTGTTTACACATTGCTTCAAAGAAAAATTTGATACCGATGCCAAGAAAAAATAAATTTTGATGCCCCAAACGTTGATTTTTAGGTGATGATGCATATATGACCCCTCGGGAGATAAATCGGTGAATTTTGGAATTTTTAGGATTTTTGGAATTTTTTGAAAATTTTAATGATTTTTCGATGATTTGATGATGATCTCAAAATTTTATGCCCTATAAATGATTTATCTCCTGAAAAAAAGATATATAAGCCAGCAGGTGATGATCTGATTAATTAAGGCCCCTTTGAAAAATAAAAATAAAATATACCCATAAAATGCCACTTAATTAACCTTAAAAGGTTAAAAAATTGATTAGAAAGATCATTTGAGCATTTTGCAATTTGAAAACTTGTGAGTGAGTGATTTGTGCAAACTTGGAGCAGAATGGTGATCCCCTATCACATGCAGCGGTTCGAGTGGGTCAGGCAGTACAATTGCCCAACAGCATACAGACCTTTGGTGAGTACCCCGAAAACTGCCTTGTATTTCGTGTAATTAATTTCCTACTTATTTTTCTTTGAATTTGGATTTTGAATTATTTTAGCGCATAGACATCCTAAAGTAGCACATACATGGTCAATTTTAGTGCATAGAATAGTCTAGTGCATAGGGATAGCGATGTAGTGCATAGGTTGGATGAACTAGCACATTGAATGATGTAGCACATAGGTTGTCTAAATTAGCACATAGAAGCACCGAAATAGTGCATAGGTTAGATTACCACTTAGGGCAATTAGATTAGCGCATTGATGAGATGAACTAGTGCATAGGATACTTTGGCGCATCGGGGCCCTGTTCTAGTGCATCTGGTGTTTTGGCACATAGAACCTCTGTTATGGAACATTGATGACTTTTTTTGGCACATGGGGTTTTTTAGCACATAGAAAGAATATTCTAGCGCATCGGTAAAGTTTTAGACCATATTGATGATTTTCCTAATTAGACTCCTTGATGTCGATGATGTTTAATCACATCAACCTTTATGTTGATGATGATTGATGATGTTGATATGTTAGATGTCCATTGATCTCATGATAGGTGAGATACAATGATAGGATGATCATAATTGACCTCATGATAGGAAAGGATCAATTATAGGTTGATTGATCTGATAAACCTCATGATAGGAAAGGTTGAGTTGATTGATGAACGTCATGATAGGTGAGGTGCATTGATTGATTTGATAAACCTCATGATAGGCAAAGTTGAATTGATTGATTTGATAAACCACATGATAGGCAAGGTTGAATTGATTGATGAACCTCATGATAGGCGAGGTGAATTGTTTTATTTGATAAACCCCATGATAGGTGAGGTTGAATTGATTGATTGATTCTCACGATATTTGATCAAAGTCTCACCAGAGTTGATTAAATTGATAGGTTGATTGATTGATTGATTGACTGATTTACAATTTTGTGATGATAGGATCCATTGAATAATTTGTAGATCAGAGAGAGGTTCCCGATGACATGGGAGTTGATTCACCATCTGACACAGCTCGAGAAAACTATTATTGCATTATGTCATTTGTCATCTCTTATTGATATACCCCAGATTAGGGTGAAGAGGGGTTTACCAACAACTTTAGTGGAGAGATGGTACAATGATCATAACACCTTCCATTTTCCCACTAGTGAGATCACAGTGACTCCTGAGGATGTCTACCAGATTTTACGGATACCTATTGTTGGGGAGCTTGTCCTTTATGATTCACGGGAGCAGGACGAGACTGACACACTACAAAGAGTATTTCAGGATGATCATATATGTAGGTATGAGATTCTGTGGAGGGACATGGTCGATGCATACACCACTTTTCCTTTTGTGCTATCTAGTTTCATTGGAGGGTTCCTTTGTCCTAATCATACGCCAAAGGGACTCTAAGTTGGATGGGGGTAGATCTTGGAGAGCATGATTGTTCATGACACTTGATATGCATGGGCTAATTGTATGTTGGCCCATCTATATCATGATTTACATTAGGTTTTTTATCTATAAGGAGTGAGTTTATCGGCAGGGGTCACATTGCTCTAGGTTTGGCCTAGGAGCATATAGTAGTCAATCGACCAGTTGGAGAGAGGCAACACCTGACCATGAGGCCATATGTTCATATTTATGTTGGTTGACTTGCTCAACCTAGGTTGGGAAAGTTGGAGTATTGGAGGAGGACACTGGATGATTTAGAGTCAGTGGTATGGCAACCATATGTTGATTGTGAGCAGTGGCCAGAGGATGACATGAAGATTCCATTCTTATGTCAGTCGATTTATCTGATTGGGCAGACCCATTTTTTCATCGAGAGATTCATGCTACTGAGAGTATTAAGATAGTATGGTTGGGTTCAAGGGATGCCCTAGGGAGTGGCCCATTATGCCCGACGACGACAGGATGCTATAGAGTGAGGGCTAGTGTTGTCTTATGATGCATCAATGCAACACTTTTAGGGGTTATAGGCCATTATTTGGGAGGTGCATCCATAGATCACCGATGCACCTATATCAAAGGAGTATTCCCTATATATGTTCTCGCATCAATTCCCATGGATTATGATTCTGGATGAGCCAACACCATTTTTAGTGGAGGAGGAGGCAAGAGGTCATGGGTGAAGGCAACAAAGAGAGGAGGTAGAGGAAGAGCAGGGTGAGGAGGAGGAGCAGGGTGGAGGAGGAGGAGAGCAGTGAGGAGGGGGATAGCAATGATGATGGAAATGATGAAGAGAGTGATGGGGGAGATGATGGGGCTGGTGGAGGTCCATGGCCAGATGTTGGTGAGATGTGAGTGCCTCGCAAGAGGTGACATGTGGAGGTTTGACTACCCTCACCACAAAAACAAACACATATTGTTGCACTACAGGTGCAGGTTCAGATGTTGTAGGGTCAGTTAGAGAAGGTTCAGGCTCTACTTACATAGGAACAGGGACAAATACAGACTCTGATGACTGAGAGGGATGTTGCTAGGCAACAAGTGTAGCAGATACATGACCAACTTGCAGAGGTAGAAGCCCAGGGACATGTGTTGGGATAGGTGCAGGGACAGATTACCATATTGACTGTTGAGAGGGATGCCCTAAGATGGCAGGTGGAGCAGGTTGAGGCCATCGCTGAGAAGCTACATCAGACTACAACGACTACCTGTAGGTTAGATTATCTCATAGAGCTCCACCGTACTGCGCAGGAGGCCGAGTTCTATAGAGGTCGATATTATGATGCGTTTTCTCTAGAGCGGCGAGAGAGCTTTGCATAGTCTCGGTTTGGCAGATCCTGGTCTCATACCATTAGCATGGGTGTCACATAGTCATTGCCTGGAGATCAGAGAGATCCTATGATGCCAACACTGTCTACGAGGAGCACAACATAGCTCCATTTTATGAATTTTTTATGTACTTTGAACATGATGTATACACTGATGTATATGACATATTGATGATGTACCTCTTGTTTTCAGACTATGATACACTGCCCTTGTTTTGATATTGATGTATCTCTTCATACCTTTGGATATCTTTTTATACTTTGACATTATGATTTTTAGGTTATATTGTATGCGGTGATGAATATGATTTGTGTCTATATGATTTCATGATGGATGCCTATTATGGATGCATTTTATTTCTATTTTATGATGCTTGATGTGATATGATATGCTATGGATGCATTTAATTTCCATTTTATGATGATGATCGTGATGATGATATGATATGTTATGTATGTATTTGATGATGCAACTAGTGTGTTATGATCCTATGATGATTTATGAATGATGCCTATATGATTTTTTATGATTTATTATGCCAATGATATGTGATGTATTTGATGTTTTTGTACTTTTCTAATGCAAATAAATGATGTAATGAATGGATGAATGTATGATGAAATGATTGTATGATGGTACCATGATGATGATGCTTTTGTGGGGATGATTATGGGATGTATTTAATGATGATTATTTTATGTATGCAATGATGATTATGTGATGTATGTAATGATGATTCTATATGCTTTATGGGTGATTCATATGCTATGTGAGATGGATTTTGATTAAGTAAATGATGGGTGATGATATGTGATGTTTATATTGATTATGTATGGATGTAATGATAATGGGATGTAATGATTATGTAAATGATGTATGATGTTTTGTAATGATGATATGATTATGTGATGCAAATGATTATGCTTAACTAAGTTTGTAATGCTTCAAAACTTCTAGGGTCCTAAGCTTAAATGAGTGAATCTATCCAACTTCCAAGATTTGTGGGAAGGTTGTCATTAGTTGATTATTTGTTAAGTTAAGCTTCACAAAACCTGACATATTTCCCAACTTTCTTGGAAATATGAAGACTCACTCATTTAAGCTTAGTGAACCACCTTCTTAATGCCACTATATGAAATGATTTTGATTATGTAAATGAGATGTGATGCTCGTATTTTTGTGTTTTCTCATGCAAATATTATGATGTGATGCATGGATGGATGAATGATGTGATAATGTTTTCTAATGTATGCAAATGATAATGCAACTGATGTGTTTTCCATATGAGAATGATGTGTTTTTGTTAATGTCAAGTGTACTCAATACATTAGTGTTAGAGATAACATCATTGTGAAATTTTTGTAGCTTTGGAAACCCTATAGATAGAGATGCAAGCTAACATGGATGCAATCTACCCTAACCATGTAGATCTCATATTCAAAAATTTTCATTTGTAACAACCAATTTTTCATTCTTTTTATCATCATTGAGCCTTTAAAATGTTGAAAGTGATTACAAGAATCAATGGCATATTTAGACCATGATGACATGAGTACTACTTCCATGATGTTTGATAGTGCAAGTTAACACAAGCATATAAGTATAATTAAACCGTGATGACTTGAGTATTGCTTGCATAAACATACAAGAGTTTATCGTTTTCCTTCAGAATGTCATTAGTGATACTTTGTAGAGCACATCTCATGACAATTTGCATAGTAATAATGATCAACTCACAGACAACAGACAAAGAAAAATTATACTCCTTCCTAGCTCCTCTAGTTCAATACATCATCAAGTTGCTTCAGAGATATGATAAGAAAAATCAAAGTACAACAATTTTAACATTTATGTTAGCTGTGATAAACCCATGATTCAGAAGGAACATCATCCATTTGAAGTGTGCTTTTGGCTTGATTGATTTAGTTGTTTGATATGGATGGTTGATGTGTTACTGATGGTGATTGATGTTCAATGTTTGGTTTGCACTATAATCATGTTTTGGGTTGTGTTGTACTACTATTGTTTGTCTGTTAGTTCAAGCTCAAAGTTTATTGCCCCGAGTGAGTTTAGGATTTTTCCCCCAATCTAGGGTGAGACATGACTGCGATGCCATAATATGTACATGAAGCTTTCTGATGATAGGCAGATGGATGGTGAAATCAAATGGTTGACATGCTCAAATAGATGGAAAAGCTAACCTATCACAAATAGCACCTGTTGCCAGGTTTTCACTACTTGTTTTTATTGCACTCTTTTAGATTTTATGATTTTTTTTTAAAAAAATTCATTGCTTTTTTGTATTTTCTCTCTTTTTGATTTTTGATTTTTGATCTTTTATGATCTTTTTATATTTTTGATCTTTTTTTTGATTTTTTTGAATTTTTGATCTTTTTTTATTTTTTGGATTTTTGAAGGACATTTAAGATGGAATGAGATGACCAATTTTTCCCTTAATCTCATCAAGAATAAAGGAAGAAAATGGGACATGGAATTTTCTAAGCCAAGAGATGTGGAATGGAAGAAAATGCGAGGATAAGGATAATGAATGGGATGATCAAGATCAACTAGATAAGATACAGACACAAGGCCCAAGTACTTTGACCCTATGCCTCATCAAGACCAAGGAAGGGCAAAAATGATGTATTTCAAAAGAATGATGGCATATGGATAAGGCCAAGGATATGATACAAAAGATATGAATAAAGCGTATAGGATAAGATATAAGATGTTCAAGGAAATCCTTGACCTTGTCAAGATCAAAGGTGGAAATGTAAGGAATGATAAGATGGACAAAACTTTCCCCATCAAGTGTAGAGTGCAAGGGGAATATGGAAAATATGATATCGATGATAGGGAGATGGAGGAAGGACTTAAGCATAAAGTTTCATGACCAAATATCCCATTAATAAACCATGGCAATCGGGATTAACTTATAAATGTTGGCCTATTAAAGGTATGATGGAAGAACTAAGGACTTATCCATAGGATTGGATTAAAGGAGAATAACGGGGGATGAATGTTGGGTAATGTATAGGACGTGGGAAGGCTTGCTGATGGATACATGGAAAGGATTGCAAGGTCAACATTGACACACACCTTGAAGGGTGTGTTGAATTTCTCTTTGTGGTATATTGTCCTTGATGACAAAACTGATTGGTGATTGAACTAATTGGTGATTGGTCTAATGATACTTGGTGCTCTTTGTGTTCAGTTTGGCATATTCGGTATTTTGTGGATCATTCTTTGGGTGCATTTGTTCATCATATATTGTGGTACTGATCATGTTGAGCTTCATGTGTAGATAAAAGTTATTCAGGTGGCATTAGTTTTCAAGTGATATCTTGGAACAATTGAATTCATTTTGATAGATTGACACTTCTTGATTGTTCATCAGGTATATTATTTCAATTGCTCATTATTAGATTGATTGTGGCATCATTGACAAGATTCATTATGTCTTCATGGCATTCTATTGGTGATCTTCATGGTTGTCTCATAATTCTTTGGTATCCACAGTTATGATATATTATTTGGTACATGGCTTTTTGGGTTGGAATTTTACTAATACTCTTCTTGACACTTGAGTATGATAATTCATTTGGCATCATTGGTATATATATACACTCTTCAGTTGGTTTTTGTCATTTCTTATCTTCATGGCTAGATTAGTTTGGTGCATATGTTAACATGCTATACATATAACTTCACAAGGGTTATTGCATTATACATGAGGTGGAGGTGTTTATATTGATACACAGTCAGTCTTGTATCCTTGAGTTGGCTACTATAGCTTCATAAGCAATGGTATTGCTTCAACTTTTCATATCATTTCTTATAAAGAGTATTTTGACATATACTTGGGCCTTCACATTTTACATGGATTCACATTTCATATTTACTTATATCTTGGCATATGGTTTATTTGTGATATAAGTTTTGGTAAATGCCTTGGTCGGCATGAAGACATTTCTATTTGTTTTTAAAGTGCATTAGCACTTAAGACCGGAAATATTCACTATGGTTATCACTTATAAAGTGATTGGAAAGGTGGCATTTCCTTGGTTTTTTGATTGAAGTTCGATCATGTTTTGGGCTTATACATTGCACAACAGTTAATACATATTTTTTAAAAGACTCGAGTTGTCAGCATATGTATTACACTTGATTTGCTTACATGGCAATGATAGTAAATTGTTTCAATGAGTATGTTATCTGTGTTGAATTGGAAAACATGCATGCATTATGATTTGGCACTCATTTAATGTATCATTGTGTCGGTTACATGGATTCCAAAATGATTGTAATATGTTTTTTTTGGATTTCAAACTTCATTCATTTATTTTTGGAGTTTCGATGAAGGGAGAAATAGGGTAAACAAAAGACTGAACACTAGCGCTGCCATGTTGGAATTATAGTTGCATATTGAGCAAGTTTGCTATGGTATTCTAACCTAGTTTTCAGTTATGTTGGTCTTTGATGGATGGCAAGATAGTTGGTGGTGTTCGCTTGAGCTGGAAGTGGTAGTTTAGGAAGTTTTTCATGAAGAACTTCAGGGATTTTGTTTGCAGGTTAAATCCACCATGAAAGAGGTAATATCTATGCATTATTTTGATCTTTCAAAGGTAAATCTAGTAAATGAGAAGTAAAAGAGGAAAATAAAACTATTTTTTAGTTTCAAACAAATTTCTTAACTAATCTGAAACTACTTTGAACCCGAGTGTAAACTCAAGGGTTTCATCTCACAGTGGCATTTCATCTTCATATCATTGATTTTTCTTATAACATCCTTGATTGGTATCATGATCAAATATTATTGTTCTTACCAGTTTATAAACTCTGGTTATTGAATACGGGTTTTCTTGACAAAGATGAATAACTGTTTTACAAACATTGTATATATATATATATCTTTGCAAAAACACTTGAAAGTGTGAAGAGAGGAAATAGTATAGACAGAGTATTATTTATTGTGAAATCATACTGTAAAGAGGAAGAGTGGGATCATATTGTTTTCATCTCTAATTGTATTACAAAGATTATTTTGAATTGGGAATTATTGAAAAATCATTTTGTATCCTATTGTAATTTTATAACTGCAAAGAATTATTGCAGTTATAAGGGTTGCAATATCTTGAATGTTTGATGAAGTTGGTGCTTCAGAAAGACTGTGGGAGTTGGTGGTCCACATTGTTATAGAGTTGGTGCTCTTTGATTAATAAAAGGGAAATTTTAGTGAGTGGTTTTTTATACCCCAAGAGGGTTTTTCCACTTAGGAAATCTTTGTGTTATGTGATGTTATTTGTCTCTCATTCTCTTTCATGTTAATGTGCTCATTTAGTCAATGCTCTGATACTTTTAGTGTGTTCAAAAGGTTCATATTTCAAAAGTTTTTCATGCAAAGTTAAAATTGTTCAAATCTATTTTTAAAAAGCCTTTTGTTAAGAAAATTAAATTTGCATTGGGAAAAGTTGTAGTTTTGTTTCAAAAGCACATATAAGATTGTTCACACACTAATTGAACTATATCATATGATGCTTTTAATATGAGTTGTAAATGTTAATCAAGTTTCATGTCAATCTGATTTAAAGTGTTAATGTTCACTTGCATAAACAAGTCTGCCACATTGGGTTTAAATTAGTAAAAGTTTCATTGTGCTTTCAAAGTCAAAAGTTATAAATTATATCACTTTGATTCACCCCCCTCTCAGAGTGAATCCACTTCCAACAAGTGGTATCAGAGCATAGGGTCCTACATTAGGTTTCATACCTAGGATTGATTCTGGTCTTCAAATTTTGTCATTATGGCACATGCACCTGAAGGATCATCCATTACAAGAGCACCTTTAATTGATGGAACTGATTATGTGTTTTGGAAAATCAAAATGGAAACATATTTGATTTCTCTAGACCTTGATGTCTGGAACTTACTTTGCAGTAAATATGTTGTACCTGATGTCATACCTACAGATCATGGTGAGAAAAGAAAATTTGAAATGAATGCAAGAGAAAAACATGCTTTGTTGTGTGGTTTGACAAAAGATGTGTTTGTCAAAGTCATGCATTGTAAATCTGCATATGAAATATGGGAAAAGCTTGAAAACATTTATCAAGGAAATAAAAAATTTAAGCAATCTAAAATTCTTACTCTTAAGAGTCAATTTCAGGAAATGAGAATGAAGGACGATGAAAATATTGTTGATTATTTCTTAAGGATAGATGAAGTTGTAAATGTGAGAAGAGGTCTAGGTGAAATAATTGCGGAATCTGATATTGTTCAAAAAGTAATAAGAACTTTGCATCCTAAATTTGAGTCTAAAGTTTCTACTCTTGAAGAAAAGAAGCATTTTGACTCTCTTACTGTGGACAATTTGTAAGGCATATGAACAACATATGAAATGAGGATAGGAAGCACTGCTTCAACCTCTAAGGAGACTGCTTTTAAAGTAGAAAAGAAAGAAGACTTAGATAGTGAATCGGAACTATCTAATACCCTAGAAGTTCTTTTGGTAAGAAAGTTGACAAAGAAATATAAAGGAAAAGTTCCTTTCAAATATTTTAATTGTGGAAAAGTAGATCATTTTGCAGCTAAATGTCCTTATCTAGATCAAACCAATGATGATGAGAAAATAGAAAAAAAAATTAAAAAAAAGTCTTGGAATCCTAAAAATAAATTTAACAATAGTCTCAAAAAGAAAAAGAGTCTCTTTAGTAAAGAAGAATCGGATATTGAGATAGATGAGTCCTTAAATGAAGAAGATGAAACTTTATTCATGGCTGAAATTTCTGCACAAAAGAATTAGTCAAAAATTCAAACAGAAGATCAATCTGAATTAGAAGTGAGTCTTGAAGGTGAATTACTTTGTGCTCTATAAGAAATCAAAAAATTAAAGAAATAAGTTGCTTCACAAGAGAAAAGTCCAAATAAGATAATTACACCTTTACAAATTGAACTTGATGATTCTAGGAGAACTGTAGACAATCTTAAATCAGTTCTTGCAGATAAAGATAAGGAAATCCAGAGGCTTGAAATGGAAGTAATCACACTTAAGAAACAATTAGAAGGTTATGAAAGCACTTTTCCTTTAAATTATTTGCTTAGAAAGAAGAAACAACATAAGGACATGACTGGTATTGGTTTCAGTACTGGTGAATGTTCAAATCAAAACTTCAAAACAATTGATAAGAAGCAATCTTTTGAGCATAAAAGAAACAATATTAGATTCAATGCATTCTTTCATGGTTATTGTTTCTATTGCAATAAATTTGGGCATAAAGTGAACAAATGCAGATTTATAATGTCTAGAACACCTAGATTTGGCCATAAACAATTCTTTGGTTTTCCAAATACAATCAGATGTTTCAAATGCAATACTATTGGTCATACATCCAAACAATGCAAACAAAATAGACCTAACTCACAAAAAGTTTAGAGACCCAAGTTTGTTCCAAGTGTAGAGCAATCTATGCTGGTGTAAACTGTCTTTCTCTCCAAAAATAAGGCATTTTGGGTGTTGGATAGTGGTTGTTCAAACCAAATGACTGGTGATAAGGATAGGTTCTTGAAACTTGAAGATTATGAAGGAAGATTTGTCAAGTTTGGTGACAACTCATGTATTCAGATAAAAGGTAAAGGTTCTTTACTTCTAAATAATGACACACCAATGTATGATGTGTATTATGTAGAAGGATTGAAACAAAATATTTTAAGTGTCAGTCAAATTTGTGGTAATGGATATCATGTTACATTTGGTGCACAAGGTTGTGAAATAAAAAACAACAAATCTGGTAAAAGAGTTGCAACAGGTTTGAGAACTTCTAGAAACATTTACAATCTTCTTGACTCTTCTAATCATGAAAGCAATGGAGGTATGTGTCTTATGGGTCAAGTGGAAGAAAAATGGTTATGGCATAAACATTTAGGGTATATAAACTTTGACAATCTAGTTAGAATAAGTAAAAATTAGAATGTAAGAGGCTTGCTTATATTGAGTAAACCAGAAAATATGGTGTGTAAAGAATGTCTTAAGGGAAAACAAACTAAGGTGAGCTTTAAATCTAAAGAACATTCTTCTACTAAGCCATTGCAGCTTGTACACACTTATCTTTGTGGTCCTACTAGGACTAGGTCAATAAATGGTGAAAAATACTTCATGTTATTTGTAGATGACTACACAAGAATGGTTTGGGTAACCTTTCTCAAACATAAATCTGAAGCTTTTAATAGATTTAAATTTTTTTGTAAGATGGCTGAGAAAGAATCTAATTTGAAACTCAAATGCTTAAGATCAGACAAGGGAGGTGAATTTACATCTCAAGAATTCATTGATTATTGTGAACATGGCATAAAAAGACAATATGTTGATGCAAGGACACCTCAACAAAATGGGGTTGTGGAGAGGAAAAATAGAACAGTGAAAGAAATGGCTAGAACAATGTTAGATGAAGCCAAACTACCTAATATGTACTGTAAAGAAGTTGTTCAAACAGATATTTACATTCTAAATAGAGTACAAATAAGGGTAAAGTCCAATTTCACTCCATATGAGCTTTGGTATGGTAAATCTGCTTCTATTAATCACTTTAGAATATTTGGTTGTAAATGCTTTATTAAAAGAGATGATGAAAATTTAGGAAGCTTTCAATCAAAGTCTGATGAAGGTATCTTTTTAGGCTATTCTACTCATAGCAAAGCCTATAAATGCTTCAATAAAAGGTTGAATAAGATTGTTGAATCTATTAATGTGAAGTTGGATGAAAGATTGTTCCTAGATTCTGATTATGTGCAGGATGATGAAGAGGAATTTTCTGGCAGATTCAAACATCACTCCCAAAAGTGTAGTAGTAGATGAATCACAATAGGAGGATACCTCAAGTTCCAAAGCAATGCCTCCTAAAACTTCTTCCAAAATTGTTGCAAAAAATCATCCTAAAGATCTAATAATTGGAGATAAAGATGCAGGAATCTTAACAAGAAGAAAGGCAAAAATTGAGGAACAAGCTCAAATTGCTGAGCATTTTTGTTTAATAACTGATTTTGAGCCTAAAACTATTAATGATGTTTTAAATGATGATTTTTGGTTGAAATCTATGCAGGAAGAAATCAGCTAGATCGAGAAGAAAAAAACTTGGGAACTAGTCCCAAGAACTGATGATAAAAATGTTATTGGTGGCAAATGGATTTTCAAAAATAAGTTGAACGAAAGCGGCAAGTAGTGAGAAAAAAGCACATTTTGTGTGCAAAGGATATGCACAATAGGAAGGTATAGATTTTGGTGAAACTTATGCACCTGTTGCTCATATTGAATCTATTAGAATTTTCTTATCATATTCTTGCTTTAAAAATTTTAAGGTGTACCAAATGGATGTTAAAACTGCATTCTTGAATGGTTATCTTGATGAGGAAGTTTTTATGGAACAACTAGGATTGGGGATTTTTTGTACAAGATAAATTTGATCATGTGTATAGATTGAAAACAACCTTGTATGGTCTCAAACAAGCTCCGAGAGCTTGGTATTCTAGATTGGATGCACACTTAACAACAAATGGTTTCAAAAGAGGTGGTGTGGACAAAAATCTTTATGTTAAACAAGAAGGTAATAATATACTGGTTGTTGAGGTATATGTAGATGATATAATCTTTGGCTGCGACAATGATGCCTTATCAAAGAAGTTTTCAAAGATTATGGAATCAGAATTTGAAATTTCAATGTTAGGTGAACTAACATTTTTTCTTGGCCTCCAAGTTTTACAGCTTGAATAGGGAATATTCTTGTCACAAACAAAATATCCAAAAGAAATGTTGAAAAGGTTTCAAATGGATGACTGTTGTCTAGTAAGTACACCAATGGTGATTTGCTGTAAGTTATTTAAAACTGATGATTCTCTTGATGTTGATCAATCTGAATACAGATCAATGATTGGTAGCTTGTTATACTTAATTGCCTCTAGACCAGATTTAATGCAAGTTGTTTGTATGGTCTCTAGATTCCAATCTACACCAAAGCAGTCACATCTTATTGTTGTCAAAAGAATATTTAAGTATATCCAGGGTACTCTTGACTTTGGTCTCTGGTATTCTAGGGGTAATGATTTTACTTTAATGGTTTTTACTGATGTTGATTGGGTTGGTTGTCTTGATGGTAGAAAAAGCACAAGTGGTGCAACTTTTTATCTTGGTGATCGTCTTGTTGCTTGGCATAGCAAAAAGAAAGATTCAGTTTCATTACCAACAATAGAAGCTGAATATATTGTAGCCACATCTTGCTGCACTCAGCTTCTTTGGATGGCTCAAACATTTTTAGACATGGGTATTGATGTTACTAAAACTGTTTCCATCTTTTGTGATAACTCCAGTGCAATTAACTTATCAAAGAATCCTGTTATGCACTCCAAAACCAAACATATTTCAATTAAGTTTCATTTTCTGAGAGAAAAGGTTTTGGCTAATGAGGTTACTATGCAATATGTACCTACACAAGCACAGGTGGCATATATTTTTACTAAGCCTTTGGCTAAAGAGGTTTTTGAAAGACTTCGGTCTCGATTGGGAGTTATCTCTCAATCACTGCTCTCTTAATGTTCCATCATTGATTTAGGGAGAGCGTCTTAGCTCTCCTAGTAGCTTCTTACTACTTTTGTGATTTATTTGCTGCTTCTTTGCTATATTTGTAGCTGGTTGAGTTACTGGTTTTTGGTATTTCCTTGTTTACCCTTTGTCCTTGAGAAAAAAAGGGGGATAAATATGTGCAATTGGTTTATCATTGGTATCTTTTAGGTTGATGATCATTTTCAATTCAAATGGTTTCAGATTTTTTTTCCATAAAGGAAAAAGGGGGAGTTTGTTGAATTTCTCTTTGTGGTATACTGTCCTTGATGACAAAACTGATTGGTGACAAAACCGATTGGTGATTGGTCTAATGATACTTGGTGCTCTTTGTGTTCAGTTTGGCATATTCAGTATTTTGTGGATCATGCTTTGGGTTGATGCATTTGGGTGCATTTTTTCATCATATATTGTGGTACTGATCATGTTGAGCTTCATGTGCAAATAAGAGTTATTCATGTGGCATTAGTTTTCAAGTGATATCTTGGAACAGTTGAATTCATTTTGACAGATTGACACTTCTTTATTGTACAACAGGTATATTATTTCAATTGTTCATTATCAGATTGATCATGGCATCATTGACAAGATTCATTATGTCTTCATGGCATTCTATTGGTGATCTTCATGGCTGTCTCATAATTCTTTGGTATCCACAATTATGATATATTATTTGGTACATGGATTTTTGGGTTGGAATTTTACTAATACTCTTCTTGACACTTGAGTATGATATTTCATTTGGAATCATTGTTATATATATACACTATTCAGTTGGTTTTTGTCATTTCTTATCTTCATGGCTAGATTAGTTTGGTGCATATGTTAACATGCTATACATATAGCTTCACAAGGGTTATTGCATTATACATGAGGTGGAGGTATTTATATTGATACACAGTCAATCTTGTATCCTTGATTTGGATACTATAGTTTCATAAACAATGGTATTGTTTGGAAATTTCATATCATTTCTTACAAGGAGTATTTTGACATATACTTGGTCCTTCACATTTTACATGGATTCACATTTCATATTTACTTATATCTTGGCATATGGTTTATTTGTGATATAAGTTTTGGTAAATGCCTTGGTCAGAATTAAGACATTTCTATTTGTTTTTAAAGTGCATTAGCACTTAAGACCGACAATATTCACTATGGTTATCACTTATAAAGTGATTGGAAAGGTGGAATTTCCTTGGTTTTTTGATTGAAGGTCGATCATGTTTCAGGCTTATACATTGCAAAATAGTTAATACATATTTTTTAAAAGACTTGGTTTGTCAGCATATGTATTACACTTGATTTGCTTACATAGCAGCGACATTATTATTGTTTCAATGAGTATGCTGACTATGTTGACTTGGACAACACACGTGGATTATGATTTTGCACTCATTTAATGTATCATTGTGTCGGTTACATGGATTCCAAAATGATTGTAATATGTTTTTTTTGGATTTCAAACTTCATTCATTTTTTTTTGGAGTTTCGATGAAGGGAGAAATAGGGTAAACAAAAGACTGAACCCTAGTGCCGCCATGTTGGAATTACAGTTGCATATTGAGCAAGTTTTCTATGGTATTCTAACCTAGTTTTTAGTTATGTTGGTCTTTGATGGATGGCAAGATAGTTGGTGGTCTTCGCTTGAGCTGGAAGCAGTAGTTTGGGCAGTTTTTCATGAAGAATTTTAGTGATTTTGTTTGCAGGTTAAATCCACCATGACAGAGGTAATATCTATGCATTATTTTGATATTTCAAAGGTAAATCTAGTAAATGAGAAGTAAAAGAGGAAAATAAAACTCTGTTTTAGTTTCAAACAAATTCTTAACTAATTTGAAACTATTTTGAACCTGAGTGTAAACTCAAGGGTTTCATCTCACAGTGGCATTTCATCTTCATATCATTGGTTTTTCTTAAAAAATCCTCGATTGGTATCATGATCAAATATTATTGTTCTTACCAGTTTATAAACTTTGGTTATTGAATACGGGTTTTCTTGACAAAGATAAATAACTGTTTTACAAACATTGTATATATATATATATATATATATATATATATATCTTTGCAAAAGCACTTGAAAGTGTAAAGAGAGGAAATAGTCTGGACAAAGTATTATTTATTGTGAAATCATACTGTAAAGAGGAAGAGCGGGCTCATATTTTTTTCATCTATGATTGTATTACAAAGATTATTTTGAATTGGGCATTATTGAAAAATCATTTTGTATCCTATTGTAATTTTATAACTGCAAAGAATTATTGCAGTTATAAGGTTCTGATGGGTTGCAATATCTTGAATGTTTGATGAAATTGGTGCTTCAGAAAGATTATGGGAGTTGGTTCTCCACAATGTTATAGAGTTGGTGCTCTTTGATTAATAAAAGGGAAATTTTAGTGAGTGGTTTTTTATACCCCAAGAGGGTTTTTCCACTCAGGAAATCTTTGTGTTATGTGATGTTATTTGTCTCTCATTCGGTTTCATGTTAATGTGCTCATTCAGTCAATGCTTTGATACTTTTAGTGTGTTTGAAAGGTTCATATTTCAAAAATTTGTCATGAAAAGTTAAAATTGTTCAAATCTATTTTTAAAAAACCTTTTGTTAAGCAAATTAAATTTGCATTGGGAAAAGTTGTAGTTTTGTTTCAAAAGCACATTCAAGATTTTTCACACATTAATTGAACAATATAATATGACGCTTTTAATATGAGTTGTAAATGTTAATCAAGTTTCATGTCAATCTGATTTAAAGTGTTAATGTTCACTTGCATAAACAAGTCTACCACATTGGGTTTAAATTAGTAAAAGTTTCATTGTGCTTTCAAAGTCAAAAGTTATAAATTATATCACTCTAATTCACCCCCCTCTCAGAGTGAATCCATTTCCAAAGGGTGGTGGAGTGATGGAGGAAAAATGGTTTTGGAAGGTGAAAGGTTTTTAAATGGAAGATTGGAGGAAGCTTTTGGTTCAGCAAATTTGGGTGCGAATTTAGATTTCATTGCTTCTATGAGACTTTTAGGAATCCACATGATTTTTGACTTTGATATTTGCTTTATGGGCCTTTGTGGCCTTTGAGATTTTTCTCTTTGATTTATGGACCTTTGTGGTCTTGGAAATTTTTATTTTTGCTTTGATGAGCCTTTGTGGCCTTTTGAAATTTCTTTCTGATTTATGGACCTTTGTGGTCTTGGAAATTTTTCATTTTGCTTTGATGGGCCTTTTTGGCCTTTTTTATTTTCTTTTGATTATGGATAAAATTTTCTCTTATTTTTGCATGCCTCTTCAAGGAGACATGTTGATCCTTAGATACATGTGAATTTTGATATGGAAGCTTTTGACATTTGGCACCCAAATTCTTTCCAAGAGCAATAGGAGAAATGGATGGAGATGAATGGTATGGAGGTATAATTTTCAAAGGGAATCAAGGATGTGTGCCTTTGTTGTTCTTGAGGAATAGGATATGGACCTAGGATAGATGGAAGGTTTGATGAACTAGGATGAGGACCTAAGATAGATGAAAGGTTTGGTGGATTAGGATGAGAACCTTGTTGGACTCAAGGAACACTAAGAGGGGGGGTGAATCAGTGTTCAACAATATTTAAATTACAATCTAGATCTTAAACCATTTATAACATTTAAATAGAAGTAAAGATGCAATCACATGAAGGAGATAATCAAAACACCATAACACCAATATTTTTACGTGGAAACCCTTTTAGGGGAAAAACCATGGTGGAGGTTAATCCATAATTTATACTTTGTTAAAATTATGAATAAAAAGGGGAATGCACATGCATTTAGGCACACTTCCTAAAGCTCAGTACTCAAAATTAGAAAGGATCACTACCTTACAACATATGTGGATTACAAAAAAGAGTTGAACTGAGAAAGTAGCATCTACAAATTTCTGGTTTTAGTTCTGGTGAGGCTCATAGATCAGATTCTGAACTTTCTGACTAATTTTGCACTTCGCTCTGCTCTGCCTTAATTCGTTTCACAAAAATCCTCTTCTACAAAAGTAAAATTTTCTCAAATTATCTTCTAATATTCGCACACACATCAACACATATTGAACACAGACATCTTCCCATCAAAATGAATTAATTGATCTCTTTTATGTATCCGCTATCAAAGATTTAGTCGCTTCATGTTAGCTTTAGCAAAATACAAATATTTTCCAATAGTCGGCTCAATCCACATTTAATATTTGATGTGTACCCATCAAAGTCAGCCACGACATAGCTAGGACCCAAAAAAAAATCTTCAAGAATAAGATACCTTAATTAATTATACCTTGAATATTCATGACATGCCATATCCACTAAGTCAACCACCATGAGCTAATAAATAGAAAATCATCCTGCCAGATCTTCTAACTTATACACCGATTAATGCGACATCCCAAAACTTAAAAATAAGATAATATAGATACTTAACAACCTTCCCTAAGATCCAAAACTCAAAATGATAATCCGGTGAAGCATAGAGATCAACATACTAACCAGATACCCTGTTCTTCATTCTCTCTTCCGGTAATACTCTGTTCTTTACTATGCCTGCTGGTATGAACAAGTCTTGATCTACGGACCAGAATAATGACTTAGGTTTCCATCAATGACAACACTAGAAGCCATATGCCAACAATCTCCCCCTTTGGCATTGATGGCAATACTTAGTGAAAAATGACTAAGTGTCGGAACCAATATGATTACGCTCCCAGAGTTCAAAATTTCAAAACACAACTCCCCCTTAGAATGATAAGACATTTTTCACTGCTTTGTCTCCCCCTTTAACATCAATTAGAAACACATTTTGGATCTCCCCGCTTGCTAATTCAAAAATTGGATCAAAATTTGAAGAAATACAACTGCTACTCGAGTCAGAAAATCATCTTTTAGTTATCTTTCATTTCCAGAAGAAATTTCCTCCAAGATTCTACTAAAATCCAAATGATTAAGATCAAGATGTTGTTCTCAAATGTCTGGTTGATAATCTAGATGAGAGATTCCATAATTGCGATTTCCTCTTCTAATTTCTCTCCTTTTCTTAGAACCTCAATTAATTGCTCTAGTTTGCATTCGGTTAAATCCTTCACTTTCCAAAAGGCGTTCACAAGGTTGTTTCTGGTGAATTGAAATTTTGTATGCTCAGACTACAACTCTTGAATACTTTTCTTGACTGCACCATCCTGGTCCTGAAACACATTATAATCCTGACCAATCTTATTTAGCTCAATTTCAATCTGCTCCAACTTATCTTTGTATCTCCCAACTGCATGAGGCCAACAAAGACAATAGTTGTAGATGTTGTTTGTTGTATTTATGCATTTCCTCAACTCATTCATTTTCCTTTTGAGTTTGGTAAGAGATAGCCTGAACTGTTCCTTTAGATGTAGAATTATTTCTTCCTCTTTCCTATCCTAGGACTCAAATACCATCGCTTCCTTAATGCATTCAATCATCTCTTTAGGAAACACATTCTCCAAACTCTCCAAATCAATGTTATTGTGCACAAAATAAGTACTTAGTGTGCTCTCGAGCAGGTCCTACTCATATGAGGGTCTATCAGACCATATGACAACAATTTTTTGCATCCCATCTTTCTCCTGAACAAGCTACAGTATCTTTACTTTCAAAAAAACACCTTCTTCTTCACTTCCTTCTGCCATTACTACATCTGGTTCAACTGATTTAGGTTCTTCCCTTGGAGTGTACTCATCAGATTCCTCATCAAGTATGTCCACAATCACTTGTTCTTTACCTTTTCCTTCAATTTTTAGAGTCTTGTGTACTGGAGGAGTGTAATCATCAATATCTTGTGCTCTTTTCTTCTTCCTCTCCATGTCAATGCAAGAGGATCCAACTTCAAGTGCTCTTACCAGAATGGAAATGCTAATTTCTCCAAACTTCCCTAGAAATTCTTTAAAGAAATTTGCACACTCTTGCTGAAGGGGTAATCTACCTCCTTTGTTAGTTGCACATTTTCCATTAATTGATTTTTTAGCAATCTGCATAGGTCAAAAACATGATCCTCCATTATCATTTTATGAGAGATGTAATCTACACCTAGCGAAGTTGTACCTTCCCTATTTTTGAAAAATATTTTGTATGAGATTCCATGTGCAATGTACCTTGTTATCAGATCTTTGATTGTCAATATTATCAAAGCCCTTTGATCTCCAATTACTTCAGTTAGGGTTTTGACTTCTTTGTTTTGAATCAACTTCTTTTTCAGTATATCCCTAACATTGTATAATCAAGTTAGATTCCTAAGCACATCTTTCGAAATGAGATAGGGTTTATCCAGAGTTATAATGTCATCATTCAATTTGTTCAGGATAAACCTAATGACTTTCGTATTGTCAAAATAGGGAAATTCACTCCAAATGTCCAAACTTTTGTGTTTCACACCTTCAAGCCATTTCAATTCATCGAACGACAACATATTTCTCACATCCCTAATCTTCTCATTGCTATATTCATCTAAATTCACCATTCCTTTTATTTGCGTCATTATTCTTTTCATACCAAACAAGTTTATACCAAGCACCAAATTAAGTGAGAATTCCATAAACAACTGAAATAGCTGATGAATGTTTCGCCAAATTTACTTTACTCCTTCAAAATTCTACTGCAAAGGCTCTCCTATTCTTCTTCAATGCAAGGTAACAAATGAAGGTTCCAAATACCCTTTTATAACTCACACACCTAACTTTTTTTCCACATTAAATTTTTTTCCCTAGGTATTCTAGATACTCTATTTTTTCGGACAAAAAAACAAGAATTCATCTGCGGACCTTCTATGTCTCAAATTTTTGCACAAGTGATCACCGATACATTTGTAAACTACTAGCACAACTAATGACAATTTCCTACATTCTGATGCCAACTACCGACAAGGGGACAAAGGATTTTCTTAAAAAACTCCCCCTAGGCCAATGGCCTAAGATCAATTTCTAGAGGAATTACCAGAAGTAGATTCTGGTGCGGGCTTATTTCCTTCATTAGACTCACTCTTCCTTACCCATGTTTTCTTCATATGATCTCTTATTTCTTCCACAATCACTTTCCATTTTCATTTATCATCTTTATGTGAAATTTTTCCTTTGTATATTGAACCTCTTCTATCCATGTTTCTATTCCTGCAGAATCTTGCAAAGTGACCAAATTTGTTGCAATTGTAACACACAGGATTTATTTGTCTAGACCATTCATTCCATTGATTTCCTCTTGATCTGCATTGATTAGCAATATGCCCAAATCTTCCACAGGTGTATCATTTAACATTCCTTACACTAAATACATACTTTTGCAGATCAAGCAAGGGAGTGAAGCAAGGAAGTGACCATTAAAATCTTGAGCATTGGGTTGTCTTATTGGATACCTTCTACCTTTGTTCATCTAATTTCTTTATATGGAATCCTTATGTTCAAATCTGGAGCTTTCTCCCTTCTCATATCCAAGACCTCCTTGTCATTTGCATCCTTTTGTCCTTTAGTCAACTCATCAAGCTTAACAGAACTAATCCTAAACTTCTCCTTGTATTCATTTGCAGTAGTGAGTTCATCTCTGAGAATAACTATCTATCTTCCAAGCTCTTGTTCATTATTTCTGGATTGTTGTAGTTCAATCTCTAGCTGAATGAATCCATTATTAACTCTATTGCATTCTTCAGATCTTTCTTTTAAGGAATGGGCCAGATTCTCCTCATTCTTCTTCCTTTATTCAATCTCCTTAGTTAGCTTCATCACCATAGATTCCATCTCAAGTTGTTAAACTTCTGCAGAGGAACCTTGCTCTGATACCAATTTTTGGACTCAAGGAACACTAAGAGGGGGGGGTAAATCAGTGTTCAACAATATTTAAATTACAATCCAGATCTTAAACCATTTAAAACATTTAAACAAAATTAAAGATGCAAGCATATGAAGGAGACAATCAAAACACCATAACACCAAGATTTTTACATGGAAACCTTGTTAGGGGAAAAACCATGGTGGAGGTTAATCCACAATTTATACTCTGTTAAAAGTATGAAGAAAAAGGGGAATGCACATGCATTCAGGCACACTGGCTAGAGCTCACTCCTCAAAATTAGGAAGGTTTACTATCTTACAACATATTTGGATTACAACAAAGATTTGAACTGAGAAAGTAGCATCTACGAATTCTTGGTTTCAGTTCTAGTGAGGCTCATAGATCAGATTCTGGACTTTCTAACTGATTTTGCACTTCGCTATGCTCTGCCTTAATTTTCTTCACAAAAATCCTCTTTTGCACAAGTAAAATTTGCTCAACTAATCTTCTGATATTCGCACACACATCAACACATATTGAACACACACATATACCCATCAAAATGAATTAACTGATCTCATATATTTTCGCTATCAAAGATTTAGTCGCTTCATGTCAACTTCAACAAAATACAAATATTTTCCAATAATCGGCTCAATCCACATTTAATATTTGATGTGTACTCATCAAAGTCAGACACGACATAGCTAGGACCCAAACAAAATATTCAAGCATAGGATACCTTAATTAATTATACCTCAAATATTCATGACATGCCATATTCACTAAGTCGGCCATAGTGAGCTAATAAATAGAAAATCATCTTGCCAGATCTCCTAACTTATACACTGATTAATGTGACATCCCAAAACTTAACAATAAGATAATATAGATACTTAAAAACCTTCCCCTAGATTCACAACTCAAAATGATAATCCGATGAAGCATACAGATTGACATACTAATTGGATACCATGTTCTTCATTCTCTCCTCTGGTAATACTCTATTATTTACTATGCCTGTCGGTATGAACATATCCTGATCTACGGACCAGAATAATTACTTAGGTTTCCATCAATGACAACACTAGAAGCCATATGCCAACAAATGTAAGATAGATGGTAGGTTTGATGGAGTAGGACACTTAGGTGTATAACCAAGGTCATGGTAATATGGGTTTTCTTGAGAAAAAAGAGGTTCTAGGATACCTTGTTCATGAAGGATGAATCCTTTGCCTTTGTAGTTCATACTTTGACACATTCATTTACCAATGGGATATGTATTGTTTGTGAAACAAGATGCATGTCCATTTTGGGGAGGATAAATTATGGATGAAAGGACAGGTGTTGGAAGTAAACCATAGTGGATGAAGGTGGAGGATCCCAATTTGTAGGTGTGTGGCTCATGGATAGCTTGACTAGGTGTGATAGGATCTTGGCATGGGGATGATGGGGTACTTTGATCTTGACTTGGAAAAGGAGTATGAGTTGTAGAAGATGGAGTGGCTTGCTCTTTACTAGGTATGAAATCATTGTGAAGTGGTATGAAAGGAAAATCTTGATCTTGAGAAGGATGAACATCCTCATGGAATGAAAGGGTATCCTTGCATGGAAGCATCTATTGATCTTGATGAGGAAGGGAATCATGAGATTTTGTAGAAAGTATATCTTGATCATCAGATGGTAGGAAATCATTAGATAGGATGGAAGAATTATCATGCTCCTAGGATGCAATGGAATCTTGAGATGGTATGGATTCATCAGATGGAGTGGAAGGAGGATATGAAGGATAATTTTATCTTGAGATGGAAGGGAATTGTTGACGGTGATTTTGGCACCACAATAATGCAAGCAGAATATTGCTATTTTGCTTCTCCTGAAAGAGAAAGGCAACACATGGATGCCTTAGCTCCCAAGGTCTTGGTAGTTGGGTCTCAACTGTACTAACATTACTCAGTGGTCAGTGCAACAGTAATATTCAAGGGGCCTGTTAGTGTTGAGCTTCTGGATTGTTCTAAGATCAAACATGAAATGAAACCTACTTTAACTGGGGTTTTAAAGAAACAACAAAAGATAGATCATGGTTTTGGAACAGAAAATAACAATAGTTCATCCAATCTTAACCAGACTTGTTAACTTCAAGGAATTATAAACTAAAATTGCAGAACAAGATAAGCTTGTGATTGACACACAACCTCTTTCATTCACAGTGCTAATTCAAATAACAAAATTTTAGCTACCATTAAATAAAAACACAAATAACCTTTCATTCCTTGGAGGCTTCACAAATCAAATGATCAAATTAAGACAAATATCATTCAGGAACAAAACATGAAATAGATTTTAATCTGGTTGCTTCTACTATTGATGAAATAGATAAGCAACATTTACAAAGCTGGCACAATCACCAGTGCACAGATAATCTGTGATTTCAGATTGTTTCCAACTACACTAAGAGAACTTAGAAAATACATTACAATCTATACTGAAATCTTACTGCTAACCAAGAAGACAAAAATAAGCTCTTATTACTGAGAATCAAGATGCAACTCTATCTCCTTCTGTTAATTGACTAATTCCTAATAGGTCTAACTCTAAACAACTCTTAGTCTAAAAGTTTTCTAAACCTAGAAGTTCTAATCTAGAAGTACTAACACTAAAATTTCTCTAACTATAGAAGTTCCAACCTTTACAAAGAGGCGAGAATGCCTTATATATAGAATGTACCGAAAGAATGTGTTGTCCCCTGCACTAGGGTTTACAAAAATATCTACAGGCTGGACAGTCGGCCCTCAGATCTTTCTGAGGAAAGTCAAAACTGCATTCAATGTGAATCCTTGTTGTCCATGCTGCTGAAGGATACCTACTTGTAGGAGAAGTCTTTTTTAGATCTTTTGACAACTGCAACATTAACTCTCCTATCACCGTGTCTATCTTCGAGCTATGTTGGTGGTCACCTTGAATGCTTAGAATATCTTCATTAATATTGATCTACCTCCTTGCTAGTAGTCGCCATAGCTGTCCCCCTGAGTCATGGATTCTTCATTCTTCGGCCTCCTTGTCTGTTTTGGACGTTTCTGCTCATTGACTATCTTCTGAAAACACCATCGGGCCTCCTTAGATCTTTGCACTATTGCCCGAGTAGATTCATCGTCTACTGTCCTCAAAAAGAATCCATCCGGTCACACTCTGTTAGTCCCTCCACAAGGGCGGTCAATTGGGCAATGGATCAATCTTAGCTCTCTTTGATTGGACAATCATAGGCCACGTAGGATTCTTCGACAGTCAAAAGTGGTTTGCTTAGCATCGTATGTTGGTGAGACACCCTTGGTGTCTCCCCGATGCAATTTCATCCCCCAGCGACTATCGAAAAGATATTAGACAGTCAACAAGATGCCTCAGCGAGCAGGAGAAGTCTTATCGAGTTCACAAAACCAATCAGCAAGACTATGTCGTTTCGCTGAGATCTCCTGACGCACGTCTTACCTCTCCGCGAACTCACTCTGTGTCGCTAAGACTTATCAAAATCGGGGAGACATTACCCTGATCTCTCTTCTCTTACCGAGCCCTCCTTGCCATCGATGAGACCATCACTCATGGCTGTGACCTTACAACAAAGTCTTCCATTCGCTCAAAGTCTTCGCGACCTCTTCCTATCCTCCTCGGGATTTATTCCTTCTGTTTCGATGTGACTTCCTTTCTTCACTAAGACCTTTTAGTGAAGACATGATCCTTCGCCGAGCTCCGCTTCGCCCTATGTTGGCGAGACCTACTTCCCTCGTTGAGACTTCGTAGCGAGCTCCTTATGCCATACCGAAGACTGATCCTTTGGTAAGACCATTCATTTTGGGTAGACCTCTTGTTGAAAGTATCATCCTTAGAAGATTTTCCATTTTGGGGAGACATCTGATGTAGTCACACTGAGATGGGTTCCATTGTTGCATGCACTTCACTGTAACATCCCTTTGTCAGGAAGATGTCCTGCAAAGATCCTATGTCCCGGTGAAAGCTTTACTAGTTCATCCTGTTGATTGTCATGACACACCAGTTCTCTCACTAAAGTTCCTTCGTGTCGCTCAGACCTTTCTCATTCTGTGAGAGTACATAGTGATCCCCTTCATTTCCTTCGAAGTCTTACCGACCCCTTGTTTTGGTGAGACATCCACCGTTTGGCTAGACTTATGGGCGACGCTATGTACTTTGCCAATATGCAGACCCTTTTTGCTTAGTCGGTGAGACTTTATGAACTCGCCAAAAAATGTTGGTGGGGATAACACCTTATGCCGATAGATCCAATATATGATTCCTGATCGCTGTGACATCTTTGGGGTCTTGCCGATAGGTAACATAAACGCAGATTTGAACCAAATGAACCATGGGTCGGGAAGACTATGATAACCCTATGCCGATAAGATCCACAATGGGGAGTATTCTGATTCTTTGGGATTTTGAACAGTCAGAGCCAAGCCACCAATTGGTAAGAGTCTAGAAAAGTCTCGTCGATTTTTGCCTTGGCTGATTTTGATAACCAATTGGATTGAGGACAACCCTCCAAGTAAACTCACTTGAGAAATATCATCATGTGTAGGGTTTAATCCTGCATTCAACAAAGAAAGCTATAGTAAAGATCATACAAATAGTAGTCCATCAATCAAAATCATCATTAAAATGAATCCTATGTCAATAAGGTGTCGTTAAATCTTCAAACAAAAATGATCATACAAAATAGTTCAGGTTTCAGGTCGACCTGTGGAATCTAAGCAAGGGAGGACTTTCGAAGAATTCTGAGTCAAGCAGATTCCGACGAAATAAGCATGAAACATCCAATAGAAACTTAATCCAATCATTATCAATCAAGGAACAACACGTGAGATCTCAAAATAGCATCAATCAATCGTAAAATGCATCATTATTTATTAACTAGCCCTGCTACTCCATACCTCTTCACACTCCACCAGATTCCGTGGAAATCCACGCGGGATAGATTTCCATGAAGGAGAAGACATTCCAGAAAACCCGGAACAAATAGGGAATAACGGATTTTGGGAAAATCCGGAGGAGAAAGAAATCCGCGAAGAAGGAGACATTCCTCGAAGGCCTCGGGGATTTTCAAAAAATCCAGTCCACGCGGAATTCCGCAAAGACCAAAAATCCCCGAACAACAACGTTTGGCCAGAGCTCGAGTGAGATCCGGGAAAATCCGGATCGGGTGGAAAACCCCAAACTTAGGGGAAAACTCGAATTTCAATTGAGGCAGAACCAAAATTAGATCAGATAGAACAAACGATAAAATAGGAGGAAAACAAAAGAATTACAAAGAGGAAAGCAAGTAACCATAAGCAAAGTAATCAAAAGAGAAAGGGGGACCCATTTTGTTGCAAAATAAAATGGGGTGGTTATGCAAGGCATAACAAGAATCCTTGTGGATGAAAAGTGAAAGGAGGGGATCATCATAAAATTCATGAGAGATGGGGTCTTGATCAAAGATTGGAATAACTTGTGGAGTTTTGGTATCATTGGATAGAGTGGAAAGAATGCTTTGATCTTGAGATGTAGAGGAGTCTATGTTATCACATTTTGGACTGAGAGATTGACATGAATCATTAGATGTGGAAGGTATGATAGACGAAGGTGGTTGGATGGAATCATTAACTTGGGTGAAAAAATCCTGAGATTTATTTTGGCTTGTGGGAAATGGAGATAGATGCATGACATGGTAATATTGTTTAATATCCTGTGTTTAAAGACTTTGATTTGGGTTTCTCATTTAACTTTTTTAAGAATTCAAATAAATTGAACTTGGATGATGTAGTTGTTGGTGGAGAAGGTATCATGTCTATATTTATGTTAGATGGATAAGAATAGATTTCAGACAACAAATATCTTTCTGTGGTTGTTTCCCTCTGCATATCCCAAATTTGTTGTTGAAGGTTTTTCATTTGCCGAGTTAAGTCATTCAATTGATCCTCATCTATTTTAGGTTGATGAAATCTGTGAAAATAATTTCCTTCAGTTTCTGCCATGATGGTTTTTTTTTAAAAAGATACTAAATTCTATTTTTTTAATTGTCTGATAGAAGGTGAATCTTGTTCTCTAGTTTAGAATTTTCTGGATGTGCTAAAATAGAGTCTGGATGCGCTAAAATATTGCACAAATGGGCTGGAAGATAGCTTGGATGTGCCACAAAAAGGCTTGAATGAGCTGTAGGATTGGTTGGATGCGCTACAAAATAGCTTGAATGTGCTAAAGTATTGGGTGGATGCACTATAGTAATGGGTGAATGTGCTGCATAATGCAATGGATGTGCTGGAAAATATAGTGGATGCATTATAACAACATATGGATGTGCCAAAGAATGGTATACATGCGCCAAAACAAGCAGTGGATGTGTTGAATTGGGAAAATGTCACAATTTCTTACAAGTTTGTTTGATTTTCCAATTAGAGAATTGGTTGTTTCAAAGGATTTTTTTTGAATCAAGGTTTTCACTTCTAGAGAGTGATGTTTTGCTTGAAATTTGTTCAAAAACATATTGGTAAAACACATCAAACATGTACAATCCTAAGGTTGTGTAGGACAATATTTACTGGATTCCCACTTGGATTTTACTCCAGCTGCACCTCCTTTTAGTGGATGATTAGAAGCTTGACCCCACTAGCTCCCCTCCATGACACTCACTTCTATAGGGAATCCAAGCTTTAGTACCCATGAATCTCCCATGGCGTACTTCTCATCTCTACTAAAAACTGCAAAAATGTGGGACAGCTTCAAAGGTTAGACCTTTTGTGCCAGTAAATAGAATAAGGATTTTTGCTTGTTATAACAAAGGGTTCTAGTATAGGAATTCCATTCGTGGGGGATCATCCATTCAGCAAGAGACCATTGCTGCCCTTCTTGTTAGAACAATCCTCATGATACTTGAACTTTCCTCAAGTACCCACATTTATATCCTGGTTGGAAGTTGCTTGGATTTAGCATGTTACCGGTTGGGTCATTCCCTTGGGTGATTACTTTTTTCCACAAGGCAAACCCTCTATGGATAAAAATAAATAAAAATGAATGGTTCTGGATTTTTGGTCACTTAGTTAAGGGGAGAGCATATGCCTACCATTCATCAAGTACAAAAAACATGGTGTTTGTTGACCCTTCTAATTAAGCTAGATGCCTATCTTAATCAAAAGAAAGCATTAAATAACTCCAACCCCTACATACATTATCAGTAGTTGCATAAGTTTGTCTTTGACCGACATATTTAGTACAATGGATATCAAATGTTTCTTATTTCACTTCAATTCTCCATTTTCCTATTAAAACCTACAATAAATGCTCAAAATGTTAGATGAGATCAAGAAATAAGAAGACATGAGGGTTAGATGAATGATTAAGCATAAAAACCCTAAAACTTAGACCAAGTTACAATGTGATTTGACTTTAGGTGTAAAATTGAAAATTTTAACTCCACAAAAATTGAGAAACAACTACACCATTGCATATCTTATGAAATTATACCCCATTTAAAAAAAAGGCTCCAAAAAAAACCTTCGTATGACCAAGATATGACCATTTTAAGATTGACTATAAAAGTGCTAAACAATCATCCTATGCGCTAAAAGATTATTCGTATGTGCTAAAAGAAGTATCCAATGTATGCACTAGAAGATCATTCAAATGTGCTAAAAGAAGTTTCAAATGTAGCAAAAGAAGGCTCTGGATGCACCGAAAGAAGCTATGGATGTTCCAGAATAGTGCCTGGATGTGTTGAAAGATCTTCTAGATGCGTCGTAATAGTTCTCGTATGCGCTGAAAGAACTCATGGTCGTGCTAAAATGCCATGTCCAACCTATTCACAATAAATTTTCTAGAAAATTGTTAAAAATGGGGTTATGCTCCATGGTGGGCACCAATTTTATGTGTGTGTGAAATGTGGGAGAGTTAGTAAATCAACGCAAACACTAATGAAACAAATTATATCAAAGATTTGAATCAAATAAACTACTCTATTTTGTAGTTAAAAAAATATTTTAAGAACGTTTCATTGTCCTCTATTCTCAAGGATTTATTAAACCATTTGGCTTTCAGATTTTTATGGTTGTTAAAATGACAAGTTGAGAAACGAGATGTTGTAAATGCAAGCCAATTAAGTTCCTACATGAAACTAATGAGATGAATGCTATGATAATGAATATTATTATGAATGGATAATGTGGTTAAATTATACAATGTAAATGCTATGATATGAAGCTAAGATGATTCTACATATGCTCAAATGCTAACTATGAATATACTAATCTAAAATGCAACTATAAAGCAAAGTGTGATTCTAAGATGTAACTATGAAACAAAACATGATATGGAATGTAACTATTAGACTCCAAAATTCTCCAATGCTCAAACGATATTCCTGCATGATAACTCTACTCGAATGTGGATTCCAAATACAATGGAAAATGGTTGTATTTATAGGAATTTCCAAGCATCTTGTGAGGTGGCAACGATCGATGGTCCAGATTCAAACAAGAGGGATGAACAATGGAGATGAAGAGAATCACGAAGGTGTTCCCTTGACCAAATAAAACATGCCAAATAGATGGAGGAATCTCTTGACCAAATACAACATGCCAAATGGATGGAAGAATCAAGTGTGTCAGAAAAATACCATGTGTTTGAAAGTTTGTTGAAGTGTGTGAGGAATAAGCCATGTGTTTGAAGATAATTCTAATTAAAAATTAGAATGATTTAATTTCATGTGACCTTGATGGGGTGGCATGAAAAATTTTGTAGACATGTGCTTGAATTCCTAATCTAAGGTTAGTGAAAATTAATTAAATAAAACAAGCTTATGAAATTTGTTTATTTAATTAAATTAGAAGAATATGATTTTAGATTTGGAGAATTAAAGGATATGAACTATATAAATAAATTGAGAATTTATTTATACGTAGATGGAATATTAATTAAATAAATAGTATTTAATTAATTAAATGTCTTGACTGATTTTAGGTGTATCCAATTAGATCTAAGAATAAGTTTGATAAGTTTAATTTCTTTCACAACTGATTCACCCCCCCTCTCAGTTGTCTGCCCTTGTGTTGCCAACAACTTTTACATTAGAGTTCATAGTAAGGGTTTCCGTTCAGTGCGCTAATAGATAAACTCCCTCAGGAGACCTTCCAACCTTTAGAACAAAGGCTTTGGGGATGGTTATCTTGCACACTACCGTCGAATTGCAAACTTTCCTTGAATTCATTTTTTATTATAGTGGGTTGGAAAACCTGGCTTTAGTCGTTCCAACTTAGGTCATTCCCGTAGGGTGAGTAATTTTTTCCACTACGGTAGGGCTTCTAAAGGTGTTAACAAAGCATAAAATAGTGAGTAACATTCTGGTCACCTAGTTAAAGGGAGAACATAGACCTATCACTTCAAGCATGAAAGACAAGGGGTTCTTTAACCTTCTAATTAAGTTAGATGTCTATCTTAATAAAAATAAAGCATTCAAATAAGTCCAACCCCTACATACATCATTAGTAGATGCATAAGTTTGTCTTTGACTACCATATAAAAGTACCTGCAAGTAGAAAACATCAATTAGTCCCCAGGATACTAAATTTTTGCAAATTTAAAACGATGCGCTAAAATAGTCATTGTATGCGCTAAAAGAACTACTCTATGCGCTATAAGAATTACTGGATTCTCCAAAAGAAAATATCTATGTGCTATAGAAACTAATGAATGTGCTAAACTATTGACTGAAAGTGCTGAAAGACTCCCTAAATGCGCTACAATAGTTGTTGGATGCGCCGAAAGAAATATCATATGCACCATAACAGACCTCGTATGCGTTGAAATATTTGTTGTATGCACTATAACATAAATCAAATGCGCTGAAAGATTTTTCGTATGTTCCAAAAGAACTCACAATCATGCTAAAAGGTCACGTCCAACCTATTTACAATTTTTTTCCAGAAAATCATTAAAAATGGGGCTGGGCCCCATGGTGGGTGCCAATTTATGTATGGTGAAATTGTGGCAGTTAGTAAATCAATAATAAAGCACACAAACATTAATGAGACACATTACATTAAAGACTTGAGTAGCAGAATTAACCAAGTTAAATCAAAACAAATCTCTAAAATCGTTCCATTGTTCTCTATTCTCAAGGATTCATTAAATCAGATTGGCTCTTAAATTTTATGTGTGCACTATGATTGTTAGAATGACAACTTGAGAAACGAGATTCCATTCAAAATGCAAGAATCTAGTTCCTACATGATTTATCAACAAATGATAATGATGTTATGACAATGGATAATGATGCTATATTATATGATGTAAATGTTGTATACAAGCTAAGAAGATAATGGAAATGCAAATATTAAACTAAGACATGATTCTAAGTTAAAATGCTACTATAATGCAACTTGCTAAATGTTAAAATATTCTAAATGCTCCAAATGCTCCAATGATATTCATGCATAATAAGTTTACGCAAAGATGGGATGCCAAATTTTGTAGCAAGAGGTTGTATTTATAGGATTTCCAAAGCATCGTTGTGATGTGGCAACAATCAACGGTCAAGATTCAAACATGAGAGATGAATGGTGGAGATGGAAGAATCATGGAGGATGTTCCCTTGACCAAGGGAAACATGCCAAATGTATGAGAGAATAAAGTGTGTGAGATTGTCAAGTGTCCAACATGTGCCTAAATTCAAATTAGGAATTTAAATACTAGACATATTTAAATTCTTGTGACACTTAATGAGGTGGCAAGAGGAAAAGTTGTAGACATGTTCTTAAATTTAAATTTGGGATTTAAATTTAATGAAAAGATTATTAATTAAATAAAACAAACTATGTGAATTTTTTTATTTAATTAAATTAGATTGAAGAATTAGGAGTGTGAACTATATAAATAAATTTGGAATTTATTTATAAGTAGACGAATTAAGAGGTTCATTAATTAAATAACCGGTATTTAATTAATTAATTTCCTTGACTGATTTTAGGTGTATACAATCAAATTTAGAGCCTTTCAATCTAGCAACTTCTAGTTTATTATTCACTTGCACGCCATTACGTTCTCGCTTAAGTGCTCTACAAGTTTCAAACAACAACCACAACTTGTGATGCTCAGACTCTGATTAAGAGATGGATAGACGCCTGTTGGTGAATGTTACATGAATATTGTTACATATACATATATGTATATCTTTATGCATATGTATATGTATATTTATATGTATATACATATATACATATACATATAAATATACATATACATACACACATATATATAGACATATACATATATATATATATGTATATGTATATGTATACACATATACATATGCATATATATACACATACATATACATGTACATATACATATACATATAAATATATCTATATGTATACACATAAATATACATATATACATATATGTACATATTTATATTTTGTTGTTTGTCTTCAATTCAGTCATCCAACTATTGTATCTTTTTTAGGTGTCATTGATTAATTTAGGGGTGTTATATTTTTCATAGGTTCTGCTTCATCTTCAATTTAATCATACATCTGTTGTAACCAATGTATGCATGTACATATAAGTATTTACCTCTTTATACATATCTATTTTAGTGATGCGATTCAATTCAGTCATGCAAATGAATGCATTTAAGCAATGCTGCAATTTTTTATTTCAGTAACAAATAATATTGTTGGTTGTTTCGATGTCATTGATAAATTTGGGGTTGTTCTCTTTTTCATAGGTTGTGCATGTAAGCAATTCTATACACACACAC
>VDFB02056351.1:49722727-49769796 GCA_007258455.2 Sequoia sempervirens
TTCATCCTACCCCCTCCCCCTCTCTTGGGTATCTCTCTCACTCACTCACTCCATCTCACTCACTCTCCCACTCTCTCCCTCCCTCTCTCCCTCTCTCTCCAACTCTCTCCCACTCTATCCTAACCTCTCCCACCTTGTCCCACTCTCTACCACCCTCTTCCTTCCACTCTTCTACTCTCTCCCTCCCTTTCTCTCACTCTCTGCCACCCTCTCCCACTCTCTCCCACTCTCTCCCACTCTCTCCCACCATCTCCCTCCCTCTATCCCACTCTATCCCACTCTCCCACCCTCTCAGGCCTTATCCACTCTCTCACACTCCTCCATCTATCTCTCTCCCTCTACCCATAGCCTAAATCCCAAGCCCTCTACCCTCTCTTTCTCTCTCAAGACTCTCCCTCCCTACCCCTCTCTCCTCTCTTAGGAGTATCTCTCTATCTGAGTCCCCTCCTTTATCTCTCCTATACCCATACCATAGAGCCCTAAGCCCTTATAATCCTCTACCATAAACCCTTAACCCTTAAACCCTCTACCATATACCCTAAACCCTAAACCTTTAACCTTAAACCCTTAACACTTAAAGTATAAACCCTTAAACCATCTATCTCTCTCCCACTCCCTCCCTCCCTCCCTCTCTCTCAAGTCTCACCCTCCTACCACCTCTCCTTCTTTCATGTCTCTCCTAGAAATGATTGTTTAAATGCAAAGTGCTCACAATGTGGTGGCTTGTGAAAGTTTGTTCAATGTTTTCATGAGAGTTCCGAACATGAATTTGGAAAGAAGATTGTTGAGAAAAAGAGATATGAGATAGTAAAATATACTTTGCAAAGCGGAGGTGAAGGTTCTAGATGTGAGTTGGTTACAAAAGAATGCAGTGTTGCTGATTTTATTTCAGATTTTAAGGACAATCTTTTCTACAAGTATGCAAGGCATAGTCATAGGTCTCAGTGGTTGGATCAACAATTTAGGATGTGTAAGGACTCTTTTTCAATTTGCACTATTATATCAGTGGTTGAATTTGCAAAAAACTACACATTGCAACCACAAAATGAGGTACAATCTCAGTATTACAATTCCATTCAGATTGCTATTTTTGTCCACATAACATTTAGACATGCACCTGATAGTACAGAGGAGGATCAAAAGATAATAAGAGAGTATCATTTTTATATGAGTGATGATAGATCTCACTCGTCTGAGTATGTCCAACATTGTTTCGAGATTTTTTTTGAGTTCTTGTAGGAGCATGATATAGCATTGGGCCGACATCTAATTTGGTCAGATAATTGCACAGGTCAATTCAAGAATGCTCGTATGTTTTATTGGTTGAGTAGAATGCATGTAGAGAGGGGTCTGCCTCATATTTGGAATTTTTTTGAAGCTGTACATGGGAAAGGGGAGCATGATGGAGCAATTGCATGTGTAAAGAGAGCTCTAGTTAAGGAGCAATTGAAGATTTTAGGAGCAAAATTTAGCGATGCACGTTCTATAGTTGATTGGTGTAGTTCAACATTGTCACAGGGAGGGACACTTGATTCAATAGTGCATAGATTCTTTTTGTTCGTTGAGGAGGGTACAGTGGGAGGTAGATTAGATTGTCATACAATCAAAGATTCTTCAAAGATGCATTCATTTCAAAGCTCAGATGTAGGCACATGGACCATTTGGACACGAGAGTTCACTTGTCTTTGTCAGAGTTGTATTTAGTGCAAGTGGGATTAATGCGAGTCAAGTGAGTGGGTGGATACATGGGTACCACAATATCTAGCTCCTTTATCTCAAACAATATCCATGACAAATGACACAATGGAAAGTTTAGTTGATTACGACTTGCTTTCAAATCTACTATAGCTAGAACATATTTTTGTAGTTGTTGCACTATAGGGGAATGAAGAGAGATCAGACTATTGGTTGGCTCGATGTGTACGGGTAAAACGTAAGCTAACACAACTGATGGAAGATGATGATGGTTTCATGTATCCTACAGGTTCAGTTGTGGTTGTAGGAACTTGGTTGCGAACATACATGATTATAAAGAATGGCATACTTGAATTTGAAGACTGAGAAACAAAAAACCATTCTCATGTATTCGCACCTTGTTATAGCAATAAATGTTAAGTTGTTGAAGTATCATGCCAGACCAAAGACAAAACAACTATGGACACTTAGTAATGTTGATCATGAAGCAATATTGGATACTCTTAAGCAAAGAGATGACCCTTCAGGCACACTTGAATAGCATTTTCAAGAATGGAAGGTAGAATTCTTATGCTCATTATGATTAAGTTCATTAGTGTTCTTCATTTAATACTGATATTTTATATACTATTGCAATGCAGGTGTCTTTAATAGTGATATTTTTGGCAAGATTGATCATGGACCTGTTGCAACAATAGCTAGCTCTGATCCTTTCAAAGAGGTATGCGTCTTTTATAGTTTGCATCACTAGCTCATCATCATTCAAGTTGTTTAGATTAATATAGATACGTTATTCTAAGCATATTTTCTATTGTGACAATATAGATTTCTCATTTTCCCACTTTTGTGATATTCCTAGCATGGTTGATCATGGACACCGCTTCTATGATAGCCGGCTCAGTTGTTCTTTTGAAGAGGTATAGTCTTTTATCATTTAGGTTGTTTAGATTAATGTATAGATTTGTTAGTCTAACATCTTTTCTATTGTGACAATATAGATTTCTCATTTTCCCACTTTTGTGATATTCCTGGCATGATTGATCATGGACTTGCTACAACAATAGCCAGCTTTGATCCTTTCAGAGAGGTATGCAACAAATTACAACAATATAGATTGGTTTTTCTAAGCGTCTTTTATAGTTTGCATTACCATCTCATCATATTTTGTGTCATTTAGAATAATATAGATTGGTTATTCTAAGCTACCTTGATGGTTTGTATAGGTGCTTGTCAGTGCAGAACATGAACATACTACTGTTGTTGAAGACTGTGCCCTGAATGCCTCTAATAGGAAAAATTTGTAAAATTTGAATTCTCAAATTGAAAACAATGTAAAATGGTCATAATTGTGTATGGGCATAATCTATACCTAGTGATGTTTTTTGAAATATGGGTCAAATGTCTGGAATTGTATAAAGGGTATGTTTAAAATGTAAACGGGCCTGTATTTTGGAAACTCATACGTTTTGTAAAGGGGTATATTTTTGTACTTAATCGAGCTACAACCGAAGGTTTTCTTCCTGGTTCTTTCCTGTCGGTATGCTCGTTTGAACCAGGTTTTGTAATATTTCCCATTTATATATAATAAATTATAGTGGCTTGCAACTTTTTCTCCTCAAACCCAATTGTTTAATTCACAAGGGTGACCTCATAGTCACAAACCTATTCCCTTTCATTTTAAAATTCAAAATTCAAACTTTTCACTAAATGGTGTCATTCACCCACTTTGAGTTGACTAAACACATGTTTGGCATAATTTGATGATATACGCTAGCATTAATAACATACAATATATTCATTATAATCATGAAAACATTCATTTATCTTATAGCATTGGAGCAATTAATAGTGAGACATTTTGATTCAATGCAATAAAAATGAGTAACAAATTTCTAAATACCACCAAGTCCCTAGATATTCAAGAGTAGATGCAAAGATAAAAATTCATACCCTTATCGACCCTTAATTATGTTAGGTTGATTGTGTGTTGATTGATTGGATTTTATACATCCTTGTACCTCATTGATACATTTTTCTATTCGGTTTTTCATTTTTTATGTTAATATATAGTAAATTATATTCACTTGTAATTTGAAGTGTAAATCTCTTGTATTATTAGAATGAGTACTTGAATGATCATGAGGTGTTGAGGGAAATATTATTTTCATTAGTATTCTTTGGAATGCTTTGGATATTGTTGTAATGGCATTGAATAAAGAAGGTCATCAATGGAAGTCACACAACCGTTGCCATCAATGAAATTGACCATCTCTCACATGTAATGCTTGGGAGTCAGATTGGGAGAAGTGGATCATCTTTCCATAATTTTATGGGTTCCTACTTAGTTGATATGTTCATGGTGGAGGGCTATCTTGAGTGCTATCATAATTACACGTTGGGGTGGTTAGTGGTTTTAAACTATCAAGAATGGTTTTGGTGGCAATTAGTTTGGGGAAACCACTTACATGGTTTTATCTTCCCATTTCTTTGTATAAAAAATTTATGTAGAAACATTATTACATGTCTTGACGTTATTTCAAGAGTGGAAGGCATGGAGAACTGGGTTTTGAACTGGCTTTGTACGAGCTGTGGAGTGAAAGTTGCACCACTTTGCAACTTTACACTGCTTGCATCTGGCAACTTTTCCCTCCACTAAAAAGTCATCACCACAGGAAAACGCCTTTGAGATAGCAAAAATCGAGAGAGGTTTTTGTAGATGGTCCCAACACGATGCTATAGCCTTAGACGAAGAGTCTGTAAGCATCACGATCTCTGAGAAATAGACCTTCAAAGATTGCTTCCTTTTAGCACTTTGGACTCTTAAGGGAAATCGCCGGTCCAATGTAGCTCGGAGTGATTCGGCGTATTTGGGTGCAAGAGAGGACCATCCCTAGCGTAAACGTACCCATTCAGACGTGTTGGAACAGTCCATTTGGTTGTACGAGTTGTAGAGTGAAAGTTGCACCACTTTGCAACTTTACACTGCTTGCATCTGACAACTTTTCCCTCCACTAAAAAGTCATCACCAAAGGAAAACACCTCCAAGATAGCAAAAAATGAGAGACATTTTTGTAGATGGTCCCAACATGATCCCATAGCCTCAGATGGAGAGTCTGTAAACATCACGGTCTCCGAGAAATAGACCTTGAAAGATTGCTTCCTTTTAGCACTTTGGACTCTTAAGGGAAATCGTCGGTCCAATGTAGCTCGAAGTGATTCGGCATATTTGGGTGCAAGAGAGGACCATCCCTAGCATAAACATACCCATACGGACGTGTTGGAATAGTCTGTTTGGTCGTACAAGCTGTGGTGTGAAAGTTGCACTACTTTGCAACTTTACACTACTTGCATCTGACAACTTTTCCCTCCACTGAAAAGTCATCACCACAGAAAAATGCCTCTGAGATGGTAAAAAATGAGAGGTTTTTGTAAGATGAATTCAACACGATCCACATAGCCTCGGGCCGGAGAGTCTATAAGCATCATGGTCTCAGAAATAGACCTTCAAAAGATTCTGCCTTTTAGCACTTTGGACTCTTAAGGGAAATTGTAGGTCCAATGTAGCTCAGTGATTTGGTGTATATTTGGGTGCAAAGAGATGACTATCCCTAGCATAAGCGTACCAATCGGGACTTGGAGCGGTCAGTTTGGTCGTACGACCTATGGAGTGAAAGTTGCACCACTTTGCAACTTTACACTGCTTGCATATGGTAACTTTTCCCTCCACTAAAAAGTCATCACCACAGGAAAACATCTCCATGATAGAAAAAAATGAGAGAGGTTTTTGTAAGATGGTCCCAACCGCGATCCATGGCCTCAGGGCCAGTGCATTAGCATCCTGATCTCAAGAAATAGACCTTCAAAGATTGCTGCCTTTGCTTTGGACTCTTAAAGAAATCGCCCGGTCCAATGTAGCTGAGTGATTGATTGTATTTGGGTCAAGAGGGACCATCCCTAAGTAAATGTACCCATCCGGGCGTGTTGGAATAATGCTGTTTTAATTGATGCCAGTCCCGCGGGTGAAAGTGCACCACTTTGCAACTTTGCTTTGCTGCATTTGACAACTTTCCTCCGAAGAGTCATCACCTGAAAGCGCCTCAGGGAGATAGTAAAAGCAGAGAGGTTTTGTAGATGGTCCCAACCACGATCCCATAGTCTCGATTGAAGAGTCGTAAGCATCCTGATCTCGAGAAATAGACCTTCAAAAAGATTGCTTCCTTTAGTACTTTGGACTCTTAAGAAATCGCTGGTCAATGCTTAGCTTTCGAGTGATTCGGTATTTGGGTGCAAAAGAGGACCATCCCTAGCGTAAACATACCCATACAAACATGTTGAAATAGTTCGTTTGGTCATACGAGTTGCAGAATGAAAGCTGCACCACTTTGCAACTTTACACTGCTTGCATCTGTCAACTTTTCCCTCAATTGAAAACTCATCACCACGAGAAAATGCCTCTGAGATATCGAAAACTAAGAGAGGTTATTGTAGATAGTCCCAACACAATCCCATAGCTTTGGGCCGGAGTCACGTAAGCATCCACGGTCTCACGAGAAATAGACCTTCAAAGATTGCTGCCTTTTAACACTTTGGACTATTAAGGGAAATCGCCAGTCCAATGTGGCTCAGAGTGATTCGGCATATTTGGGTGCAAGAGAGGACCATCCCTAGCGTAAACATACCCATCCGGATGTGTTGGAATAGTCTGTTTGGTCGTACGAGTTGTGGAGTGAAAGTTGCACCACTTTGCAACTTTACACTGCTTGCATCTGACAACTTTTCCCTCCACTGAAAAGTCATCACCATAGGAAAATGCCTCTGAGATAGAAAAAACCGAGAGAGGGTATTGTAGATGGTTCCAACCGCGATCCATAGCCTCGGGCCAGTGCGTAAGCATCACGATCACGAGAAATAGACCTTCAAAGATTGCTGCACCGCAGCACTTTGGACTCTTAAGAATGCATTCCGGTCCAATGTAGCTCGGAGTGATTCGACGTATTTGGATGTAAAAGAGGACCATCCCTAGTGTAAGCGTACCCATATGGATGTGTTGGAATAGTCTGTTTGGTCGTACGAGTTGCAGAATGAAAGTTGCACCACTTTGCAACTTTACACTGCTTGCATCCGACAACTTTTCCCTGATCTGAAAAGTCATCACCATTGGAAAACGCCTCTGAGATAGCAAAAACCGAGAGAGGTTTTCGTAGATGGTCCTAACACGATCCTATAGCCTTGAATACAAAAGAGTGCATGAAAGCATCCGCGATCTGCAGAAATAGACCTTCAAATATTTTTTTGTCTTTTTAGCGCTGGACTCTTAAAGAACTAGTGGGCAACATAGTTAACTTCTTCACAAACTTGGTTTGGAAGTAATTTCATTCTTTTTGTGCATTAAAATGGAGTTTTAAGCCTTCCACCCTAAAGTGACCTCCTAAATAACTTCAAACACCTTAACTACCTCATTCTTATTCGTTTTTTTTTGGAAACAAGCATTTTTCAATTGAGAAATTTGAGCTTTGATTTTTGCTTGTTGGATTGAATGCAGACTGTGACACAACTTTCTTTTTTCTAAAATTGTTCAACTGCTATGTTACTTGCATCATCTTAACTTTCTTGGCTTAGGACAACTCCTACTGCTATGTTTCTTGCATCACATTCTACTATGAATGGTTTGTCAAAACTTGGTAAAACTAAGATAGGTTGGTAGCTATCTCCCTCTTCAACCTTTCAAATCCTTTATTGGCTTCTTTGCTCCACAAAAACTTTGTTTTCAGTCCTCCTTTGATGGTCTCAAGAACTGGTGCACAAATTTCACTAAACCTTCTCACAAATTTCCTTTAGAACTGAGCTAATCCATGGAAACTCCTAACTTCTGTCCCTGTCTTTGGAGTAGGCCAATTGAGAATGGGGTATCTTGATGAGTTTCAAATTTTGTACTGCCTCCTCTGAGATGACATTATCAGTTGATCCTGAGTCTATGATGACCTTGCAAACCTTACCTTGTATCTTGCACTTGACTCTAAAAAGTTCTCTCCTTTGTTTGTGTTCATCCTCGGTAGGTGCTTTGATCAAAATCCTTCTTAACATGAGTTGTTCTCCTTTCTCTGAGTTGTCCACCTCTAGAGTCTCTACCTCTTCCTTTACCAATTTGATGGGGAGACTTACCTTTCAAGAGCACTCTTGCTCTTCCCAAGACCTATTCTCTGGTCTTCCTAGGGTATTCCTCTCTACCCTATTTAGGGATCTCTCCTAAACCCCTCTCACCTCATAAGGCTGTCCACCAATTTCAAATTGTTCTCCATTACTCTCAATTCACCACTAGGCTTCCCTGGGCTCCAAACTGACCCAAAGTGTCCTAACCACTCCAGGGGCTAAGAAAGGTTATTATACTGTCTCTTTGTTGTTTTGAAACATCACTGATCCATCTCATTGGATTCTTTCACCATTCTCCCACTGCTTTCTTGAAAAACTCCATTTTAGGCCTTGTAGCCTTTTGCCCCAACTAGGCCTCCTAGAACCCGTTTTCTTGGATTTTCTCAAAAATAGTCTTAACAACCCCAAAATATTTTTTGATATTATTTCTAGTGGTACCCTAGGCTTCAATATTTACCAGGTGTAAGGTCTCCCAAGTGGCCGTTCATATGACTGTCCTCATACCTCCCTAATTTCAAGGGTTTCAAGGGTTTTAGCTCCTTTTTCCAACTTTGAGGGCTTCAATGACCTCCTCAACTCTCCTCCTTGCACACACATGTCTAGAATACATGTTCCCACACTCCCATGCTCTTGATTGGAACAAACCAATCCATTTAGCAGCTTTCTTTACTGCTGTCCTCTCCAAGCCACTAGCCAGAATGCACTTGCACTCGCCTAGTGCTTGATAGTTTCTTCACTTCCCCTAAAAACAAAGACTCCTAAAACTATATGTACATTATTTACACAGTCCCCAACTTTATTCCAAGTGGCCATGAGAGGAAAGTGGTGTAGGAGCACCTATGAAACATTAGGCATTTAGGAAGTCTAGGATGCATTTCTTTTGTTTTTGATGTTTATCATGAAGGTCATGTTGACCATTGAGTAGAGAAGAATATAGTTTAGGGATGTGGTTGATCTTTAGGATAGAATTTGAGGAAGGGTGAATGCGTTTAAAAACTCATTTTACTTAGTTTTCAAGAAAATTGGCAAAAGATGCAAACTGGTACACTTTGCAACTTTGCCACATGATAACTTACGTGTTCGAACAAGGGAGAATAACTGATTGAGGAACCCTATATAAGGTGTGCTTCGACTTGAGAGTAGGGTTGGAAGTATTGGTATTGTGGGAAAGTTTTGTGAATTGAAAGAAAAACAATGTTTTTGTGTGTTATTATTGATTTTTGCTTCAAAGTAGAGCTTTAATGGATTGAAATTGTTACTGTGTTATGTGGAGGATGTATTTTAGTGTTTTCTCAAGCTTAGTGTGCCATATTTTAGTCTTTTTGATTTGATTTCAATCATTGTTTGTAAATAGTTTGCTTTAACCCTGTTGCTGGTCTGAACCAGACAATTTTGTAGAAATGGGGTGTTAGTTCACTTTCCCACCATAAAAATTGTATGACCCTTTGGGAACAGTGACTAGAATTCATGCGTGTACATATGGTAGGTTTTAGGGTTTGTGTGAACATAGGAGCTGTTGGAAAAGTCTTTCCCTAGGCGAGCCAGGAAGAGTCCGGCTAGGGAAGACAAGGAGTGCAGAGCACATAACTTGTAGGGGTGATTGAATTTTGTTGAATTTCCTTTTTGTGAAGGTAGATGTGAGTCTTTCCAAGACTTGGTTTTCAAGAGGAAACTCCATCAGTCCATCTGGTGTGAGAAACACTTAGCAGATTGAAAGCAGCCAGAAAAGGCTTAAAAACCCTAGTTTTTTCCCATTTTTAAGTGGAGGTGTTGTACAGGTAGTTAAGACCCAAGACCTCAAAAATCCTTGAGAGGTGTCCATTTGAAGCAAGAACCTCAAAGAAAGATTGGGGGTTCTTTGGAGAAATTGAGAGTCAACCAATTTTCTTGGAGAAGGAGACCTAATTGGGGCTTTTAGGCTAGTAGCCTTTTTAAGACCTAAACAAGGGTTTGTTGAAAGCGACCAAGAAATGGAGCTAGGAGGATACTCAAGAACCAAAATTGGATGGATTGCAATGAATTGAAACACCTCCACACCCCTACAAATCAAAGTTCAATATTTGGAGGTATTGTTAGTCTTTAGGGTAGATTAAAGGCTAAGGAAGAGTTAGAGCTATGGCACCAAGATTGACTTGGTTGGTTGAATGGTGATGGTAGTGGGGTTGGCCAGGAGAACCAGGGGTACCTAAACATGAGAAGGGACCTATAGGTTAAGGTGGTGAAGCAAAACACCAAGGAGGTTTTGCAAGCAAGACCTTAGAGCAGGAATATGTGATTGATTCCTCTGACCCCTCCCTATCAGAAATCCATGGGAACTCAAGTGGGACTCATTATTCACAAAACTGGCCCAAACTGGTAGTGAGTCCAAAAACCCAAAAACTTGAAAAAACTTAACCATTTGGTCTAAATGACTACTCTAATGCTAGGTACAGTAAGTAAATGAAACAAATGAAACACTCAAAGCATCAGGTTAGTCCTTTCAATCCATTCTTGACTGGATTAAGGCTCAAACACAAAAATGCACTCAAAAGTTGTTGAATTCCAATCACACAAAAATGCTCTCCAAGTCTCAATTCATGAAAATGAACTTCCAACCCAGGTATTAGGGTTTGGATGACCTTATATACCTTTCTCCCACGTGCTAGGACCCTTGGGTCGGACTTAGAACAACATTAATGCTATTTTTCAACTTTTAGGCCAAATTGCCAAGACAACATTGCCAAAATGCTCAAATTGCCAAGATTTGTCTAGGAACTCATAAAGTTCAAGACTCTAAGCCAAACCTTCCCTAACACACTCTTAAAAACAACTTAGGGACTTTATATCATAGTCCTTATTCCCTTGGTGGTTTGCTAGAACCACCTACAAGCCAAAAATCACTAAGATCTTCCAAAAGACCTTAAGGTGCTCTTGCACCAGTTTGGAGGATGAAACTTGTTTGGATTTGTGAGGGAAATTTCATAGAAAGGTTGCATCTGTATGCCAAGCATAGTGGATTTTAGCATCCCAATATTTTTCTATAAATTTTTTTGATCATTGTAATCTTGGTTATGAGCAAACAATTGAAGCAAAAAAATTGTAATCATCAAGTGAGTTATTTGAATTAAATACTCTATTCCAACCAACTTATATGTGTAGATCTATTTATCATATGTGAATGTTTTAGATCTAAATATCTTGTTTAAATGTTTTGTCTGATTTTCATTGAATTATTCCAAATCTAAGAAATTTGTATGAATAATTTAGTTAAGGATCATTGAATTATTCCAAATGTATGAAATTTGTAGGGTTAATCATATGAGTATCTAGTTGTTACTTATGCAATGTGAAATAATGCTTTGAGTTTGAAAGATGTGCAATGCAATGTAATCAGCAATATGATTATAAACTACATAATATTTAACCATTCTTTTTATGCTATTGTACATTGATATTTAACCATTGCTTCAAAGAGTTTAATCATGCACATGAGGAGGAAACTAAATTTCGATTGTCAACTTCTATATATATCAAATTATCCAATAATCAAGTGTATGTCCATATACAAAATGGCATCAACGCCAACTCAAACAAAATTTTACAATATGTGGCATATGCCATCTCGGTATCTATTCAATATTTACATGCCAAAATGTCTATCTCATCCTAAACTACTGGTGGATCATCAAAATGGAGCCTCTTTGAAGCACTCGTTGGCTCTGAAGGTAGCTGCACAAGAAAAATTCAAACCACAATTGAGATTAGATATACTATATAATTTAAAATTGAATAATTAACATAAAAATCAATACACATTGAATTATAATTGAACTCTAAAATTGAAATCTTGATTACCTGAAATATATGTCTCTTTGAAGGGTCAAGAGTCCTAGAATATACCCCTCTCAAAGAACTAACCAAACCAAATTTTGTAACGTCAATCTATATATGTGAACACAAACATGAAATTGATCCAAGTTAGCATAAAATTGTCAGTAATAAGAACATATTTACCATGCACAAAATAAAATAAACACATACCTCTTTAGGTTGATCTTTTTCTATATCTCCTTTAGGTGTCTCAACAGCTCCTCCTTGAGGTGTTTCAACACATCCTCCTTCAGGAATTCGAATACCTACTCCTTTGGGTGTTGTGACACTTATCAATAGTGATGTATAGCTCACAACCGCCTGTACATAAAAATGACAAGTACATATGAAACTACGAATCTATGTCAATGTATGCATAATCAATAAAAGATCTTATAAATTTTAATTCAATCAAATTTGAGTTCAATTACCTTTCCCTTATCCAACACTGTGCCTCCATAGTCTGGAGAGCGTCACACCTTGCTCACACTAGGTGTTTGCTACAAGCAGAGAGTAAGATAAAATATAAGTTAATATATAATTTCATTATTGACAATTCAAATGACAAGCAAATATACAGTAAAAAAATGTAAATGAGTGAGTGAGAAAATACATACTATGTGCGTGTCGAGGCCAAATGAAATGGCCCTAAGGGTTCTATCCGTCACCTGTGTGAGCTCCTCCTCAGACATTAACTGTTAAATAGACCATGTAAATAAATATTAGTACTTGATACTATCTCTTATTAATATTAATTTTAAAAAAAATGCAAGTTATGAATTTACACCTTAAATGTTACCTATGTAACTACTCTAATGTCCGCCTCTCTAGCAGGAGAGGACTCTGTAGGGTGTGCTCCACTCCCCTATGTGTGATCTGCTATAATCTCCACATCCTGGATTTCATAATCAAAAGTGTCTAATGGATGCTCAGGGGCTGTACAATAGGACCCAAACATATTTGTTGGCACGTATTGCAAATATGTGGCACACAAAAAATGTGGACCAAAGGAGGATGATGTAGCAGCACTAAATCCATCACCAAGATCACCAGACTGTGGCTGAGCTACTGAAGAAGCATGGGAAACCAAAAGACCACTCAAAGAGTGAATGGCCTAGATATTTTGTGTGGCTGCATCCTCCGTAATATCTGGATGTTGTACTGGAGGTGGCGGAGGAAGGGGAGGACGGGGAACATGTGGGTGCCTAACTACTCTAGCTGCCCCTAGCCTATCCTAAGGCATACCTCTACCAACGCCCTAGAAGGGTTTAATGTCAAAGTAATTGACATGATGCCCTAACAAAAACTCAGCATATAATTTTTTAATAAAGTAAAAAGGTACATCAAGATTATTGTTGGGTGGTTTATCAAATACCATACACCAACGATCCCAAAAGTTATCTACTATGCCCCTATGCGTGCACCATTTTATAGAACGTTTTGGCTTGTTAACATTAACTGGCAAACCATTGCTGGGGTTAATAAATAAAGAGGCTATTTGGGCTTTTTTTATTTGGAGATCTTTCACATCATCATAAGACATTCCACATGCATAATATTGCCTCATGGTTTCTCACCACAAATGAAATGCATTATGTTGGGTAGAGAGGGTTTCTACATTTGTAATTATTCCTGTCAATGTGGTTGACATATGGGATAATCGAGGGATTTTCCTATAAACATCACAAATGCCCCTCAATTGCTCTAATTTTTCATGAATTAACTGTTCAATTGATGGCTACGGAGGTGGTGGAGCATTTGGAATTTCTGCATTTTGATTCTCAGCTGGTGGATTTTCATTTTCAACTGGTGGAATTTGTGCATTTTCATTCTCGGCAGCCATAATACCTGATTAAAGTTAAAAAATAATTAATCTAAAATTAGACAATATAAATGAAACACTATTTTAAAATCAAAATCCATTAAAAATATTCATTTTTTTTATCAAAATCTATTTTGAACTCAATTGTTTCATAAAAATTCAATCAAAAACCCTATTTTGATAAAAAATCCACAAAAACATTTTTTTTAATCAAAATCCATTCTCAATTCAATTTTTTCATAAAAATTCAATCAAAAACCCTATTGTGAAAAAAAATCCACAAAAAACATTCATTTTTTTATCAAAATCTATTCTAAACTCAATTTTTTCACAAAAACTCAATCAAAAACCCTATTTTTAAAAAAAATCAACAAAAACCATATGAAATTATTCAAATCTATATCAAAATTGAATCAAATAAAATGAAAATAAATAAACTTACCTTTCCAAATTGAATTTAGCCTATATTGAATATCCGTTACGCGAACAATGGATGAACAGTGTGCCCACGGGTTTTTCTCAGCCGAATGAGTTCAAAAAAGAGACAAAAGTGTTTAATATATACTTTTTACAAATCGGATATCCAATGTGTAAAAGTAGCTTTGGTGTTTGGTATGGTGACACCCAAGCCTACAAAAAGTCAACATGTTCTTTTCGCATTTTCTCGGTTGATGAAAGATGTGTTTTTTTCTTCATTGCCACTTTTTGGCCCACCATTAACCTGCGTATACCCAAAAGGTAGGAATGGGTAGATCTCATACAAATTTGCAACAATTTATAACTTGTAAGTAATTTTCAATATGAATTTGTTCTTTGATAGGTAAGACCAACTCAATTGACTTCAAAGATGACCAAATTAACAAAATAGTGCTTTATCCATGGGTGACATACTCATATTTTTAACAAACTGTAATACATCAACAATTCAACCTAGCATTCAAAGACTATTTTTCATATTGCTTTGCAATAAACAATTCTAGATATCTAGAACAAAAACTGCATAGTAATCCTAATACTCCATTACACAGATCTATGATTCCATCAAAGCATTTAATTAGTTCTTTGAACTAAAGAAAAAAAACTATACATTCAAATGACGATATTGAAGATAAATAAAAGATCATTGATCATTTTATTCACGATTTTTGCAACAAAATACATGGGAGAGAAACTGTTCCAAAATTTGCAATTCTAATTCATATGCCATTGTTTTCGTAAAAGCATTATACCTATTACAAGATAGAATTCACATCTAAGACTCAAAACTATTATATTCCTCTATGCTTGAATTTACAAAATTTCTCTTAACACGAGCTCAAATGCTTAACCATAAAAAAACCCATGTAATTGGCCTTGAATTCCCATTTATAAAAAGATGGGAGCAACAAGCTTTAGGAAAAATTACACCTAAAGTCACATTTTACATTTGATACACATTTTCATTTTAATTTCAAAACTCCCCAAGTGATTATATTTGCATTATTTGAAAGAAAGGGGAAGCATATAGGACAAAATTCATTTCCATTTGCTGAAGAAGATTTACCCACCTTCCAAAACACATATTTCATTCGTTTCAACAACATCAGACCATTTTCTTGATGAGCCAAAAAATTTCTCCATGTGCATGTCTAGTTAGCAAAACTTTGAAGCAAGAAAAGCAATTAAAAAAGAGAAGGTAGACCCGCCCATGTTAGCACCCTTTGTCATCAATCTTAATATTGGGGAGAAAAAAATATTTTGTAATACTTTAGCAAAATCCTAATTTGTACTAGTTCCAAGCTATGCATTGTTTTCTCCCATCCATTATTTACCATGTTTTCTATCAAATTTCATAACACATGCTCAATTTGTAAACTTTTCCAACCATTTCTTATATTCATCCTCAGTTGGCCATTTTTCATCCAACAAATTTGTATCTTTGTATTGTGTTGGTTATATCTTGCATCAATTAAACCTATGGATTCTTTAATGAAAGTGTTCATTCTTACTTCAACTCCAATCATGTTATCAATATTAGGATTCAACATGGAATAATCAGTAACACTTAGCATCAGCTTTTCCTGAGGGAGAAAATCTCCCAATTCATCTTTCCATGTAGAAAACTCCTTTAATTATCCATTATCATCCATTTTTTAAATCCTAAATCCTTAATGCCAATGTTTCCATGTCTTGTGTAGACAAATCTGAAGAGGAAGGTGATGACAATGCTCAAGTATTGATTGGATTTCTTGAACTATGGCTATCATCATATTTATATCATCCAAAGCTTTATTGTAATCCTTCAACAAGGCGTTATATTTCTTTTGAGAGATTTGTGTTGTATCAACATTGAGCATTGCATCATGTGCAATTAGTTTTGCTGCTTGAACAAGAGTTACATTTTCAACCCTTTTCACCCCCATTGAACCAATGAATTCTTCTATAGGCTTGAAAACCTCATGTTTTCTAGTGTTGGGTGCCATAGACTAAATTGCAAGAATGGGAAATTTTGGACTATACCTAGACCCAAACACTCGGTTGTCAAGATGATCCTCAGCTATAGAAGCCTGTGGGTCTCTTCTTATTGCATCAAGTGAAATAGTTGAGGTGAGGGTACATCCAAGAAGAAACATTATCCCAATTTCTACAATAATTTTTTTGTCTTTAGCAGGAGCAATGTCTGTAATCTCATCCATGATTTTTTCTTCCTCTACCTTTTATGCTTCCTCTTGTTGAGATGGGTCCATACCAACTTTAGCTTGTTCAATCCTCTCTTTTATTTCTTTACTTCTTTACTGAATAATGAATTATTTGAATTCCTTTGTTTGCAAAAATGCATCATCGACAAGGAATTCATCATAGGCCTTGATCCTTGGATCATCATTGGCCTTTTCATCATACTCCTAATTAACCATTATGTCCTAGGGATATCTGAATCAAGAGCATCATCAATCTTAGGAGAGGGGAATCTCCTCTCCACTTCCTCATCATCAGGAACATGCTCTACCATTTGTTCTTTCCTAATCACTTCAACATCCCCTCCTTGAAACTCTTCTTTCTGCTATGGAACATCCATGGCTTGGGGTTGTGGCTCTAAGAGAGCTTGTGTGCTCTCCACATCTTCCTTGACCTTTGCCTTAAATTCTCCATTTAATAATAATAATAATAATAATAATAATAATATTAATATTATTTTATAGTCCACGATACCTGGCAATCTGTTTTTGGGTCTACAGACGGCCTACAGCAATATGGGACTCCTCGTACTCCCAATATTGAGGGAGGCACCTAACTCGTGCTCCACAATACGAGGTGTACATACCTTACCCCCTACAGGATTTGAACTTGTGACCTCTCTTTCAAGAGTACAAGTTCTCCACCATTAGGCCAACTCAGGCTGTACATTTCATCATATGGATATCATTCAATTATGTAAAATCCCTTTCAAAAGGGTTGTCAATTTCATCATATGGACTTACATAGAAAACATTTCTCTTCATGATGTCCTCCTCAATATCACATATAGTTGTCCATTCCTTTTTTCTTGAAATGATTGCTCCATCAATTTTCAAGTTACTTAATACATCATCAATATACATAAAAACATGAGAAAAACCAGAAAATCCCTTACTTCTCCTCTTATCACTAACAAATCCCTCAGGGTCAAAAATCCTAACCTTATCAATAGGAATCCTAAGGCTATTTACCATTATCCAAAACTTCTCATATGCTTCTTTAGCAGTAGATTTGAAATAACCAAAAGCACACTGTGGCACAACAACTAAGCCCTTCTTAGGAGTTCTAAATAGCTCCTTGTCCATAAAATAAAGCTACCACATCAGCTCCATGAATGCTAATCTGTTAGAAACATACAAGGGTAAGCAATGTGCTGCCACCTTAAATCCATAGGCCCTAATCAATGTATACTCTGAATGTAGGAACCAATCATCCAAATTATGCTTCTCTTATGTTCCTTCTACCTCCTTAGGGTGCATAATGTCCCTAGTAACTTTGGACAATCTATAAGGGGGTGAAACAACCAAACTTTCCAAGATACCATATCTAATGACATTGCAAAATAAAAAATATTTTGAAGCAATAGTTGGATTTGTGTATGTGGGAATAGAGGCTATGGTTGTAGGGAGAGATACTTGATGTACTCCTTGAATTTGAGTCTACTCGAAAGCTTAAGTGAAACTAGTTATTGTAGGTACATTAGCATCAACTATATGGGCCAAGCTATGCAGGAAATCTAATCCTTGAGAATCACTAATCAATTTTCTAATGTTATATATTATAAGTACCGCTAAGCCAACTAGATATTCAGCACTCACATTGTCTTGAAGTCCTAGATCTTTTTCTAATTGTTTTAGTTTGTCTTCGGGAACATGGACAATGACAGTCTCAACATCCAAAAGAATGGTTGATTATAAGGTTGTGATTGGTATGATAACATTAGGGAAAAAGCCTAGAGAAAATGGATTGAGTATTGAAAACACTTTTCATGAAAGAGTTGGAAGACACAAGATCCATAACAGATGTAATAACAACATGGGATCCCATAAGTCTACAACTACATCTCACTTAATTATTGGAAATAGGACACTAGGTCATGAAGCTCATGCGAGTTTCAAAATGCTAAGTGTACCCAAGATGAACACTAAATTATCAAATAATAATAGCAAAGCACTCAAAAACAAAATTCAAACAATAAAACTAGACAAAGAATACAACAAGAAATATCTATGTAAAAGTTGGTTGAGAAAAAAATAGGGGGACATAAGAACCCAATGAAATCTGTGTCCTGGGAAAGTTTTCTAGAAATTTAAAGTCTAAATATGTGTGATTTTGTTCAAGGATTCTAGGTCTAGTTGCAGACAATTCTGACAATGAATATCTTTTTAGAATTTGTTTAATTTATGCCAATGCAAGTGTGTAACAATATGTGAAATGCAAATCACAATTTTGAATTCATTTTTTTGATCTAGAATACAAAAAATGACTAAGTGTAAGATGCCTAAATCTGAAAAATGATGATTTTGATGCAATTTTGAAACAAAACAATGCCATTTTTTTACATTTTTTTCACTTTTTGAGCTATATAAAAGATTCCTAAATGAATGTAAGGGAAGGTGCATGAAGTTGGGTAGCAATTTTGTGGCCACTTTTGAAAAAAAGTTTTAAAAAATGCGCTCACGTTATTTCCCGTTAAAAACAAAGAAAAAAGAAATTATTTTCCTTGGAATACCAACCCAAAGGCTTGGAGGGAGTTCCCAACGAGGCCAAAGACATGTTTTTGCAAATTCTATAATTTTTCACATAATCGGGTCCGTGCTCACCATCAAGATTGCATCTAGTTCAATATCGACAAAATCAAACACATGGGTAATGTTAGGTTCTCTCTTAGCTATCCAACGATGTAATTTTTTTCACTTTCTGACAATGTTAATCCTTTCATCCATAATTTCTTTTATTTGTATGTCTATTTTTTTGCCAAAAAGCAGTGTTTGGTGTTTTTTTATTTATAAATTAACCGTTCATCAAAATTTCAAATAAATTACATTTGTAGAAACTAGACTCCATTCTACAAATTTAAAAAAATAAAAATTAAAAAATCCAACTATTTTCCAAAATTTGTAGGGGGAGCATGACCAAAATTCTGCTTTTCAAGAAGTTCCCACTTATAAAATTAGTAAAAAAATAAATATTCATTAAAAAATTATCAGAAAAATTGTGCATCAACTAGATACTATTATCTAACTTTTTACCATAGCGATCTTAAAAATACTACAAAAAAGTTCACCGTGCTAGGGTCCTACAAGAGTTGCTATGTTATGTTTTTTTGACAAAAACAACACCAATTTGTGTACGTACCTCTTTTGAACCCCTTAATCTCAACCATTTTCAAAATAAATAAGTAGTTTAGAAAGTAGACTCGGAGCACTTTGATCCTTGTTTTTTTTCCATCTCAAAATTTTGAGTGTAACTATCCTCAATTTCACGTCCAAGGTCAGCATTTCCTGATTTCATAAAAAAGTGGCCACTTAAGCCCCCTTTTTGGGAACCATCTTGGTGCGCTTACCCGTAATTAAGAATTCCAAAATAGAGATCTACAAGTAGACATAGACTAAAGACACAAAGACAAAGTATTGTGTAAAATTTTATTGATCCTAGTGCAAAAGGATAGAGGCACCCAAGGATGTCTATGTCCTTGCTAAGGTCTCTTAAAACTAAAAAAGTGAATGTTTATTAGAGTGTCTAATTCCCTTATTTCTATGTACAAACACGTCTGCAATTGACTACTTTTCTAGAATTTTCTTAATTAAAGACAATGTGACTTAAATGTTAATGTGTAACAATGAAAATGATAATTATGAACAAAATTTTCAATGTAGATCTGATCTAGGTGACTAACCTAAATGCATCCTATGATGCAAAATGATATGCAATTTTTTGAATTTTTATCTTTTATGATACAAAAATGAAACCTTAAATTAGAAATGCAAAATAATGCAATGAAAACCTTAGATCTAAGATGCAATTTCAGAAGGTATGTAATGCTAATAGGTTAGATTCACCAAAATAAAATAAACAGAAAGAGAAACCTAGGTTTAATGTGATAAACCTAGGATTCAAATTTTGTGTTTTATTGAAATATTATGTGTGATGTGTGGGTGTATATTTATATTGTTTCATTAAGATGGAGATCAACGAGGCGATAATATTGCATTTCAACCATGAAGGTGATCTAATCAAACCTAGATCTACAAATTTTAATGTCTTGAAATGAATTGAATTGATTTTACTTGATTAACCTAATTAGATTATATAACCTAATATGCTAAATGCAAGCTTCCAATAATTGACAAACAAAAATAGATATTTGCAAGCAAATTTGGGAAGGGTAGAGTGATGTGTACTTGTCCAGGAAGTTAGGTGTTAGTCATTGTAGGAGAATAATTCCACCCAAGGGCATCCTACTCCTTGTAGGGGTTTCTTGCTCTATTTTTACAATCCTCTAATGATAGATATGCGATCTCCATTTTCTCTTGCAAAGTTTTTCAGATTATTATCAAAAAATTTTGTAGGTGATTTTTTGTGAGTTGACAAGATGTAAGGCTTTGAATGCAACAATGAATAAATGATCTTCAAACTTCCTTCAATCCTCTCTAAACCTACAATCTGTACATTCACAAAGAGAAGAAATATTGTGCCATTTAGGGGCTTTCCTTAGTCAAACCCCGTGTTAGTGTTTCTACTTTCACAATGATAATGTCAATGATAAAAATGATAAATGATAGGAAGGAATGATGAATCAATAAAGTGTTGCAACTCAACACCCTTAAATGGCTTCCTTGAAGGAATAAATTCATCCACATTAGACCAAGGTCTTGGATCTTGCTTGCTTGATTCCTTGAATTTATTAGAGACCTACAACAAGGGTTATCCTTTACAAACAATGATAACATAAACACATATAAACTCACATAAGATTTGACATGATGTTAGGATCTTGAATTGCTATAAGAAAGCTTTGAAATGTTGCTTTTGACATGCTCTTGACAATAATTCTTGCTCTTAATATTCACTTGTTGCTAGATAGATTTGAAATGATGCATTAACTAGGTATTTATAGGTATTTCTCTGATTTCCCCAAAATTAAATCTTGATAGCTGACATTTACAATTTTAGTTTCAAACGTTAAAATGCCAAAACTGACATATTCAAATTTGGATCTGACAAAATAGGTGGATTGGGACACCAAAGGTCTTGGACCTATTAGGGTATTGGGGGAAAAACATAAAATTAATGCATTTATTCAATGCTTGTAACTTCTTAAAAAATGGTAAAAATATGCCATCTAGAATGCATAATTTAAGAAACTAGGGACTCAATTAGGCTTAATAATTTAGGGCGAGAAAAATATAGTGTGAAAATTTACGACACTACAAGTTCTACTATCTCCAATCAAATGTTCCTTATGACATTTCACAACTTGCATCATAATTTGGACAAGTGTAAACTCCACCTTATAGCTCTTTTATGTGTCCAAGATGTTTTTACACTTCCTATGCAAACTTTCAAAAGCCATAAATTTTAATTTGAGAGCTTTGTTTGAGTATATTTCTTTTCTTTAAAATTGTAGAGCTCAAAGATACCTTTATAGAAAGCCACTCTTTTGGTGCTAAAAAATCTAAAAAATTATTTTGGATAAAAACTAACTTTGTAGACCAAAATTTGAGTTATTCTATTTTAAAACCTAAAATCACACTTTTTTTATAATTTTATTAATAGGAGTAAGTTTTGAGACACATTTTCTAACAACCTCCATGTCACTAATATAATTTTTCAATTGGGACATGTCACCACCTTTTTCATCTGAAAACCATTATAATTTATATTTCATTTCTATTAAGACTTAATGTTCTCTCAAAGAGGGATAAAATATACATCTATAATCATCTCTACATAATTTTGTTATCATCAATTCACTTTATATAATCGCATATAAATTAATTAAATAAATTTGTTCATTTAATCAAGCATCCTAATTTATCTATTAACACTGATTAAATAATTTAATTATTTAATTAATTCATATAATACTTCTAATATTAATTGAATAAATAAGGACTATTTATCTATTTAATCAATCATTCCTCTAATATTAATTTATGTAAGCCTATATATATATAATTCATTAATTTTTTCCTTATTTTATTAGTGCACTAAAACAAACTATTTAATTTAGCTAATCTTTTGTATAAATCAAAGCAATATTAATCAAGGAAAATCTTACAAAAGCTTCTAGAATACACACATTTTTAAAAGAGGACTTACTATGTACATTTACCCATTAATTTTATTTTTCCAAAAAACCCTATCACATAATCTCATTTATCCATTCCATAATAAACATTTTGACATTACAAATAAATCAAAAGAAATATTTTTTTGAATTTTTAAAATACTCATTGTTTATTCTTACCATCCTTCTTTTTACCAAGAAAGTCCCCACCATGTAATTTTGTTTAATCATCAAGCTCTTTCTTCATACCAATTGCATGGTGTCACTTCGAGGTCTCTTATATTTCCAATCCTCACAAATAATCTTTACTCTTGATTACTTTAGAGTGTTGGCTTTAAATTTTTATTCATTACATTTATCTTAAAAAATAAAGTAGTTTACAAACTTGACATCTTTTAATAGACAAAATTTTTAGAGAATTTATTAGCCCCTACCATTTATGAGGGATTACTCTTGAATATATTTACACATCATCTAATTAAATAGTAAAATATAAATTTTGACCTATATACATAATATTAATTATTAGAGACAAAATTTGGACATCATCCAATTCAATAATAAAAAATAAATGTTAATCAATTGAAATCATAATAAATATACATATTTTAATGTGATGAAATATAAAATCCCAAATATTGTACAATATGGTGTTCAATGATGTTTAAAAAGAGTTGTGGTTCATTAGATCCATCCTCTCATGTTGGTTTGGGTGAAGCTAGTTTCTTAGGCATGATAGTGGTTCTTGTGGCTCTCAACCTCTAGTTCTTAAAGATAATCCTACTCATGGTGAATGAATTCAGCCTTCTAAGTTGCCTTCTCCCTCTTCTCATAGGGATGGAGGTGCTCTTTTTTGACTCAACTCTAGCAAGTTTCCTCACTTGGAGTTAATCATTTTACCAGTTTGTGCTTAGCAACTCTTCAATGACCATTTTAAAGAAATTGGTGTTCTCACTTATTTGGAGATAACTAATAGTTTTATCGCATAGATTTTTGAGACAATCCTAATGATAAAGACTCTCCTCCTTAAAGTATTGCATTTACTATTTAGATTTTCCTAATCTTGACCTTACATATTCATCTTTATTTTACTCTTTATATGACATAAAATTAAAAAAGACAACATTGATAAACAAGCACATTCAAATGTAGAATGATTGACCCATGACTCATGGCGTGCGTTCATAGCACCTTTAATGTTTTTGGCATATGTACCTTCGGCCACGGCAATTTCTGAACGGCTTACACTAAAGTCGAAACACTTTTTTGGTATGAATCCTCCGAAAAATCTGTAAACCAGTTCTTTGACATGAAATGCTACGATACGTATTCTCCGAGGAACTTGACTCCTGTTATTTGACTCGACTCTACATTCGTTTCTGACTGCAAGTCATAAAATTCAGCCTTTTGATTAAAGCGTTGCAAATTAACAAAAGGCAATGGTTTTCCAAATCTTTATAGAAATTACAGTGCCTTTTCGATCTACGTAGCATACACGATGAGTTACAGCCCACAACGTATGTACTACGGCTAAGATGTGAACAAAAACTTAATAAGAGAAGAAACCATGGATGTTGATGTAATGAATACATGAGATCAGAGTGCATGAAAGTTAAAAGGTTTTATTATTGTTCATGCAAGAATTGGTCAAAATATTGTGATTGATCTAAATATAGAGTTATGATAATGATACGGTCAGGGAAAACGTTTTTTTTTTTGGCATCAGGCAAATTCATCGAAAATGCACCGTCAATAATTCACAGTATGGCTATGACAAATTCATCAAATCTCAAGGAAAATTCACCACCAGCAATTCACCATTCACCGTACAATTCACCTCATGAAAATTTAGGGCGATGACAAATTCACCTCAAGGAAAATTCACCACCAGCAATTCACCGCCACAAACTTTTAATGCCATGAATTTTCCTGGTGGTGAATTTTCTTTGAGGTGAATTTGTCATGGTAGTGATTTTTCCCATGGTGAATTGTTGGCAGTGAATTTTCAGACTGTGAATTGCTCTCGGTGAATTTTCCTAGAGCCCGCTTTTTCTATATTACAATATTTTTAGTATAAAATTAAAAATTTTAGGTTTTAATAAAATTTGAATTTATAATTAAAAAGGTCAAGATTTTAAGGGTGGTCATGACTTAAGTCATAGTTGTGATGGTCATTTTAGCTTAGATCATAGTGCTGATGACAATTTTGATTTGAGTGGAGCATCATCATGAGAGGTGGATTCTTGTGAACCATTACTCATGAAACATGAGTCAATAAGTTTGACTCAAAAAACTACATGGTTAATTCTAGATAGCAATATCATAAACTTCATTTGAAAAATATTAATCTTAGAACTGAGACTAATCTAAACAAAAATAAAACAATACTTTTAAATGATAAATATATATGTTAAATTAAAAAAAAAAAAATTACAAAAAGTATAAATAATTAAACAATATAATATTCAAATAGACAAATAAAGATCATTAAATTGTAATTTTAACCCATTCGAAAAAAATAACATAATAATATTATCTTCATTTGAAAATATTAATCTTAGAACTGAGACTAATCTAAACAAAAATAAAATATATATGTTAAATTAAAAAAAATAAAATTACAAAAAAATAATAATTAAACAATATAATATTCAAATAGACAAATAAAAATCATTAAATTGTAATTTTAACCCATCCAAAAAATAAAAATATAATAATATTATTTAAAAATTTAAAACACCAAATTGCATTCCCGATAAAAACACTCAATTATAACTTGACAGAGCACTATTTAAGAAAATAAATCATATCTAAACTTTCAATAAATCCAAAAACTAAAAGATAGAACAAATGGAAGGCACAAATAAGAAGTCTTAAAGTCTGAGTCCTACCTGATATGTGAAAATATAATTAAAAATTGTATTGTGTTAAGTATCTAATTAAATAATGCATATCAGGAATTTTGAAACGTTAATTTATTTTTCATCATCATCTTCACGGCGGTCACTACCGCAATATAAAAAAGAGAGACGGGCACTAGAAATCCATTAACAAAAGCGAATAACATAAAAAAAAATAAAGCTAAAGTACTGATTGGACTTCACGTCAATGTTATTGCACATGGTAGAGAGAACAGATGACTTTATTTTCGAACAAGATTCTATCCAGATCTTTGAAAACGATTGGCAACTACTTTTCACCATTTTCGTTACCATCTTTTCACTAAGATCACAAATGAGCCCAGATCTATTCATGAAAGAATTATTACACTGCTGCTAAGTTCTTTAATACAAATGGCCAGAAACAACAAATACTAGAACACAGAAACAGAGAACAGAAAATTCTTTAATACAGACACACAGCCTCAACATTATTTTTCTGATGATAAAATGAATTACATATGATCTTTCTTTATAGAGGTTTTGCATTACAACTTCTTCTATATGCAAATTCTATATATTTAGAAATACAATTTTTATCTTCACCTAAGATTATTGTTATTTCTTATTTTTTCTCTTCATGTAAACTAGGAGAACTACAAGAAGAATTGTGCATGGAAACTAAGGTGAATTATATGATGGTGAAGCTCATGCATCACTTTCCAACATACTCCCTGTTGATGTTGGGACTCACAATATGGTCTTGAAGTTTTGTAAACTGAACATGAGCAACTAAATGTACAAGATTACTATCACTCTAATCTTATAGACCCTCTTAATACCCTATTTGTAGAAGTACCCATTTACTCATTTTTCTCTCTCTCTTGAGAGATCACAAAGTTTTCCCTTCCTTTGTCTAACATAGAGAAGACTCCTAGTCTCTCAAATCACATGACACCTTTCAATGTGCCAATCATAACAAATTGTCATCAACCACTTGACTCAAATGTTCAAACTTTGTTTGACAACCATTTCTTTTAACATGCCAACATTTAGGCTTGCACAACCTTTTAAACATATTTTTAATTTTTACCAATTGGATCCATCAATCCATCTATAATTAATCTTCACACAATCTTTCATAGATTGTCATTTCCACTCTTTGTTCCAACATGATTTTTTAGAGTGATTCTTAAACCCACAAATTGTACAAAAATGAAGATCTTGAAACACTTCTTTTTTATGTCCTTCCCTATGAAAATGAAAACATTGCATAAACTCCATACTTTTAGTTGATTTACATGAACTTTTAACACTTGTTACATCATTTCTATCTCTCTCACCATATCCAATGTAAGATTTGATGAAAAACAAATCTATTAAGCCCAAGAAACTTGCATGTAAAAAACCTGTCACAAGGAAGAAATCTGTAAGAAACAAAACAAGGGTTTTGCTCTGACAATATGCAAGAATGTATTATCAGACTGAAAAAAGAACATCAAGAAGAGAATTCAATACAAGAGATCAATCCTTATAAAAGGAGATCAAAACAAAAAGGAAAACCTAACCCTAAGGAGAGTGCATTTAATAATTAATATTAATTATTAAATGACTAATATATGTGCATAAAGTGAAGTCTTAAGAGGAGAGTAAAGTTAAATAATTACTTTACTCTAACACCCCCCCTTAAGATGAGCTACAATGCAGCTACAAACAATGCAGAAGAAAGCAAAGGAACTACAATGCAACAGAGGGTCCCGACAGCATGGCCTGATCAGGTACCCGAATACAACAAAATCTCTATAAAGCGGAGTAAAGGAGAAAACCCAGTGGGAAAAAAACTCCTCTCCAAAAAGAGATAAAGAAACATGCTAAAAAAAACATGAAGGAAGGAAGGCCTCACTGAGACCCCCCAAGGACAACTTCCTTCACCCCAAGCATGGAGCGCAACTGAAGATAGTGTGGAGATACCAAAGGTTTAGTGAAGATGTCTGCAACCTGCTCCTCTGTAGGAATGTACTCCAAGATGAGAGAACCATCCTAAATCAACTGGCTGATGAAGTGCATGTGGATTTCAATGTGCTTTGTCCACTATGCTCCACTGGGTTACGTGAAATGTGAATGGCACTCTGATTGTCACACCAAAGAATAGTGGGACTATCTGGAGGAAACCCAAACTCTGTCATCAACTGCTGAAGCCATAAAACCTCCTGACTGGCTAACACTGCTGAATGGTACTCAGCCTCTGTAGATGATAATGCAATAGCAGACTGCTTCTTGCAAGACCATGTGATAGGACTAGAACCAAGGCAAAAAACAAAGCTAGAAGTAGACTTTTGATCGTTGACATCACCAGCCCAATCAGAGTCAGTGAAGCCAATGATGTGAGGGGATCCTGAAGTGTAGTGAATGCCATAATGAGTGGTGCCCCGAATGTACCTCAAAATATGTTTGACTGCTTGCCAATGGCTCTCATGAGGGTCATGGGAAAATCGAGAGACAAGGCCAATCGCAAAGGAAAGATCAGGACGAGAATGTGTTAGGTACAACAAACTACCAACCAACTGCTTGTATAAAGTGGGGTCTTCTGAAGGAGTAGAGCAAGTGGAAGACAAAACAACACCTGACTGAAATGGAGTGGGGGCAGACTTGCAATCAAGCATGCCAAATCGCTGAAGCATATCAAGAGCATACTTCTCCTGAAATATGGAAATCCCATCCGAAGACTGAATAACCTGAAGACCCAGAAAGAAGTGCAGGAGACCAAGATATGTCATCTCAAATTGCTCCATCAAAGCTCTTTGAACACTCTGAATCATGGAGGATGAGCTACCTGTAAGGATGAGATCATCTACATATAGCACAAGAATCAAAAGATCACCCTCCTGACGCTGAATATACACTGTGTGACTGGAATGATAGTGTGTGAAGTGAGAGGAAAGCAAGAAAGAGTCCATCTTCTCATACCAAGCCCGAGGGGCTTGTTTGAGACCATACAACGAATGCCGAAGTCTGCAAACCAAAGAAGTGTCCTACATAAATCCCTGAGGCTGCTCCATATAGATCTCCTCATGTAGGTCTCCATGCAAGAAGGCACTCTTCACATCCATCTGAAACACTGTCCATCCTTGTGAAGCTGCAAGTGAAAGTACTAGACGTATAAAATTCATCTTGGCGATAGGAGAAAAGGTCTTGGAGTAGTCAATACCCTCTACCTAAGAAAACCCCTTCGCAACAAGATGTGCCTTATACTTATCAATAGAACCATCTGCAACATACTTGGTACGGTACACCCACTTGCATCGAACCAACTTTCTTCCCTTAGGAAGAGGACAAAGATCCCAAGTATGATTCTTCATCAAAGAAGAATACTCCTCATCGATGGCCCTATCCCACTCAAGGTGACCTGTCGCCTCTGAAAACTTTTGAGGATCATCCGAAATGGCATGAATCAAAAGACTAGAACCAGATGTCTGAGCATGAGTATGATGAGTATCTGAAGGATCACCTGCCAAAGAACCAGCTACATCAACAGTGACATGGGCCCACCTAGGCAAGGACGGAGCAACTGGTGGTGGTGGAGATTGTGGATCATCATCTACATCATCCTTAAGAGATAAGTAATCCTCAAGAGATGAAGAGGGAGGAGTAGGCAATGAGGGAGAAGCTAGTGATGGAGAATCCATTTGAGGATAGCGCTCATCAAACTGGACATCCCGCCGAAACAAGACCTCTCTAGAATCAGGATCAAACAACCTGTAGGCCTTAACATCCTCACAGTAGCCAAAAAATATGAGTGGTCAGCTCTTCCTCTCCATGGCTTTCCGCTGAGCATCAGGAATAAATTCCCAAGCCTCACTACCAAAAACTCAGAATGTAGAAACATCAAGCTTGACATGGGTCCAAGCCTCCTCAAGAGTCATATGTTGCAATGCCTTATGAGGCATCTGATTTTGAATATAATTGGCACAATTGACTGCCTGAGCCTAGAATGAAGAACTCATAGCTCGATACTGTATCATACAATTTTTCATCTCCCATAAGGTTCTGTTCTTTCTCTCAGCGACACCATTCTGCTAAGGGGTGTAAGGGGTTGTAAACCATGCTCAGTGCAAAAATCTGTAAAAGCCTGATTAGCATATTCCCCCCCATTATCTGTGCATATCCTCCTAATAGAAAGTCCAGATTGCTTCTCCACAAATGTCTTAAAAATCCTGAATGAGTTAAAGACATCAGACTTGTACTTAAGAAAGTACACCCATGTACGTCTGGAGAAGTCATCAATAAAAGTGAGCACATAGCTGGCCCCTGAAAAGGAAGGAGTCAGAAAGGACATAAGATCACTGTGTGCCAACTCTAGGGGTGCCCTAGCACGAGTGGCTCGACCCTTAGGATAAGGATCTCGATGATGTTTTCCAAGAACACAACCTCGACATACACCATCAATACAAGAAATTTGTGGGAGCCCAATCACAAGTGCCTGAGTACTCATCTGCTGTAGATATCTATAATTGACATGGCCAAAACGCTCATGCCAAAGCCTGCTCACTAAATCTGCATGTGCTATAAGAGAGGAACCAACAGTGTCTGAACTCTCAACGCCATCAAATTTGTATAAATGTGATGCAAAATCCATACTCCCAGTAGCCACAACCAAGTTAGGATCATGAAGGTCTCGAATAACCACATCATGTGGTGAGAACTCAACTGTCTTACCATAGCTAGAGTGGCAACTCTGATAAACAGATAGAAGGTTTGTCAAAATGTCAGGAACCAGAAGCACATCCTGTAGACAACCACCATCCAATGAAACAGTACCTGAACCCTGAACTAAAAGTTGTGTTGAGTCACCAACTGCAATATGTTTAGTGCCTGTAGGGGCAAGAGCAGTGACCAAATCCTCTCTGTGTGTCATATGGTGAGAGGCACCAGAATCTAGAATCCAAGTGGATTCTAAGGACAATGGTCGTGCAGAAATAGCATGACCTTTCCCTATGGGCTGTGAAGGAGGCTGAGGTGCACTGATATTATGTTGCTACATGGCTTCCTCCAAAGCCTCTAAACGTTTCCAACACCTGGAAACTGGATGTCCTTCCTTGCCACAAAAATTGCAAGAATCTCCAAATTTCTTCTTAGTCTTGGAGGAAGACTCACCAGACTTTGAAGATTTTCCCTGTGTAGAATTCAACTGTGGTTTTGAATCAGACTTAGGTGGTGGCTTGGAGGGATTCTCACTAGTCCCTGAATCTTTCTTAGGCTTCAGTTTTTGCTTCAGTTTTCCTTTGGAGGATTGGGCTACCAATGCTTGGTTCTGTGAACTTGAAAGTGAATCCAACTGCTTGAGCTTGGCTTGCTCATGAGTCAGATGATCACAAAAGACCTCAAAAGAAGGCATGACATGTCGAGCACCCAAGGATTCCATGGTGGAATAGAAGGTCGAAGAGAAGATCTGAAATGGACCCCGAAGCTTGGAGAGAATTAGGAAGATGCACTCTGTATCAGTCTTAACTTTTCCACAACCCTGCAAGATAGATCTTTGTTGTTTGAACTTCATCAGAAAGTCCTCAATGGAGGGAAATGAATCAGGTACCAAAGAAGTTAACTTGGCCTCAAGCTGCAAAGCTCTGAACTGATTGACAGTACCAAAAAGTCCATCAAACTTGGTCCAAATGGCTCAAGGAGTGAGACAACCATCAAGATGAAATAGGAGACTATTGGAAATGTGTAAAGCCATCAATCCCATAGCCTGATCCATATTGTTCCTGTGTTGCATAACCTCAAAGGGGCAAGTCAACTGAGGCTGAACCTCATCCAAACAGGACCATAACCCTCGAGACTGGAGAAGAGTCATCATGCGACCCTTCCAAGTGTGATAATTATGCGGTGTGAGAGGTTCAATAGATCTATCGACCATCCTATGAATTGTGCCTCAACTACTCTAAATTTTTTTAATTATTATTTAGTGGTCTTTCAAAACTAGACAGAAGATGCAGAAAGGGTTTGTTTGTTTTGTTTTGGTGTTTGTAGATTCTAGTTTTTTGATGGAAATGACAGAAAGCAAGAGAAAACACCCCCCACAATGCAAAAATCCAATCCCCAATACAAACTGAAAGCCATAAAGCAATAGAAAGCAGTAATTGGTTGAGACAAATCTCTGTGTACCTAAAGAATTTACTAATGAAATAGACTGTAGATCTGGATAGCAATCGTCGGTAAAAAAAACTTTCAAGTCAAAGTACGACGCCCATGGGGGTTTGAAGTTCTGCCTTTTTAGATCTACCAATGCAGACATCGGCTCATGCACGACGTTCAGAGGAATAAGGTGCAAGACTGGTAAACGATACTAGGAAGGACACCACTGTGAACAACACAAAGAAGGACACCCAAAAAAAATGCCAGATTTGATGCATGCCAAAGAACCTCTCAAATTAGCCAAAGAATCCCAAATTTCCTTTGTCAAACCCTTGCTCCCTTTTTTATTCAAACATGAACAAGCTACAACAGATCTAGCTCTGATACCATGTAAGATTTGATGAAAAACAAATCTATTAAGCCCAAGAAACCTGCATGCAAAAACCTGTCACAAGGAAGAAATTTGTAGGAAACAAAACAAGGGTTTTGCTCTGACAATATGCAAGAATGCATTATCAGACTGAAAAAAGAACATTAAGAAGAGAATTCAATACAAGAGATCAATCCTTATAAAAGGAGATCAAAACAGAAAGGAAAACCTAACCCTAAGGAGAGTGCATTTAATAATTAATATTAATTATTAAATGACTAATATATGTGCATAAAGTGAAGTCTTAAGAGGAGAGTAAAGTTAAATAATTACTTTACTCTAACATCCAAGGACTTCATTCTTTGACCTTACAATTGGCTGAATGGGTTCTCATTCCTTACCCATGTTTTCCCAAACTTTTTCCTTCATATCTCATTTTCTTCATAATTTTCAAACAAACACTCTCTTCAAACACATCTTCATCTTCAACTTCACATTCTTTACTTTAAGAAGTTTTAGCTACATCACCCACATCAAATGAAGAACATAAATCATTCGTACCACATGAGACATCACAAACTAGTGACTTTATTTTCAAACACTCATTTTCTTACTCCAACAACTTTAGCTCTGCTTCCAAATCTTTATTTTTCTTTGTTAGATGCATAAGACAACTGAGGAAGGGGGGTGAATTAGTTGGACATTAAAACATTCAATCCTTCATTAACTTTCAAACCCTTATCAACCTTTAAATCCTTATCATGCATTAGCAAAATGTAAACATACGAAACAACAATACAAACACAACCATACACATGAGAAAACTAGATTTAAATGGAAAACATTAAGCAAGAAAAAAACACAATGAATAATAGCTCACATATATATGAATAACAACACTAAACACAATTAGGCTCACTACCTAGGGCTCACTACCCAAAAAAAGAAGAAAGGCTCACTAACTAAAGGATTCACTATCTAGAAAAAAGAAGATAGAAGAAACTATTAGAGAGAGATTCACTATCTCAGAGCAACATAAAGATCCACCACTACAACTCTTTGCCATCTACAACCTTTGGTTCACTGCCTCCAACAAATTCAAACAAATTGAAATGTAGACACCTTTTTCTCACTACATTCAAAAGTCATAAACATTCTTGAGCTTGCACTCAAATCATCTCACTTGATCACATTCACATCTCACAACACTTTCACACCATCTCTAATAATTTACCTTGTAAATTTATACCATCCACGATCTCAAATAACTCCTTAATGATAGCCTTAATGAAATGTATACACCTCAAATGTGCAACACCAAAATAGGTTGACAAAAAACACCTTTGTAGTGGAAAGAAGTGAAGGTGGACCACACTAATAGTTAACTAGGACCCAAATCTATATTACCACACTACTCAATAGATCCATAATCCACAAGGTACCTCCATAAATAGCACTAGCATGCCAGGTTGGCCAAACCTAAACTAACACTACAAACAACCACAAACATGCTTCTCTAGGTCTAGAAACAACATGTGAACCACACAAAAATATTACATGACATCCAACAATATTCTATCATCATCATGTCCAAACCGCATGAGAATATCTTCAACCATGAAGAAATGTGGATCACAACAAAAAAAACACCTATGTTACCTTACACACTTTCTTATTCAAAATTTCTCAAAATTACTTGGAAACCAAGTGAACTTACTTCAATTGCAACACTTATTCATTACAACCATACAATAAATCAATGACAACACTGAAAGTTCTTCTCATCAAGATTATACAAGGGATGGGCATCAATGTGATATCAAACCACAACACAGTGCAACATAAATCAACAAAAACAACCTCTATAAGCAAGGGGTTGACATCAATGACAACACCACAAATCTTCAACAATATCCCCTACTAACTCAATTCTCCAACAACTCCAAACTCTGAACTTCCAACATTCTTCTTTAGGTTACCATGCATCTTTAATCTCCCTTCTAGCTCTTCATTTTTTTCACTTTCTCTATTTTTTTTTCAAGATTCTTATTTCCATGTGCACACAAATATTGACATCTTTCTTTTCCAAAATTTTTAATCTTTTCTATCAATTCCAAGTTACACTTTTAAGCTTTACCAATTCATTTTTCAAACTATCTTTCTCACACATTAAATTTGCATTATCTTTCTTTTCCCCTTTACCAATATTTCTTATTGAAACAAATGATTTAAACTCACCTTTCTAAGAACTGCAAATGATAGTGATTCTACTATTTTTTTTTTTATCACCTTCCTTTGACAACTTTGTATACATCTTCAACTCTTCTTTCCACAATTTCTCATTCAATAGCTTAAATCTCACAAATGATATTTAACTTTGACAATAACTTCACTAAATACAACAATAGTTTCTAAAATTTTCTTTTTCCAACTGTTGCATCCTTTATTCTTCACAAAGTATTGGCTACTATCTCTTTTTTTTATACTCTGCAACACTTCAAACACTTTTTCATCTACTTGGGTGGCGACTATTGCAATTTTATTATCTACAATATGTTAAACTCTTCTATGACTTAAGTAGTGATACTTTCCCTTGAATAATAGTGGCTTCTTTATTTTTATCCAATTCCTTTTGTTCACTGGGAGTGCTTATTCAAAAAAAAAAATTCTTCAAATTTATTTTAATAAACGGTGCCCTTTGGTGATCAAACTCTCTGATTCCTTCATTTTTTTGGTTGCAATTTGACACGATTTCCTCTTAAAAAAATAAAAAAAATGATCTTCTATAATCTCCTCAAACCTGCTCTAACATTAGCACAACATTTATGAACACTTCACCAACATGCAACAAACATTTTTTAAGTTATGTGATTGTTCATTGAATAGCAACAAATTTAAACTATGACAACCACTTTAAAAATTGTTGTCAACTTATAAAAATAAAAATAGAAAATAAATAAATAAATAAATAAATTTCATCCTTGGGCGGTTCCTGAACAATGATGGGTATGTGTAGTTTATGTGGCCAACGACTTTTTTTAACCCCAAATTGATGAAACAAAAAGGGTTTTTAAAGGAGATTCTCAACTTTCCACCAATATAAATTTTGCTCTACTTTGATTTTAATAAATAATTATTATTCATTTTCTATTTGAATTACGACTAAAGTCTTGATTGATAGGCTGATTGAAAAACATCTATAGCTTTTAAATGGTATCACATTTTTTGAATTTGAAACATGCGTCACATTTTATGCTTCACATACTATAGGATTAAAAAAAAAATGAATTTCATAAAGTTTTGACCAAGTTAAGGTGAGGACATACGAGGTTTTATATTTTTTAAAAAGTTGTAATAAAAATCATAATTAATTATTTACTTGGAAAAAATTATAAAAAATATGCATCACATCGGAACATGGAGTCCTCTACTTATATCTAAAATCTTATAAAAAATATTATTATTTTATTGTGGTTAGGGTGGTTAGACAGACACCTACTTCTTTTTTTCTTGAAATTTAAGTACTAGTCGTTGAAATTTCAAATTTTCACCAAATATATTATTTTTTTTAAAGAAACCTAGTAGTTTAGAAACTGAATTCAATTTTATATAGATTCTATTCTTACATATTTTTGAAATAATATAGATAACTTATTCAAATTTTTACGTCAAGTTGTCTAACTCTGATTTTTTTTGAATTTTTTGCCACTTAAGTGCCTGCTTTTTCCATGATGATCCTGCACATACCCTTCTACCACATGTGACTCTTTGGGATCTTTTTGAAATCTAACCATAAGACAAACTGCATGTATGATATCTAGTCTAGTTATAGTTAGGTATAGAAATCTACCAATCATTGATCTATACTTTCTTTGATCAGCCTTAGAAGTTTCATCATTTTTTCTCAACTTGCAACTAGTAACCATGGGAGTGCATACCAGTTTAGAGTCTTCCATTCCAAACTTATTCAGTATTTCCTTGACATACTTTGATTAAGAAATGAAGATACCCATTTTTGTCTAATTGATTTGTAACCTAAGGAAGAAATTCATCTCCCCAAACATTGAAATTTCAAACTCATTCTACATCTACTTTGTAAATCCCTTGCACATTGCTTCATTTCCTCTAAATAAATTATATTATCAACATACAAAACCACAATCAAGATTTGATCTTTCTCAACTTTGAAATAAATATTGTTATATCTTCCATACCTTTATTGAATCCCTATTGTAACAAGTATCTGTCCAATCCTGCATACCAAGTTCTAGGAGCTTTCTTAAATCCATATAATGCCTTATTCATTCTTTAGACTATATCAGGATTATTTGATAACTGAAATCCTTTTGGTTGTTCAATATATACCTCTTATTCTAACTCACCATTCAAGAATGCAAACTTCATACCCATTTGATAAACTTCAAAATCCTTGTGTTGCAAAAGACAAAAAAAATCCTAATAGCCTCCATTCTTTCCATAAGAGAAATTATCTCCTCAAAGTCTATTCCTTCTACTTATGATTAGCCTTTACACACAAGTCTTTCCTTGTTCCTGAAAACTTCTCCATTCTCATCCAACTTGTTCCAAAATACCCATTTAGTTCCAATCACATTCTTGTTTTCTAGTCTTGGGACATGTTCCCTTTCAATCTACATTAATTAATTATTCTTTCATATCCTTTATCCAATATTCATATTTGCATGCCTCAATCATTATTTTAGGTCCAACTTTAGAAAGTAAGTTTTTACATAGATTTACATGTTCTATTATAGAAGCCTTTCTTCTTGTCCCTAGGGAAAAATAGGGATAAGAAGAAAGTATTTTATAATAGAAGAACATGTAAATCTATGTTTACTTTCTAAAGTTGAACCTAAAATAGTGATTGAGGCATGCAAAGATGAATATTGTATCAAGGATATGGAAGAAAAATTAATGCAAATTGGTAATAATCAAATTTAGGAACACGTCCCAAGACTAGCAAACAAGAATGTGATTAGAACTAAATGGGTATTTTGGAACAAGCTAGATGAGAATGAGGATTTTTTTAGGAACAAGGCAAGGCTTTTGTGTAAAGGCTACTAACAAGTAGAGGGAATAGACTTTGAGAAGTTTTGTTGATAGTCATGCAAAGGTGAAAAATAGGGGTGTCTCTAGGGTTTCCCAAAATGGAAAAGTGGATCCAAAGAGGGAAAAGGGGCCCTATTCTTCCTCAATTCATTAGGAAATAAGATCCACATAATGAAATGACTATCAGCCTTGAGGTGAGTCTGAGTCAAAGTGTGAATTTGAAATTTTCTCATTTTTGCAAGGACGGGGGGTCTAGGCCAAACAACACTTTGGGGAGAAAGATTAAAAATAGAAAATCAACTCCAAAATGTATTCTATAAAGTGGATCTAATAGATTTAGCATAAAACTTAAGGAACAAACAAAGTTTCTACAAAAATTGAGAGGAATAAATATTATGCACCTTTCAAAGGTTGTTTCTGCAAGTTGAATAGGGACTCATTCACCCTGGGGAAAATGGATCCTGACAAACTTTTTTGAAAAAATATGAATCTGATATTGAAGTTTGAGACTTACAATTCTTCCCTATAACTTGACACCTCCACTCTTGGATCAATATCTAGGAAAAATATGATTTTTTTTTTGTTGTTTGTTGGTGGATAAGGGTTTACCTCAGTCAAACCCCATGTTTGGTAATCAAACCTTGATGAAGAACATAGATCTAAAACATGAAATGTGTGTGCAATCCTAGCCTTAAGTGTGTCTACTATTAAAAATAAATGATGCAAAGAAACCCTACTCACTTGTGTGTTAGAATAGGATCCCTAAATGAATATGCACAATGATGAAGACCTATTTTAGGAGACCTAAAATCACCTTAAAATAAGTCATGAATTTGATTATACCTTCCTTAGGCTTAAAGTAGAAAGATAATAAAATATGGAATCACTTAGGAAGCAATTCATTAGGCTTGGTTGAATGTCTTGTGCATCTCCCAAAACCTAGAATCCATCATGATACTCTATAGGCAACTATAATCAATCCTTTGGTAATGCTTGATCTTGATATCAAAATGATCTTGAAGACCTGCAAAAAAAACTCAAATTATGCTCCACGAATTCAATTTTGAATGCTTATCATTGCTCTTAAATATGAATGCTTGATATCATGTGAATTTCTCTTCCTTGCTTCTTTTCTCTAGTGTAAAATGAATGTGAGACTTAGTTTTATAGGCTTCCTTTCTAGTTTTCCAATTATCAGATCATGAAAGGTGACATGTGAAATTTGAATTTGAGAGATTGAAATTCCATCAAAAACATATCCAAATTTGAGTTCAAGGCACTTAATGAGGACCTATTCGCCCATGGGAAAATGGGTCGTGACCTAAAACTTCATGACTCCTTAAATGTTGGCGAATTAATTTGATCCATAATATTTATTCAATGTGGGGTGTGGTGTCAGGAGTTAAATAAAATTAAGTAAAAGAGGCCTTAGGATACATGATAAATGGGTATTACGTTCCTATTAGTGGGATGTTAAAATGTATTAATGAAAAGGTCACCAAAATAGGTCCAAATAAGTGTGAATTGTACTTCCTCCAAAAAAGGGGTACGAATTTCTACTCTACATTTTGCCCCCACTTTAGCAGCCATATGACACTACGTGCATATGCAAGTTAGAGGAATTCTAAAATATTTTATAAAAAGTGATAGAGCAATGAATTCCCAAGAAAATCGATTGCACACAGACCTTCACAAAAAGTGAGAGAGACACAAGGCCATTTCACCAAATAAGGAGTGAAATATATTAAGATGAATAATTTACATAATGTTACAGCCTTTTAAAGGCATAAAGTATATGGCGGGTGTAAAACTACATGATACGGGAAAGAAACCACTCGAATTAAGAAAATTATTATGCCTAAGTTAACTTAAGCCTAAGGTAAAATCTATTTACCTTAACACCCCCCTTAAGTGAAACTTAGGGAGAATAATTATGAAAAAAATGAAGATACAATATTGGTCCTAGATACACAACCATTTTAGGTACCCATTTACAATGCAAAAAAGAAATCTCTCACAACCAGAGAAAAGGAGAAAAACCCAGTTGGAAAAAAGCCCTCTCCAAAAGAGAGAAAAGAAAACAAAAATGATGCATGGATAGAGGACTCAATCACACCCCCCAAGGACTACATACATCATGTATATACAATCAAAATCCCCCCATAAGAGGGAAAGAGAGACTATGGAGCCTCCCCACAATGTGTAATCACTTGCAAAAATGGTAAGTTCCTGAAGACAAAACATGATCCAATGTGGACAAACAACTTGTCTTCCTTTCATAAGAAACAAAACCAAATACAAATGCAGGTATGCTTCCCATTCAAGATAGGAATTGAAAGAAAGAAGCATGAAAATGTATGATGGTGTCTCTGAAATATGCTCATGTGTCGCCAAGACCTTGGAAAATGATGCCACGAACCAATTAGGAAGATGTCTAATTATCACAACAGAAGGTGAAAAACAAGGTACCACATGAAACTAATGTTCAACAATATCTAAAGAATGAAATGGGGTGACAACATTTGTACCACAATTACCATCAAATAGGAGGGATATAGCCTCAAATGTGTCCTCCAAATCTGAAATGTGAGATTCCACGAACAATGAACCAATGTTCAAAAAATAAGAATCCCAATCAGGAAGACAATGAGATACTGGTTGTGATGAATCACTGGACAAGCTCAATGAATCATCAACACAAAATGAATGGTCCTATTGAATAGGAATGCTAGGAGCCTCGAACAATGACTCTACATAATGAATCACTGAAGGTGAAGGTACATCAACTGTCCCTGATGGAGAAGAAGGAGCATCTGATGAACCCTCGTCATCCTCATCTAAAGATTCAAAGTATTCCAACACTTCAAACTCCTACATAGTATCATGATCATAGGGTATCTTGTCTGAAAAATGAAGAGGCACAAGACAATCTAAAACATCATCATCTCAGAATGGCTGAGTATCAGGATCTCCATGTATTTCCCATATTTTAATCCAAAGAGTATATGAACACTCAAAATGATCAATAGCATCTAAAGTGGCATCATCAATATGCATTGTAATAACTCCTAGGACATGATCCCTTTTGCAATTCCATACAAATTTCTTACTATTAGTACTAGGAAGGGGAACCAAATTATATAGATGTGGAAACAAATGAAGTCATCTCAAGTGCTTCAATATACTATCTCTCCATTTTTTATAGTGTCCCCTTTTCAACATAATCATAGCGGGATGCAATGAAAACCCCATAACTATGACAAATCTCCAAAAATACAAAGATAGTAACCTTCAACAAATAGAAACTCCCAAATACTACAAATGAAGCGAGACCAATATCAAAATTCAATGGATTAAAAGCACCACCAAACACAAAAATATGAGAGAAATTCCTCAATCACTGCAAAGGTGACAGAAATACCTTTCTGTTGATATGTGGTTTGTGAAAATAGGCTTTTGTTTGCAAAAGATATGCAAAAAAGAAAAGAAAAAACCTATAGAGGCACTTTGGAAGCACGAGCAAGAACCTGGTCCTACCATGTGACCACTTTCATCCTCAATAGCAAAGAAAAATGGTCCCAACCAATCAAGCCTCACCAAGCCACCAACAAACCAATCACCACATGCTAGAGACAACGTCTTCACAATCTTGTGAGCCTTACTCACAACCAACAATCACTCTATAGTGTTATTTGAATAGAAAAAGACTCCTCCACTATGTCAATGTGGGATTAAGTTCCAAGAAACATAGCTCCAAAATAAATTGGGGTTCACTTCCACTTCGGTTGTGAAGCCCTAAATAAATGTTTGGCAGAAAACTTTATAAAGTATAAAGTTTAGAAGAAATGTGTTGTAGAGTGAAAAAAAAAACTTGCCCCTCTCCAGAGAGAAATTAGGCCATGACAGGGACAAGAAAATTGCAATCCCCAAGAAAAAATCATGGCCTCCACAAATCAGATTGTTTCTTCAGCAAAGAGTTGCCTCTCTTCAAGTTTTGAGACTTCAGGAAGATCACACGAGTCTCCAATTTGTAAAACAACCTTAGAGAACAAAAAAAGCTACCTCCAAAACTCTAGTGGAATTCTTTTTGCAACTAATGAATAGATGAATCTTTCCCTTCATCACCAAAAAATATTAGCTTTGATGGAGCTTAGGTGTGGGGAAGAATGCAAACCATGAGCCTGTAGGCCACAAACAATCATACCCTAGATATATTCTCCAAGATATAATGCCAAGAATTAACGTGTAAATGTTGCACAAATCATGCCACAATACAAATTCACATGGAGGAAAAAATGGAACTGTCTAGAGGTGAGGATTCCCCCAACAGGAAATCACAACCACCACCGATTCCCAAATGTTCTTGGCTCACAAATTGCATAAGTAAATGAATTTTGAGACACCTCCTCAAAGATCATGGCCTCTCAAAAGAGAATCACTTCCTGCCAAAACAAAATTGAGCCTTCAAAGAACTTCTCCATAAAAATATTCGATCCTCTTAACTAAAAAAGGAACCTTCAAAATGCCAGCTAAATAGGCCTTTCTCACAAGAAAATATCACACTTTCTGCTGCTTCAATCACTCGTGAAAAATCCTTCAAGAAATGAGACAACCCTCCAAATTGAAATACCGCCACTAGAAAGAATCACACCAACAAAAAGTTCAAAAGGTGCGCCTCCAATCAGAGGAAAAATGCACAACACAGGAAAATAATCAGTCCTTTAAGAAACACCAAATATAGGCAACAGTTGAATCGAGACTCTAGTCAGGATGAGAACACCTCAACTAGAAAATAAGAATGTGCCCAACAACAAAGAATCGAAATAAGGCAATTTTGAAATTTAGAAAATTTCAAATGCCAAAAAACAAATCGATCTCAAGTACTTTAGTGAAAACTCTCAGAGGAAGAGATATGTAAACTAGGAGGCTCTGATACCATGATAGAGCAATGAATTCCCAAGAAAACCAATTTCACAGAGACCTTCACAAAAATTGAGAGAGACACGAGGCCATTTCATCAAATAAGGAGTGAAATATATTGAGATGAATAATTTATATAATGATACAACCTTTTAAAGGCATAAAGTATATGGTGGGTGTAAAACTACCTAATATGAGAAAGAAATCACCTGAATTAATAAAATTATTATGCCTAAGTCAACTTAAGCCTAAGGTAAAATCTATTTACCTTGGAGACAAAGATTTTGGCACCCGAATGCTTTCTTTCCCTTCTAGGATTTTTCACCTAAAAGGGGAAAGATGGGGAAAAATGGGCAATGTCTACACTCAAGATTAATGCAAGGATGGATGAAATATGTCTAAATAAGATGATCTAAATGCATAAAACTAAATAAAGATATTGATTATTAAGTGAAAACTAAAGAGATGCAAGTTGTTTGAAAACACAGTGCTGATATGCAAAAATACCTAGAAATGAAAGTAAGCTATAATAAAAATGAATGAAACTGAATGTGTGCATTTGAGAACTTGCTGGAGACTGGAAATGACTTATGAAATGTTGTTGATCTTGAAAAATTTGGCCTACTAGGACTCATTCGCCATTCTGGGTGAATTAGTCCCAGATCTGGGAAACTGTTCTAGATCCTGTTTCAGACAAATGGGTATTCAAAATTGTAGAAAACCATTTTTAGGCCTAGAATTGGGACTCATTTTCCACTAATGGTGAATGATTCCACTTTTGAATTTCTAAAAAATTCAAAAGTGGAAACAAAAGCCCTCGGTCGGCACTTCGGATCTTGATAGGTGTTTGCCTCTGAAACTCTAATTTCTAGCACTATAAATGACTTTTTGTGTATATTTTGGCTTTACAAAAAAGGAGATGTCTTCAATAACTTTGCAAAATATTCTTCAATGATTTCTGAACCTTCAATGTACCTAAATCTACAAACAAACAAGAAGAGAAGGAGAAATATTGGATGTTAAGGCATGGGGGTTTTCCTTGGTCAAACCCCTTTTAGGTAATTAAACAAAAATGAAGAAATAATGTAATGAAGCATGAAATAATGGAGTTAGTACCTTTCCATGGTGATAGATCTTAATTTTCTGTAGTAATAGATGAAGAATCTACCCTTGAATGTCTTAGAAAGATATCTTGATGACTTAGAATTATAAAAACCCTAGCTTGACTTGAGAACATGATGAGCGATGAATGAATAATGAATGTGTTATGATTTAGGAATTAGAGACTTGTATTTATAGGCAATCCATCTATTTTACTTGTTAATTTGATCCCTAAGGCTGACATGGAGAAAAATTAAACATAAAACCTAATTTTTCCCACTTAAACCCCGAAAATGGCTCAAATGGGACTCATTTGCCATCAAATACGAATGGGTCCCACCTAGATGGGACTAATTCACCCCTAATAGCAAATGGGTCCCACAAGGGCCATTCAGCTAGCTGAAATGATGGGAAGAAAGGAAATCAAGTTTATATGGTGTCTTTGTCGGGTATTTGATCAAATTATGCCTCGGGATGCACAATGTGGGGTCATAGGGGCCTATTAATGATGATATAAAGGGTAAATAAGGCCAAGGACACAAATTTCAATGTGAAATTATGATTAAATACACTTGACATCATTAAAATAGGGTCCATACAACCTAGAAAGGTACAACAACCAATGTGAATGTGTAAAACACATTACAACACTAGATTGAAGTCAAGCCTTCTAGATTAATGTGATAATGCATTTAAATATCTTTTATAATGTTGAATTAAGGGGAAAATGGGTCCATTAGACTTAGATGCTTAATAAGAGTCTAGAAAAGTGTGAAAGTCATTTACAACACCTTTACAAGACACCAATAAATGCATTTTATTCAGTTTACAAGGGTCCAAGACCTAGTGTGGATGTGAAGGACACCTCACAACACCAAATCAAGGCCTCATTAAGTCCAATTTATCATCAATTATTCCCAGATCAAGCAAAGAAAAAGGGATACTTTTTCCATGTCCACATACCCTAACAAAAAGGATACTCATATGGATTCACTAGAGAGAATGAGCCCCCCACTATAGTTGTCTACAAAACCACAATATTAGGAATCACATCATGCAACACATATTTGTTAGTCATTCAAAAATTCTCTTATCAAACTTCTACAAAGAATCAAATTTGAGGGTAGATGTATGCCCCCTTGATTTCACTTTCTTTGTGGAGTTGGAATCATGGTAGCCACAAATCCAAATCGAATTGCTTAAGTCTTATCATAGGGTATTTCCAAGTACCATACCACATAGTGATAGATAGTTGATGAGATCATGAGCGGAATTATGAATCCAATGCAAGAAAAAACATTGAAAACAAAGTTCTCTAGCCCCCAATATGTTGATTTGAATGAAATATACCTAAAGTGAAATATGCATCTTTTTAATTAAACTAGGTATATATGAATGAAAATGACATTTTTATCTCATTTTGAAATTTACCTCTTTGTAGTTTACCTTGGTGTAGAGTGATCTAGGATGTCGAACCGATGAACCTATAGGCCTCCCAAACTTGATGTGTTGATTAATGAGGTGGCACAACGCGTGATTTGACCTATGGTGAGTGGATTCTTTGTTGCTATTTCTTTGTTTTTTGTGTATTTATAGTAGTTTTTCAGGTTCATTAAAATGAAAAGGTAAAAAATAGGGGTGTCCCTAGGGTTTCGAAAAATGGAAAAGTGGATCCAAAGAGGGAAAATGGGCCCTATTCTTCCTCAATTCATTAGGAAATGAGATCCAAACAATGAAATGACTATCAATCTTGAGGTGAGTCAAGTCAAAGTGTGAATCTACAAATTTCCCTTTTTTTTGCAAGGACTAGGGTCTAGGCCAAACAAAACTTTGAGGAGAAAGATTAAAAATAGAAAATCAGTTCGAAAATGCCTTCTAAAAAGTGGATCTAATAGATTTAACATAAAACTGAAGGAACCAATAGATTTTCTAGAAAAATGAGAGCAATAAATGTTGTGCACCTTTCAAAAGTTATTGTTTCTGCAAGATGAACACAAAATCATTCACCCTAGGGTGAATGGGTCCTCGCAGACTTTTCTAAAAAACTTTGAATTTGAGATTGAAGATCAAGACTTGGAATTCTTCCCTATAACTTGATACCTCCACTCCCAGATTTGGATCTAGGAAAAATATGCAAAGCAATTTTTTTTGTTTGTTGGTGGATAGGGGTTTTCCTCGGTCAAATCCAAAGTTTCGTAATTAAACCTTGATGAATAACATAGATCTATAACATGAAATGTGTGTGCAATCCTAACCTTAAGTGTGTCTAAGATTAAGAACAAATGATGAAAAGAAATCCTACTCAAGTGTGTAATAATAGGATCCCTAAATGAACATGCACAATGATGAAGACCTACTTTAGGAGACCTCAAATCACATTAATAAGTCATGAAGCTAATTATGCCTTCTTTAGGCCAAAATTAGAAAGATAATAGAAGATTTAATCACTTAGGAAACAAGTCACTAGGCTTGGTTGACTGTCTTTTGCATATCCCAAAACCTAGAATCCATCATGATCCTCTATAGGAAACTATCATCAATCCTTTGATAATGCTTGATCTTGATATCAAAAGTATGTTGAAGACCTACAAAAACAACTCAAATGCTGCTCCAAGACTTCACTTCTGAATGCTTCTTCTTTCTCTTAAATATGAATTCTTGATCTCATGTGAATTTCTCTTGCTCAAGCTTCTTGTCTAGTGTAAAATGAATGTGAGACTTAGTTTTATAGGCTTCCTTTCTAATTTTCCAATTATGAGATCTCAAAGGCCAACATATGAAATTTAAATTTGAGAGATTGAAATGCCACTAAAAACATATCCAAAGTTGAGTTCAGGGTACTTAATGAGGACCCATTCACCGATGGGTGAATGGGTCCTGACCTAAAACTTCAAGACTCCTTAAATGTCAGGGCATTAATTTTATCCATAACATTTATTCAATTTGTGGGTTGAAATGTCTAGAATTAAATAAAATTAAGTAAAATAGGCCTTTGGATACATGATAAATAGGTATTAGGGGCCTATTAATAGGATTTTAAAATGAATTAATGAAAAGGTCACCAAAATAGGTCCAAATAAGTGTTAATTGTACTTTCTCCTACAAAAAGGGGTACAAATTTCTACACTACAACACACAAGCCTTGCCTTGTTCCTGAAAACTTCTCCGTTCTCATCCAGCTTGTTTCGAAATACCCATTTAGTTGCAATCACATCCTTGTTTGCTAGTATTGGGACATGTTCCCAAGTTTAATTCTTGTCAATTTGGAATAATTCTTCTTCCATATCCTTGATCCAATATTCATCTTTGCATGCCTCAATCACTATTTTTTATTCAACTTTAGAAAGAAAATATAGATTTACATGTTCTTTTGATATATAATCCTTTCTTCTTGTCAATACACCTCTACTTTTGTCACCAAAAATCTGATCTTTAGAGTGATTCTTCTGCATATACATAGGTGTCTTAGGGATCCTTTCAGGAGCCTCTTCCTCTTCAACCTACACTTATTTTTCCTTTCCTTCATCTTTTTCTTCTTCTCTACAAGAGGAATCATCTAATTTATATGCTTTTATCATAATTAAAATTTTATGTAGGTCTTCATCCAATTTGATACTTGCACTTTCAACAAGCCTTGCTTCTTGTAGAGTATCCAAGGAATATTCATTCATTAGATCTTGCATTAGAATCTCTTAAGTTTCTTCATCTCTCTTGATATAGCATTTTCTTCCGAATACTCTAAAATATTTGACAGTAGGACTTCTTTCATACCATAACTCATAGGGAGTATTTGAACTATTTGTCCTTTCTTACACTTTGTTAAGTATGTAAACTACAATATGAATTGCTTCTCTCCAATAGACATTTAGTAGATTTTCTTCTCTCATCATTGCCCTTGCTACTTCTTGAACAGTCCCATTCCTCCTTTCCACTACTCCATTCTATTGAGGAGTCCTTGGAGCTGGCAAAAGCCTCTTTATTCCATGATCTTCAAAAAAAATGTTAAACTCATTAGAGGTGAACTCTCGACCTCTGTTAGACTTGGAAATTTGACTTTTATATCCATTTCATTCGCAAACATAGCTTTAAATTCCTTAAGCTTATTTAGAGCTTCTAATTTTTCTTTTAGAAATGTTACCCAAGTCATTCTAGAGTAATCATCAATCAATAACATAAAATACACTCCACCTTGAGAACTTCTTATTTTGGTGGTTCCACAAAGACCTATATGCACCAACTCGAAAGGTCTTGTGGTAGAATATTATTTTATTTTGAACCTCTTTCTAATTTTCTTCC
>VDFB02056351.1:49769896-49822820 GCA_007258455.2 Sequoia sempervirens
AACACCAAATATAGGCAACAGTTGAATCGAGACTCTAGTCAGGATGAGAACACCTCAACTAGAAAATAAGAATGTGCCCAACAACAAAGAATCGAAATAAGGCAATTTTGAAATTTAGAAAATTTCAAATGCCAAAAAACAAATCGATCTCAAGTACTTTAGTGAAAACTCTCAGAGGAAGAGATATGTAAACTAGGAGGCTCTGATACCATGATAGAGCAATGAATTCCCAAGAAAACCAATTTCACAGAGACCTTCACAAAAATTGAGAGAGACACGAGGCCATTTCATCAAATAAGGAGTGAAATATATTGAGATGAATAATTTATATAATGATACAACCTTTTAAAGGCATAAAGTATATGGTGGGTGTAAAACTACCTAATATGAGAAAGAAATCACCTGAATTAATAAAATTATTATGCCTAAGTCAACTTAAGCCTAAGGTAAAATCTATTTACCTTGGAGACAAAGATTTTGGCACCCGAATGCTTTCTTTCCCTTCTAGGATTTTTCACCTAAAAGGGGAAAGATGGGGAAAAATGGGCAATGTCTACACTCAAGATTAATGCAAGGATGGATGAAATATGTCTAAATAAGATGATCTAAATGCATAAAACTAAATAAAGATATTGATTATTAAGTGAAAACTAAAGAGATGCAAGTTGTTTGAAAACACAGTGCTGATATGCAAAAATACCTAGAAATGAAAGTAAGCTATAATAAAAATGAATGAAACTGAATGTGTGCATTTGAGAACTTGCTGGAGACTGGAAATGACTTATGAAATGTTGTTGATCTTGAAAAATTTGGCCTACTAGGACTCATTCGCCATTCTGGGTGAATTAGTCCCAGATCTGGGAAACTGTTCTAGATCCTGTTTCAGACAAATGGGTATTCAAAATTGTAGAAAACCATTTTTAGGCCTAGAATTGGGACTCATTTTCCACTAATGGTGAATGATTCCACTTTTGAATTTCTAAAAAATTCAAAAGTGGAAACAAAAGCCCTCGGTCGGCACTTCGGATCTTGATAGGTGTTTGCCTCTGAAACTCTAATTTCTAGCACTATAAATGACTTTTTGTGTATATTTTGGCTTTACAAAAAAGGAGATGTCTTCAATAACTTTGCAAAATATTCTTCAATGATTTCTGAACCTTCAATGTACCTAAATCTACAAACAAACAAGAAGAGAAGGAGAAATATTGGATGTTAAGGCATGGGGGTTTTCCTTGGTCAAACCCCTTTTAGGTAATTAAACAAAAATGAAGAAATAATGTAATGAAGCATGAAATAATGGAGTTAGTACCTTTCCATGGTGATAGATCTTAATTTTCTGTAGTAATAGATGAAGAATCTACCCTTGAATGTCTTAGAAAGATATCTTGATGACTTAGAATTATAAAAACCCTAGCTTGACTTGAGAACATGATGAGCGATGAATGAATAATGAATGTGTTATGATTTAGGAATTAGAGACTTGTATTTATAGGCAATCCATCTATTTTACTTGTTAATTTGATCCCTAAGGCTGACATGGAGAAAAATTAAACATAAAACCTAATTTTTCCCACTTAAACCCCGAAAATGGCTCAAATGGGACTCATTTGCCATCAAATACGAATGGGTCCCACCTAGATGGGACTAATTCACCCCTAATAGCAAATGGGTCCCACAAGGGCCATTCAGCTAGCTGAAATGATGGGAAGAAAGGAAATCAAGTTTATATGGTGTCTTTGTCGGGTATTTGATCAAATTATGCCTCGGGATGCACAATGTGGGGTCATAGGGGCCTATTAATGATGATATAAAGGGTAAATAAGGCCAAGGACACAAATTTCAATGTGAAATTATGATTAAATACACTTGACATCATTAAAATAGGGTCCATACAACCTAGAAAGGTACAACAACCAATGTGAATGTGTAAAACACATTACAACACTAGATTGAAGTCAAGCCTTCTAGATTAATGTGATAATGCATTTAAATATCTTTTATAATGTTGAATTAAGGGGAAAATGGGTCCATTAGACTTAGATGCTTAATAAGAGTCTAGAAAAGTGTGAAAGTCATTTACAACACCTTTACAAGACACCAATAAATGCATTTTATTCAGTTTACAAGGGTCCAAGACCTAGTGTGGATGTGAAGGACACCTCACAACACCAAATCAAGGCCTCATTAAGTCCAATTTATCATCAATTATTCCCAGATCAAGCAAAGAAAAAGGGATACTTTTTCCATGTCCACATACCCTAACAAAAAGGATACTCATATGGATTCACTAGAGAGAATGAGCCCCCCACTATAGTTGTCTACAAAACCACAATATTAGGAATCACATCATGCAACACATATTTGTTAGTCATTCAAAAATTCTCTTATCAAACTTCTACAAAGAATCAAATTTGAGGGTAGATGTATGCCCCCTTGATTTCACTTTCTTTGTGGAGTTGGAATCATGGTAGCCACAAATCCAAATCGAATTGCTTAAGTCTTATCATAGGGTATTTCCAAGTACCATACCACATAGTGATAGATAGTTGATGAGATCATGAGCGGAATTATGAATCCAATGCAAGAAAAAACATTGAAAACAAAGTTCTCTAGCCCCCAATATGTTGATTTGAATGAAATATACCTAAAGTGAAATATGCATCTTTTTAATTAAACTAGGTATATATGAATGAAAATGACATTTTTATCTCATTTTGAAATTTACCTCTTTGTAGTTTACCTTGGTGTAGAGTGATCTAGGATGTCGAACCGATGAACCTATAGGCCTCCCAAACTTGATGTGTTGATTAATGAGGTGGCACAACGCGTGATTTGACCTATGGTGAGTGGATTCTTTGTTGCTATTTCTTTGTTTTTTGTGTATTTATAGTAGTTTTTCAGGTTCATTAAAATGAAAAGGTAAAAAATAGGGGTGTCCCTAGGGTTTCGAAAAATGGAAAAGTGGATCCAAAGAGGGAAAATGGGCCCTATTCTTCCTCAATTCATTAGGAAATGAGATCCAAACAATGAAATGACTATCAATCTTGAGGTGAGTCAAGTCAAAGTGTGAATCTACAAATTTCCCTTTTTTTTGCAAGGACTAGGGTCTAGGCCAAACAAAACTTTGAGGAGAAAGATTAAAAATAGAAAATCAGTTCGAAAATGCCTTCTAAAAAGTGGATCTAATAGATTTAACATAAAACTGAAGGAACCAATAGATTTTCTAGAAAAATGAGAGCAATAAATGTTGTGCACCTTTCAAAAGTTATTGTTTCTGCAAGATGAACACAAAATCATTCACCCTAGGGTGAATGGGTCCTCGCAGACTTTTCTAAAAAACTTTGAATTTGAGATTGAAGATCAAGACTTGGAATTCTTCCCTATAACTTGATACCTCCACTCCCAGATTTGGATCTAGGAAAAATATGCAAAGCAATTTTTTTTGTTTGTTGGTGGATAGGGGTTTTCCTCGGTCAAATCCAAAGTTTCGTAATTAAACCTTGATGAATAACATAGATCTATAACATGAAATGTGTGTGCAATCCTAACCTTAAGTGTGTCTAAGATTAAGAACAAATGATGAAAAGAAATCCTACTCAAGTGTGTAATAATAGGATCCCTAAATGAACATGCACAATGATGAAGACCTACTTTAGGAGACCTCAAATCACATTAATAAGTCATGAAGCTAATTATGCCTTCTTTAGGCCAAAATTAGAAAGATAATAGAAGATTTAATCACTTAGGAAACAAGTCACTAGGCTTGGTTGACTGTCTTTTGCATATCCCAAAACCTAGAATCCATCATGATCCTCTATAGGAAACTATCATCAATCCTTTGATAATGCTTGATCTTGATATCAAAAGTATGTTGAAGACCTACAAAAACAACTCAAATGCTGCTCCAAGACTTCACTTCTGAATGCTTCTTCTTTCTCTTAAATATGAATTCTTGATCTCATGTGAATTTCTCTTGCTCAAGCTTCTTGTCTAGTGTAAAATGAATGTGAGACTTAGTTTTATAGGCTTCCTTTCTAATTTTCCAATTATGAGATCTCAAAGGCCAACATATGAAATTTAAATTTGAGAGATTGAAATGCCACTAAAAACATATCCAAAGTTGAGTTCAGGGTACTTAATGAGGACCCATTCACCGATGGGTGAATGGGTCCTGACCTAAAACTTCAAGACTCCTTAAATGTCAGGGCATTAATTTTATCCATAACATTTATTCAATTTGTGGGTTGAAATGTCTAGAATTAAATAAAATTAAGTAAAATAGGCCTTTGGATACATGATAAATAGGTATTAGGGGCCTATTAATAGGATTTTAAAATGAATTAATGAAAAGGTCACCAAAATAGGTCCAAATAAGTGTTAATTGTACTTTCTCCTACAAAAAGGGGTACAAATTTCTACACTACAACACACAAGCCTTGCCTTGTTCCTGAAAACTTCTCCGTTCTCATCCAGCTTGTTTCGAAATACCCATTTAGTTGCAATCACATCCTTGTTTGCTAGTATTGGGACATGTTCCCAAGTTTAATTCTTGTCAATTTGGAATAATTCTTCTTCCATATCCTTGATCCAATATTCATCTTTGCATGCCTCAATCACTATTTTTTATTCAACTTTAGAAAGAAAATATAGATTTACATGTTCTTTTGATATATAATCCTTTCTTCTTGTCAATACACCTCTACTTTTGTCACCAAAAATCTGATCTTTAGAGTGATTCTTCTGCATATACATAGGTGTCTTAGGGATCCTTTCAGGAGCCTCTTCCTCTTCAACCTACACTTATTTTTCCTTTCCTTCATCTTTTTCTTCTTCTCTACAAGAGGAATCATCTAATTTATATGCTTTTATCATAATTAAAATTTTATGTAGGTCTTCATCCAATTTGATACTTGCACTTTCAACAAGCCTTGCTTCTTGTAGAGTATCCAAGGAATATTCATTCATTAGATCTTGCATTAGAATCTCTTAAGTTTCTTCATCTCTCTTGATATAGCATTTTCTTCCGAATACTCTAAAATATTTGACAGTAGGACTTCTTTCATACCATAACTCATAGGGAGTATTTGAACTATTTGTCCTTTCTTACACTTTGTTAAGTATGTAAACTACAATATGAATTGCTTCTCTCCAATAGACATTTAGTAGATTTTCTTCTCTCATCATTGCCCTTGCTACTTCTTGAACAGTCCCATTCCTCCTTTCCACTACTCCATTCTATTGAGGAGTCCTTGGAGCTGGCAAAAGCCTCTTTATTCCATGATCTTCAAAAAAAATGTTAAACTCATTAGAGGTGAACTCTCGACCTCTGTTAGACTTGGAAATTTGACTTTTATATCCATTTCATTCGCAAACATAGCTTTAAATTCCTTAAGCTTATTTAGAGCTTCTAATTTTTCTTTTAGAAATGTTACCCAAGTCATTCTAGAGTAATCATCAATCAATAACATAAAATACACTCCACCTTGAGAACTTCTTATTTTGGTGGTTCCACAAAGACCTATATGCACCAACTCGAAAGGTCTTGTGGTAGAATATTATTTTATTTTGAACCTCTTTCTAATTTTCTTCCCACTCTAACATTACTTTCAAACTGCATTGATAGGCTTTGTAATCTTTGGCAGATCTCTCACAGCTTGAAAAAATTTGGTCCTCACTAGGCTATCAAAATTGATGTAACACATTCTTCTATTCCATAGCCAACTTTAATTGATTTGAGTCATAAATCACTTACCATTAGTACCCTTAAGATGATAAGAATTTCCATTTATCCTTGTTCCTACAACAACCAGAATTCTAGAGCCTCTTTTGATCTCATAGCCATTATATTAAAACACAAGATTATGTGCTTTACTAAAAAAATTTCCTACACTTAGAAGGTTATGTGCCAGAGACCCTTAACATAAATAACATCATCTATGTTATGCTTTCCATCAAAACTGATTGAACCCTTTCCACAAATTTTAGCAGATGTATCATCACCAAACATGACAAGACCACCTTCAAACTTCGCAAGTTTAAAATAATTAAATTATCTTCACCTGTCATATGATTTGAACATCTGCTATCAATAATCTAGTAGTTTTTATGCTCTCTTACATGAAAATTAGTCACCATAGTCCCTCTAATATTATAACCTTCTTTCAGAGAAATTTCCTTCATACATCTCTCAGACTTAGCAGAATTAGTTTTGATATTTAGAACCATGAACGAGCATTTGTCATTCTCATCTTCAAGGTAATCAAATTCATCATCATATATGTTGGTGTCATCCACCTCCCAGGAGCACCACCTGTAGATAAAAGACCTTCGCAAAAAATGAGAGCGGCAACACAAGGCCATTTCACCAAATATGAGTGAATAAAATGAGATACTTAATTTACTTATTGTATACAATTTTAAATCCATGAAAAACACAGATAGGTGATAAACCACCCTATGAAAAAAACTACCTAAATAATTAAATGCATTATTATGCCTAAGTTAAAACTTAATACTATACTAACACCCCCCTTAACTGCAAACTTAGGGAGAATGAAGATGCAAAAAATGCAATATGGGTCCTAGCTACACAACCATGTTATGTACCCATTTACAATGAAAAAAATAAATCTCTCATAATCAGAGAAAATGAGAAAAACCCTGTGGGAAAAAACCCCTCTCCAAAAGAGAGAAAACAAAAAAGGAAAACAAGACGCATGGATGGAGGACTCAATAACACCCCCCAAGGACTACATACATCATGTATATACAATGAAAGCCCCCACAATGTGTAATCACCTACAAAAATGGTAAGTGTCTTAAGAAAAAACATGATCCAATGTCAAAAAATAACTTATCTCCCTTTTGGAAGAGAAAAAACCAAGTACAAATGCATGTATGCTTCCCATTCCCAATAGGAATTGAAGGAAGGAAGCATGAAGATGTATGATGATTTCTCTAGAATCTGCTCATGTGTCGTCAAGACATTAGAAGATGATGCCACAAACCAATCAAGAACATGCCCAATCACAATAGAAGGTGACAAACAAGGTACCATTGGCAATTGATTCTAAACATTCTCTAGAGACTGAGATGGAGTGCCAACAGTTGTACTACAAATATCATCAAATAGAAGGGATATACCCTCAAATGTGTCTTCCAAGTCAAAAATGTGAGATTCCATGAAAAATGAACCAATGGCCGACAAATGAGAATCCCAATTAGGAAGACAATGATAATCCTATTAAAAAGGAATGATAGGAGCCTCAATCAATGACTTTGCACAATGAATCACTGAAGGTGAAGGTACATCAACTGTCCTTGATCGAGAAGAAGGGGTATCTAAAGAACCCTCATCATCCTCATATGAAGACTCAAAGTATTCCAAAACTTCAAACTCTTGCATAGTAGCGTGATCATAAGGTATCCTTTCTAAAAAAAGAAAAGGCACAAGACAATCTGAAATAGGATCATCTAGGAATAGCTAAGTATTAGGATCTCCACGTATTTCCCAAATTTTAGTCCAAAGAATATGAGGACACTCAAAATGATCAATAACATTCAAAGTGGCATCATTAATATGCATTGCAATAACTCCTAAGAAATGATCCCTTTTGCAATTCCATGCAAATTTCTTACTATCAGTACCAGGAAGGGGAAGAAGATTAAACAAATGTGGGAACAAATGAAGCCATTTGAGATTTTTAATGATACCATCTCTCCATTGTTTATAGTTTCCCCTTTTCAATGTAATCACAACAGGATGAAATGAAAAACCCATAATGTACTATGAAAAATCTCCAAGAATGCAAAGACATTAACCTTAAACAACAATTAGAAACTCCAAAATACTGCAAATGAAGCCTTCCCAAAATACTTCAGGAATCAATAATGCAAAAAAGGGCTGAGATTTTGAAAAAAAATGAGCAAAAAATTAAGCACCTTACTGGGTTCTCACGCAAAATCACCAAGCCAGATCTCAAATCAACTCACCAAGCAACTCCAAAGAGCGCACAAGCACCAATCACCATGTAGAGGAGAAACAATCTATGAGACTTTCTCACACCAAGCAAACCCACTGCAACTCTAGTTAAGGAGCAAAAAAAGATCCACCTCTACCAATGTGGGATAATGTTTCCCTCAAAACCAACTTCTAACACTTGGGCCCCCCCTCTACTTTGTTGCACAAAAGCCCTAAATAAATATTTAGGGAAGAACTTTATAAAATATAAAGTTTGATATCACCCTTATAAAACATTGAGTGCCTTTTTTGCGCCTTCTGAGATGCATAAAGAAATCACCCTTCAAAGCATTTGACAGAGAGCAACAAAAAAATGCCTCTAGGAATAAACCTTCAATCAAATTTCGTAGCAACATCTAATATAGAATCACTACCCACCAAGAAGAAATCGATCCCTCTAAATTTTAGAAGTTCGACTTCTTCACATGGACAAGAATCTGCCCAACTTCTCCCTTTGCACAGTCACGCCTTAGGAAGACCCATTCAAATGCCAATCGCCTTCTCCAAATGATATAAAAGTTTAAGAAAAACACAACCGCCTCCTTTGTAGCAATCATTCCTCCCATAGAGGTAAAATACGTGCCTCTACTCAACAAAGAACTATCTTGATGCAAATCAAAAATCTGCTTGGGTGTTGTTTGAAATATAATCAAACTAAAAAATAACGCCCACTAAATGCAAATTGGGCCTTGAAGAATGAAACCACCACCTATGCAATGAAAAAGAACGGCCTCCAAAAGAAATGAGACATCTCTAGTAGGGAGAAAAAAATATATGCCCGCCTCAGTGAGGAAAATCGCACCACACAACACAAAAATAGTCTCTAGCTTGAAACAAAATTGTGCCTTTGATGGTTTCCATGTGCCTTCAAAAAAAAAAAATGCTTCCAAAACATGCCTTTGCCAAAAAATTGAGCCTTCAAATGGAAATTTAGTTTTTTGAAATATTGTCGTGTATGTCACACAAGATGACCTAAACTTATCATTTTTTGAATATTTTAAATTGAAAAGAATTATCTGAAGTACGCTTTCATACAATTTGTTTTTCAAAAAATCATGTTAATAAAAAGTTATTAAAATACTAAAAATCCCTAATAATTCAAGTTTATGGACTTGTTTCATTAGAAATTAATTGAAAATAGAAAAAATAATCCAATTGTAAAAAAATTACATATTTAGAATCTACACTATCTCATCTATAATGGGTTTTAATTTTGTGAAAAAAATTTGCAAAAAAAGTCTCCAGACATATGCCCAAAGTCACTATTTTCTTGTGACATTACCAGGACCTTCAACTTGTATGTCAAACCAGGTCCAAAGCTTAGGTTCGGGTCCTCAAGCCTTTTCCCAAACCGAAAAACAAAGTAAAAACCTGACCAAAAATTGAAATTTTAAAAAATGGGATCCCATTCTAAAATGAGATCTCGTTTCATAAGAATTTTTTTTTTTTTTACAATTTTAAGAAACGGGATCCCGTTTCTTAAAATCATCAAAACAAAATTTATGTTTTTTTGAAATGGGATCCTGTTTTCAAAATGAGATCCTGCTCTTTAAAAAATGGGATCCCATTTTAAAAAATATAAAAAAATAATTTTTTTATGAAATGGGATCCCGTTTTAGAACGAGATCCTATTTCATAAAAAAAATATTTTCTTATGTTTTTTAAAAATGGGATCCCGTTTTTGGCTTGAGGCCTCGAACCTAAACGAGATCCCATTTATTAAAAAATAGGATTTCGTTTTGTTGAAGCTAATTTTTGATTTTTCGCTAAGGAAAAAACTTCCACTTTTCATGGAATCATCTTCTTGCATTTACCTAGTACTTAACAACAATCAGGAATATTCCATCAACACCCTAAAATCCAACAAAACCTTCACAACCTCATACACCTGAAGAATATAATTATTTTGCACAACCAATTAACTTTCCATGAACTACAACTTTTGAATCCAACCTTGCAGAGAATCAAAAACTAAAACACTTTTGACTGAAGATAGATACAAACATTGTAGACACATTCCCAGTTTCATAGGACCAAAAACCACAATGCGGAGAAATGCAAAGCAATTCCATTTCTCCCAAACAACACTATTTCATAATTCACACACTAGTGAATACAACTTCCTTTGTCGAATGATCTAGAATAGGAAACTTTAGATATAACACCTTGGAACACCTCTAATCAACATATCTAATCCACACAAATGTAGCTTCAATATAAAATAAATGCAGAGCACAAACAAGAACACCACTTTGTCACACCGAATTGTCTTTTTTTTATATTTTCTCAAAAGAACTTGGAAGCCAAGCACCACAAAAATCATCTCAACATCTACAACACTTTCTCAACATCTGAACACACAAAAGGTTGATATCCACAAGCACTTACTCATCATTGTTACATCAGAGGTTGACACTAGTGACAATACTAATGACAACATAATGCACCCAACACACTTACTTCCTCAAGAGTTGACATCAACACAACAATAATCTATTGACATAAATGACAACACAATTTTCCAGCAATAAATTGGTCAAGATGTGAAGGTGTTATATCCAAGAATTCAAGTCATTAAACCTTCTATAGTTAACGTTATAAGTGACAGAATTTCGGTCTATGCTCTAGCAAAGTAAAGTGTTGATAAAAGCTTGTTGGAATGCTTTGCATTCTTTTGAAATGATATATGTGGATGTTCGGACTTGAGGATATGATTGAATAGGTATAAGGGTTCATCGTTGCAAGTATCATATGTTTTGGTGTACAACAATGCAATATCTTAAGTTTTGAAGTGTTACAGTCTATTCAGGATGCTTTGTTTTCATCAACTCAATATGTTTCTCTTCTTGTTCTATCACATAATGATCAAATACTTTGAAGAAGGTTGAAGAGGTATTGTGCATAGACTACATTGTTTACATCTTGGTTCACATGATGTTTTTGGTTTCTCCTCGATGGTGAATAGTTGGCAATTTTTGTAGTGTTGATGTTGATTGGGCTGATAGTCTTGTTTTCTTCATCTATAGTTGATCCTGATTAATTAAATTTTCTTTGGAGGATGCATTGTGATGTATTTGGGACTTGTTATGCAATGCGTTGATCCACAACTCATTTTATCTTCATAATGTATATGTTTGAAGCCAACCTATGTAGTATCATACATTTCATCTAAAAAGTCATCTTAGAGCTAGCCTAATTGGGGTTTAAATTTGTTGTGGAGGGTATTTATAGAATAATAAAATCATTTTTGAAAAAAAAATATGGATAGAGAATTGATTTTGAGCAATATGTTAAATATGAAATGTGTGAAGTCAGTATGATGGAGCAATTGTGCAAAAAAGGGATTGCAACATCAACATATGTTGGATGCTTCTTTATAGTAGTTCAATTTCATGTTTTTCATTATAATTTTCATGTATCTTCCTCTAAGATAGTGAGTCTCAGCAGGGCCTTGTATAATGCCCTAAGGTTGTCTATCTTAGATTGCAAGTCCATAGACAATGAGCCTTACACAACATTGCAATTTAATTAGTAGTGATCCTTATATATTGTGAGTTAACTCTCATCATGGATTTCCCCTCATTGGGTTTTCCACATAAAAATCTTGGTGTCCTTGTGTGATGTATTTTTCATTTATGCTCTTCTTTAAGTTAATGTGAATTGATGCTTAATCTAAAAATGAAGTATTTTAATGTCGATTCACCTCCCCCCCCATTTTAGAAATGTAGTGTGTTCAACTCCCTTTTGGTGCTAACAGTTACAAAATAATATTTATTTTATCTAAAACCTAACTCTATAACCTGAAATTGAGTTTTTCTATTTTAAAGCTTGAAAATTATATATATTTTTATAATTTTATCAATAGGAGCATGAAACACTTTTACTAACACCCTCCATCTTATGATCATCAATTCTTAATTAGCTAGGACATATCACAACCCTTTTTATCTCAAAAGTATTATATTTTATTTTTCATTGAAATGACATTGCTTCTATTAAGTTGCAATATTATCTCAAATACAAATAAAATGTAGGCACCTAAAATTATCTTGTAATATTTTTTTTTGTCATCAATTCATTTAATATCATCATTTTTAAATTAATTAAATAAATCTATTTAGTTAATTAATCATCTTAATTTATCTACCAACATTAATTAAATAAATTTTCATCTAATACAAGTCTAGTATTAATTGAATAAATCAAGAATATTTATCTATTAAATTAATCATTCTCCTTATATCCAACCTTAAATGAAAAATTAATATTTATTTATTTAGGTTCTCATTCCCATTTTAAAATACTAAATAAACAAACTATATTTATATAATTCACTTTTTCTCTCACTTCATTAGTGGACTAAATCAATTATTTAATCTAGCTAACCATTTATATAAATCAAACCATGTTTAACCAAATAAAATCTTACAAATGTTCCAAGAATGCATGCATTTCGAAAAAAAAGGACTATATGTGCATTGACCCATGTTTTTCATTTCTCTAAACTATCTTCTCATATAATCTCATCTATCTATTTTATTAAGAAAATCTTCACCTTTCACATAAATTATAAAAAAAAGACTTTTTGATCATCTAAAATAATCATTTTTTATCCTTACCATTCATTTTTCCCCAAGAAGGCCCCACCATCTAATTTTGTTGAATCATGGAGCTCTTTTTTGTGTAGAAATTGCAAGTCACCACATAGAGGTCTCTCATAGCTATAAACCTCTTAGATAATCTCCACTTTGGATTACTTTAGATTGTAAACTTTAAATTTTAATGCATTAAATATATATTAAAAAATAAAATAGCTTACAAGTTTTATCTCTTTTAATAGATCAAACTTAAGATAATTTATTAGCCTCTTACCATCTATGAGAGAATATTCTTAAACATTATTTAGAAACCATCCTATTCAATAGTAAAATATAAAGTTTGACCTATAAAAGTAATATTAGTTATATTCTATTATTTAATATAAATAAGACATAATTTTGCACATCATCCAATTCAATAAAAACAATTAAATTTAATCAACTAAAATAATACCATATATATATTGATGCAATGAAATATAAAATCCCAACCATTGCAAAGGATGGTGTTTTTTGATGTTTAAATAGAGATAGGGTTCACTAGATTCATCCTCTCTTTCTTGAGGACACTGACATGGGAAAATCTAGTTTGCTAGGCATAATAGTTGCTCTTGTGGCTCCCAACCTCCAATGTTTAGAGATAATCCTACTCATCACGGATGGACCTAGCTTTCTAGGTTACCTTCCACCTCTTTTCATTGTGTTGGAGGTGCACTTTTCTTGCCCAAGTTTGGAAAGTTTCTACATTTGGAGTTGGTCACATGTCCAATCTATGCTTAGAAACTCTTCAATGACAATTTTGAAGGCACTATTGCTCTTACTCATTGAGACTCAACTAATAATTTTATCCTTAGAGATGTTCAAAATAATTCTTATCATAAGAACCGTCCTCCTTATAACATTGTTTTAACTACTTAATATTTTACTAAGTTTGACCCTATTTATTTATCTTCATTTTGAACTTGAACTAACTAAACTTTATGAATTTAAGTTTTAATATTTTTTCCATATTATACTACTAGCAGTTGCATGTAGTGACATGCAACGATGATCTGATAGGGGAAGGGCAACACCAAATGGAAGCGATGTACACAGTGAGGACAAATCAAGAGTAGAACATCAATGTCACCATTGGGAGGAGTAACTAACAAAGGCTTGTGCAAAGTTGGATATATGTCATAGCAGATGTAGACAATGTATTTCTCCTATGTGCAAATATGTATATATGTCATAGTAGATACAAACACAATTGATGCATAGTGTTGCGTAGTTGTCACAAAATGAAAAGCATAAATTTAGCAGTATCAATTGTAGCAAACAATATAGTATTTTGTGGACAACACCTTATAGAAGATTGAAACAATACAACCCTTTCAACAACATGTTTTTGAAAATGAAACAATATATCCCAAGGAAAACAAGACCTTATTGAAAGAAACATAAACTGTATAACACTAACTATTTTATTGCATTGCAACCATAGCTAGAAAGCAGAAGCCATAAATGAAAGAATATTGGTTTTAGTAACAATATTCACAAAAGATAAAAATTGACAATAAGCAATCTATGGAAAATGAAACAATATATTAGCATAAACTATATAACATTAACTATTTTATTGCATTTCAACCACATCCACAAAATGAAAGCCATAAATCAAACAATATTGATTTCAACAGCGAGCGAGATGGGAAAACCCACAAAAGTCAAATATTCACAGCAAGAAATTCACACAAAAGTTGTATTCTAAGTGTTATATGGAACATTGATGTCACCATTGATTAGAGGAATGGACAATGTATTATCTCAAAAAGGTAATACACTTATCTAAAAGCTTAGAGTATCATTGAAATGTCAAATAAGTGTATTTACATAAGCCATGTAGAACCTTAAGAATAAAGAGATGATTGCATCCACACAATTCTATTGAAGATTGATACAAAAATCTGAAACTATTATTTTCTATTTTATTTCTAATCATTGTCAAATGTCATTTACAAAACATTACTTCCCCAAAATTCCCATAATGCAATTTGAAAATTGAACCTACGGCAAGGCTAACCTCATAGAAGATCTAATGCTATAAAAAGATCCACAGTATTGATGAATATAAGCTAAGATAAAAGATCATTCAGTAACACATTACTATCTTATGTGAAATAAAATTTGTTTGTTTCAAGAATGTTTTGAAAAAAATGAAAGGAAGTTAAGTTTAGTGCAATGAATATGTGTCATTTGTAGACAATATGTAAAGTAGGCAAAATAAAGAGCTCTATAGTTTATAGCAACACAAACCTTAATGAGACGGTAACTTACATTCAAATTTTGAAGCAAGTAAAACTAATCTATTTGTAATACAATCAAACCTTTCAAATATGTATCATTATCCTCTATTTCTAGGGATTTATTAAACCGTTTGGCCCTCATATTTCTATGGGCACAAAGGTTGTTAAAATGACTACCTAGAAAATGAGATTTGATGCTTAATATGCAAGTTAAGATGATTTCTATGTGCAAATTTGTGCTGGAATTATTAGTGGTATGCTTCTAAATGAAACAAAATGATGAAAAGGATAATGGATACAATGATAAACGAAGGATGATGTTGATGATAGGTGAACAAGTTGAGGTGAGTGAGATGATACGAAACTAAAATTAACTATCCATGATTATACATACAATCAAATGCAAACATAAAACAAACTAACCTAAAATGTAACTATGATGGAATGGGGATGATAAAATGTAACTATGAAGCAATTAATTAATATAAAATGAGAATGCAAAGTAACACATGATATGAAAACTAAGTATAAGATTCCATGCAAGCTCCAAGCACCTAAGAAAAACCTGCATAGTAACTTTGCTCAAATTGTGGATGAAAAATGGCATTATAAATCTATTCCAATTTGTATCTCAAAATAGAATTATAACATTACTCAAAAGGTGGATGATAAATGCTAAGGCAAGAGGGTGTATTTATAGGGTTTCTCAAGCATTTTGTGAGGTGGCACCTATCAACGGTCTAGATTCAAAGGAGAAATAATAGATAGTGGAGATGAAAGGAATCATGATGTTGTCCCCTTGACCAAGGACAACATGCCATGTGCGTGGAGAGAATCCTTTGACCAATTGGAAGCATCCCAAATGTATGGGATTCCCAAGTGTGTGAAACAAAGACCCATGTGCTCCAAATTTGTTGGAAGTGTGGGGGAATAAAGCCATGTACTTTTTCTCATGGGTGGAAGTGTGTGAGGATAATTCTAATTAATAATTAGGCTTATTTATTTTCATGTGACCTTTATGAGGTGGTACACAAAAAGTTGTAGAAATGTGCTCTAATTCTTAAGCAGGATTAAGGAAGGTTAATTAAATAAATAGGTTAAGGGTATTTTGTTTATTTAATTATTTAGAAGAATGTGATTTAGGAGACTTAAAAGGAAAGTGAACAATATAAATAAAGTAAGACCTTATTTATATGTAGTTGAAGTATTAATCAAATAGGTTATATTTAATTAATTGAAGGGTATGTGCAGGATCATCATGGAAAAAACAGGCCCTTAAGTGGCAAAAAATTCAGAAAAATTAGAGTTAGGCAACTTGACATAAAAATTTGAATAAGTTATCTATATTATATCAAAAATATGTAACAATAGAATCTATAGAAAATTGAATTTAGTTTCTAAACTAATGGTTTTTTTTTTTTTTTAAATCTATTTGGTGAAAATTTGAAATTTCAATGCAGTGGTACTTAAATTTCAGGAAAAAATAAGTAGGTGTTTGTCTGACCACCCTAACCACAATAAAATGATAATATTTTTTTATACGATTTCAGATATAAGTAGAGGACTCATGCCCCGATGTGATGCATATTTTTTTGAAATTTTTTCCCAAGTAAATAATTAATTATGATTTTTTTATTACAACTTTTTTAAAAATATAAAAACTCATATGTCTAACCACCTTAACTTGGTCAAAACTTCATGAAATTCAGTTTTTCTTTTTTTAATCCTATAGTATGTGAAGCATAGAATGTGACGCATGTTTTGGATTCAAAAAATATGATACCATTTGAAAGCTATAGATGTTTTTCAATCGGCCTATCAATTAAGACTTTAGTCGTAATTTCAATAGAAAATAAATAATAATTACTTATTAAATTCAAAGTAAAGCATAATTAATATCAACGGAAATCTGAGAGTCTCCTTTTAAAACCCTTTTCGTTTCATCAATTTTTGGTAAAAAGATAGTCACCATCCACATACCCATCATATTGCCACTTTTTGGCCCATAGATCCTGCACATACCCTGAATATGAGGACCATTTTTGGGTGTATACAATTTTCCCCTCTTTGAAGTAATGTGTTTACGCGTTGCTTCAAAGAAAATTTTGATGTCGATGCTTAGAAAATATTTTGATGCCCTAGACAATGCAAGATTTCGATGCCCCAGACCATGCCCTAAACTTTTGAATTTCAGGTATTGACGAATATATGCCCCCCCAAGAGATAAATCGTTGAATGTCGGGATTTTAAAATGAAATGGTGGAATGAGGTGATGGTGTTTTGATGATTATGACGATGATCCAATGTTGATTCAGTGAGATTTTGATGTCGAAGATGATTTATCTCTCGAAAGGTCATTGCAAGCTCTTTCTTGGAATAGTGTTGATTAATTACCCCTCTTTTTGGGTAAAAATGGGAAATAAATCCCACCATAATTCCCCCCATTTTACCCTTGAAAAGGTAAAAAGTGGTAAAATGGGATTCATTTGCACATTTGGAGTTTGGAGAAGTTGAAGAGTGGAGAGCTTAGAGGAAGATGGTTATCCCATACCACAAGCATCATTCTGAGCATCTTCGCCAACCTGATTAGCATGCTGCCTCTGGACCTATAGTATGCTTTATGAGAAACCTCTTTGTTAGTCATTTTCTTTCCTTTTAATGGTATTTTTAACGTTGTAGATAGATGTTGTAGCTTATTGGATGCCATTTATGCACTTTCGGGTGATGTTTTCATCATTTTTGAGTGTTTTTGAGCATGTTTAAGAGTTTTGGCCCCTTTGGGGTCCCAAATGGCACCTCTTGTAAGCTTGAAATTCAAGTTTTCATGTGTTTTAAGAGTTTTGGCACCTTTGGGGTCCCAAATGGTGCCTCTTGCAAGGTTGAAATTGATGTTTTTGAGTCATTTGAGAGTTTTGGCGCCTTTGGGGTATTCTAATGTCAACACAAACCTTAATGAGATGATTTACATTCAAAGTTTGAAGCAAGTAAAACTACTCTATTCGTAATACAATCAAATATTTCAAATACGTATCATTGTCCTCTATTTCTAAGGATTTATTAAACCATTTGGCCCTCATATTTCTATGGGCACAAAGGTTGTTAAAACGACTACCTAGAAAATGATATTTGATGCTTAATATGCAAGCTAAGATGATTTCAATGTGCAAATGTGTGTTGGAATGATTAGTGGTATGCTTCTAAATGAAACAAAATGATGGAAAGGATAATGGATGCAAGGATAAATGAAGGATGATGTTGATGATAGATGAACAAGTGGAGATAAATGAGATGATATGAAACTATAGTGAACTATCCATGATTATGCATATGCTCAAATGCAAACATAAAACAAACTAACCTAAAGTGTAACTATGATGCAATGAGGATGATAAAATGTAGCTATGGAGCAATTAATTAATCTAAAATGAGAATGCAAAGTAACACATGATATGAAAACTAAGTATAAGACTCCATGAAATCTCCAAGCTCCTACCAAAAACTTGCATGGTAACAATACTCAAAGTGTGGATGAAAAATGGCATTATAACACTATTCCAATTTGTATCTCAAAACAAAATTATAACATTACTCAAAAGGTCGATCATCATAGAATTCTTGAGAGATTCAGTCTTGGTCAAAGATTGGAAGAACTTGTGGAATTTTGGTATCATTGGATGAAGTGGAAAGAATGCATTGATCTTAAGGTGTAGAGGAGTCTATGATAGCATGGTTTAGATTGAGAGATTGACATGAATCATTGAATGAAGTGGAAAGAATGATTTGATCTTGAGGTGTAGAGGAGTCTATGATAGCATGGTTTAGACTGGGAGATTGAAATGAATCATTGGATGTAGAAGATATGATAGAAGAAGGTGGTTGGATGGAATCGTTAACTTGGGTGAAAGAATCCTAAGATTTATTTCAGCTTATGGGATATGAAGATAGATGCATGATGTGGTAAGATTGTTCAATATCCCTTGTGTTTAAGGACTGAGATTTGGGCTTATTGAACTTTTGCAAAAATTCAAAGACATTGAACTTGGATGATGTAGTTTTTGGTGAAGAAGGTCTTATGTCCATATTTCTATCAAATGGAGAAGGGAAGATGTGTGGTAGCGAATGTCTTTCTGTGGTTGTTTCCATTTGAATATCCCAGATTTCTTGTTGAAAGTTTTTCATTTGATGAGCTAAAGCATTCAATTGATCCTCATCTATTTCAGCCATGGTGGTTTGATTTTCACTGTTTTGAGTTTCGATGTTTTGTGTAATCTTTCATGAAATCATTGGGTAAACCACATGTTTCGACTCTGTTTTTCCTAAGAAAAGGTTGATTTTGTGGTTTGAAAAAGGTGCCAAAACATAGACAAGAGGTGCCACTTCAGATTTTGACCTCAAAAATCAAGAAAACAAGGCTTGCAAGAGGCACCACTTGGGACACCAAAGGTGCCAAAATAGTGTTTGACTCCAAAAATCATGAAAACAAGGCTTGCAAGAGGTGCCACTTGGGACACCAAAGGCGCCAAAACAATGTTTGACTCCAAAAATCATGAAAAAAAAGGCTTGCAAAAGGCACCACTTGGGACACCAAAGGTGCCAAAATAGTATTTGACTCCAAAAATTATGAAAAAAAGGCTTGCAAGAGGTGCCACTTGGGACACCAAAGGCACCAAAATAGTGTTTGACTCCAAAAATCATGAAAAAAAGGCTTGCAAGAGGTGCCACTTGGGACACCAAAGGCGCCAAAACAGTGTTTGACTCCAAAAATCATGAAAACAAGGCTTGCAAGAGGCGCCACTTGGGACCCCAAAGGCGCCACTTTAGAGTTGTATGTCAAAACAATTTTATAGTCAATTTTAAAATGGTTGTATCTTGGTCATACAAAGGTCTTTTTCAGAGCTTTTTTTTTTGAAATGGAGTAGAATTTCATAAGATATATAGTGGTGAAGTAATTTTGGCACCACTTGAGAAAGAAAAGGTGTGAAAATAGAGACAAAAGGCGCCAAAACTCTTAGAAACCCCCAAAATGACTCCAAAACAACAAAAATACCCCCCCAAAGCTTTGATTTCTTGGATTTTCAATTATGGACTTGTTTACCTCAATGAATGTAGTTTTGAATCAAGGTTTTCACTTTCAAAATGTAATGTTTTGATGGTATTTTGTTTGAGTGTCATTTTGAAGACACATCAAGCAAAATATACACTCCTAAGACTGTGTAAGACTGTATTCTTTTAGATTCCACACGGGTTTTACCCCAACCACACTATCATTAGAGGGTGAATTCAGAAGCTTGGTTGCATGGGATGCCCCTTATAGTGCACTCTCTTCTTAGGCCAACCAAGCTTCCAGTCCCCATGAAACTCCCATGGAAAATTGATCACCTCTACTGAAAACTATGAGAATGTGGATGCCTTGGCAATGACCGTTGCTGCACCAAAGAATAGATAAAGGATTTTGGAAAATCTACAACAAGGGTTTTAATGCAGGAATTCCATTCATAGGGGATAATCCATGCGGCGAGAGTCCCTTTCGATCCATCTCATTGGAATCATCCTCATGATACTTGAACTTTCCTCAAGTATCCACATTTATATCCTGGTTGGATGTCGCTTGGCTTTAGCGTGTTACCAGTTGGGTCATTCCCTTTGGTGATTACTTTTTCCCACAAGGTAGACCCTCTAGGATAAACAAAAGCAAGTAGTTATACCCATAGTTTGATCGATCTTTATTTCACATGATTAAAGAGATAATTCATGCCATATACTCCACTTACACTCACACATAAACAAGAATGGGTCTAGCTTTCTGGATCACCTAGTTAAGGGGAGAGCATATGCCTACCATCCATCACATACAAAAGACATGGTGTTCATTAACTCGTTAATTAAGCCATGTTCCTAACTTAACCAAAAGGAAACATGATATTAGTTAGCCTTTTAATTAAGCTACGTTCCTATCTTAACCAAAAGGAAACAAGTGAATAACGTCCAACCCTTGCAATATGTTAGTAGTTTATGTTTTGAGTCTTTCTCAATGAATTTTGGGAAAACTTGCAAATGCACAACACAAAATGTGAGTTTTTGATTTTGGTGACAAACTACAAGAGGCACCAAAATAGAGACAAAAAGCTTAAAAACAAAATTAGATAAGCCAGAACTCCCTGAAATAGTTTGCAAGAGGCACCAAAATAGGTGCAAGAGGTGCCAAAACAGGTGCAAGAGGTGCCAAAACTCTAGAAATAGTGCAGAAAGGTCCCAAAATAGGCGAAAATGGTCTCAGAACAAGTTGCAAGAGGTGCCAAAACTCAAGCAAGAGGCGCCAAAACAAGTGCAAGAGGCACCAAAACTCTAAAAGTGGCCCAAAATGGTCCTAGAACAGGTGAAAACAGTCTCAGAACAACTTGCAAGAGGCACCAAAACTCAAGCAAGAGGCACCAAAGTAGGTGCAAGAGGCGCCAAAACTCTAAAAGTGGCCTAGTATGGTCCTGAAATAGGTGAAAATGGTCTCTAAACTACTTGCAAGAGGTGCAAAAACTAAAGCAAGATGCGCCAAAACTCTCAGAACAAGCCAGAATGGTCTCAAAACAGCTGAAAATGGTCTCTGAACTACTTGCAAGAGGTGCCAAAATAGAAACAAGAGGCGCCAAAACTCCAAAAACAGCCTAGAAATGCCTCAAAACAGCTCAGAATTGCCTCCAAACCGGTGCAAAACATTCCCAAGTCATAAAACTTGAACCTACAATCATGAAATAATCAAAAAAGTTAGTAATAAGTGAGGCAAAGGCCCCATGGTGGGTGCCATTTTGTGTTTGTGTCGAATGTGGAGAGATTCAATGTCAACACAAACCTTAATGAGATAGTTTACATTCAAAATTTGAAGCAAGTAAAAGTACTCTATTCGTAAAACAATCAAACCTTTCAAATATATATCATTATCCTCTATTTCTAGGGATTTATTAAACTGTTTGGCCCTCAGATTTCTATGGGCAAAAAGGTTGTTATAATGACTACCTAGAAAATGAGATTTGATGCTTAATATGCAAGCTAAGATGATTTATATGTGCAAATGTGTGCTGGAATTATTAGTGGTATGCTTCTAAATGAAACAAAATGATAGAAAGGATAATGGATACAATGATAAACGAAGGATGATGTTGATGATAGGTGAAAAAGTGGAGGTGAGTGAGATGATACGAAACTAAAATGAACTATCCATGATTATGCATACAATCAAATGCAAACATAAAATAAACTAACCTAAAATGTAACTATGATGCAATGAGGATGATAAAATGTAACTATGAAGAAATTAATTAATCTAAAATGAGAATGCAAAGTAACATGATATGAAAACTAAGTATAAGACTCCATGAAAGCTCCAAGCTCCTAAGAAAAACCTGCATAGTAACTTTGCTCAAATTGTGGATGAAAAATGGCATTATAACACTATTCCAATTTGTATCTCAAAATAGCATTATAACATTACTCAAAAGGTGGATGATAAATGCTAAGGCAAGAGGGTGTATTTATAGGGTTTCTCAAGCATTTTGTGAGGTGGCACCTATCAACGGTCTAGATTCAAAGGAGAAATAATAGACGGTGGAGATGAAAGGAATTAGAATGTTGTCCCCTTGACCAAGGACAACATGCCATGTGTGGAGAGAATCCTTTGACCAATTGGAAGCATTCCAAATGTATGGGATTCGTAAGTGTGTGAAACAAAGACCCATGTGCTCCAAATTTGTTGGAAGTGTGGGGGAATAAAGCCATGTGATTTTTCTTGTAAGATGGGGTCAGAAATCAAATAGCATAGACAAAGTGACAACCAACACTTCTAAACTATTAACCTCATCCAAACAAGAGAAAACAATGAAAGCATAAGGAAAATAAAACATCAAATCAAAATACTCCCCATGCTTGAACTTGAATCACTTCTCTTGCTCTGCTATTTCTCCTTTTGCAAATATGCCCTCAGATTTGTAGTCTAACTTGTGCAAATACTTGCAAATTGTAAGTAGAAAGTTGGAGAAGAATAGTTGTTAAGGTGAAAATGGAGAAGGAAGGTTGCTTTTATAGACAACCTTTCGAATGGACGATTGAGATTATTCTTCTAGAAAGATTCCAAGATCAATCGATGGGAATGCATGAGAGGGATGTTACGAAATGGATGGTTGAGATTAAGTCTCAAAAAAGATGCCAAGATCAATGGTCCAGAATTAATGCACCAAAAATATGCCATGCATGGAAAAGCTATGACACCGACGGCTATGACGCCTGACAGCTATGACAGACATGTAAGACATGCAGGCTATAAAAGAAATGAATGTTATGATAGGGGATTATGACAGAGCATCTTTGACCAGGTGGTGCATAAATAATTTATTTTAAATAATTTATTGAAAAATGGAGAGTGGAGGAAATGGACAAGTGGAAAATAAATAATTTATTCAAATAATTTATTTGGAGAAAATGAAAAGAGGAGCATTTAATTAAATTTATCAATTTAATTAAATGGAGAGATGAAAATTAGACCTTAAATAATTAATTTAGATTAATTATTTAATAGGGGAGGTGGCATGGGATAGTTAAATAATTTTAATAATTATTTAAGTATAGAAGAATTAAAGGATCATGGATAGATAAATAATTAATGGTAATTATTTAACTATAGATGAAAGGTGACAAAATAATTAAATAAATAATAATTTATTTAACTATTGAAGAAGAGGGAGAAATTAGTGACGCAATTAGTTTATTTAATCGATTAGGATATAATAAAGATGAAAAAGTGAATTAATTAAATAATTATTAAAAAATATTTAATTAATAGAGGAATATGATCAAACATAATTGAATAACTAAAATTATTCAATTATCGAAGGACGAGGATAAAGAAAAATGACACTCACATGCTTAGGACATTTTTCATTGTGTACATTTTTCCCCTCTTTGACATAATGCAGTTCATCGCATTGTGTCAAAGAAATTTAATTATGAAATATGCCCCAGTGAAAGATGAATGATGAGGAGGGTTGTGTATGCCCCCTCGAGAGGATAAGTGAGTTCAAAGAACACGAGTGTGCTCTCAAAATTGATGATAAGACTAGATGATGAAGGATAGAAGAAATGTTAGCTTGGATGGGGATTGATATTAGCATGGAAGAGAAAGGAGGATGAAGATGGAAAGCTAGACGAGAAATGATAAGGGAACCAACTTTCATGCTTACATTTTTATATTTATCATCATTGGGAAGATTATTGTAATGGCCAACAAACACCATGATATGACATAGACCAAGGTGTGCAAGTTTGTACCATCATGTGAGACAAGAAGCCGTAGACAAGGATGATCATGACTCATACTAAGAGAACGATTTCCCCAGTCTTTTTGTCATAATCAACCACAAATAGTAAAGATAGGAAAGACAAATCATGAAACGTCATTGCTCCTCTAAATCTTATTATCAGGACATCCTCAAGGAACTAGCATCATTATTTCCAAAAGACAAAACAAGCATCATAAAATTAAATGCCAAGTGCTTGCCAAGTGTCTGAATGTCAAAATGTCAAGTTTGTCACATTTGTCAAGTGTGGTGGAATGTTGGGTGTCTTGGTGTCAAAATGCCAGGGTTGACAATTTAAAGATACTAGATTGGTGTCGAGTTTAGGAAGGACACATCTTGAACGATGTCGAGATGTTAGATTCAGAAAGGACACATTCTGAATGGCATTGATGCTAGAGGGATACCAAATTCGGGAAGGGCACACCCCGAATGAGGTCGATGTCAAGATGTCAAATTGATGTCAAGTTCAGGAAGGACACATCCTGAATAATTTCGGTGTCAAGATGCCAAATTGATGTCAAGTTTGGGAAGGACACATCCTAAACAATGTCGATGTCAAGATTGTCAAATTCAGGAAGGACACATCCTAAATGATGTCGATATCAAGAGGAATGTATCTCAAATGTCGCGAGAATCCTCAAAATGCCAGATGACTGTGATGATGCCTAAGAAGGACACATCGTAGGGCATGATTAAATGATGGGCTATCCTTTAGAAGGACACATCTGAAGAATAAGCAAGATTTGACTGGTTTGACTAAGTTTGACTTAGTTTGACCGATTTTGATATGCCAAGATGATTGTTGTGCTTGATTGAAAGATTGTAGAAGTTCACTTGGGTAGATTGTTTGTTTGAATTTTGACAAAGACCATGATAAATTTAAAGACTATTTCATGTGTGTGAGAAAATTGTGCAATGAACCCTAATGGATTGACCTTGGGTGGCCTCGGGGGCTCATCAACAGATGGCCTTACCTACGTTATACACTCAGAGACCTCATAGTTCGACACGACCAATGATTTTGTCTTGTTGAACAAAGATTGAGTCATGATTTATTTTGAAAAACCTAATAGGACTGACGTAATGTCTTGGGGGTTCAAAGATGAGCTTTGCCTACGTAGCAAATGCGTAGAGACAACATAGTTCGACAATGACAAAGACTAATCAAGACCTGAACTGACATGACTGTGTTGACTGACATGACTCTATTTTATGGAATTTTTGTGTTTTCTTCAAGACATTTTTCAATTTTTAGGTCTTTTTTCAAGATATTTTTTGATTTTTAGGTCTTTTTTCAAGACATTTTTCAATTTTTAGGTCTTTTTTTAGGACATTTATGAATTTTTTGTCTTTTTTAAGGACATTTTTCAAAATTTTAGGTCTTTTTCAGGACATTTTATGATTTTTAGGTCTTTTTTTAGGACATTTTATGATTTTTTAGGTCTTTTTTCAGGACATTTAATGATTTTTAGGTATTTTTTCAAGACATTTTATGATTTTTAGGTCTTTTTCAGAACATTTTATGATTTTTAGGTCTTTTTTTAGGACATTTTATGATTTTCAGGATCACATGTGGTACCCACTATAGTCTCATGATAAAAGTTTTCCCCTAGTCAAGTTGAGAATGAGCCAGGAAAAATAGAATGTAAAGTAAAGGCATGACTAGCATGGACAGTGGATAGTATGCAAGACTTGATTTCAACCATTGTCAGCCATGGACAAAAATGTCATGATGTTAGGGTGAAGTGTTATGACGAATGTTAGAAAGAGTATGTTCATTAGGGACAAAGGTGGATAGAGTGACAGTAGATGGCACAAAAATGATTGACTACACATGGCGCCCATTTTCCAGGTTTTCACCATGATACTTATCCAAAGCACCTATTTACCAGGTTTTCTCTATTGGACGAATTATTTCTCTTTATTTTTGTCATCATTTTTTTTTTTTAATTTTAATTTTTTTCAAAACTTTTTCCCTAGCTCTCTGAAGCTAGGTATAAAATTGATAAATTCTAGATCCATGGACTGCCTTGGCGATGCCCCGATCTTGTGTGGATGACCGTGCTAGATGAAAGGACCTAATTGGGATGAGGAGTACGAGTGGTAGATATGAAGGATGATAGATGTGACGAATGAAAGAGGCTATGGTAGGATCCCTAATGTGCACACTATGTGGGCCATCAGGCTTCAGCCAAAAAGGAGCTTGGGCAACCAATGAGCTAGAGTACAAGGAGTTGCCATCAAAGATACATTGAAATACATCGCCAATGGAGGGATATGATGGATATGTGAACATGGATGGAAGGAACATAGTATATGGTATGAGTGAGAGTGACATGGATATAGACCTTGGATCAATAGGTGCTTTGTTTGAATTTTTGCCTTGATAGATGCCCCCAGTGATTTTTGATGGAGAGGCATACTTTGAGATTGACTTTTTCTCATTTTCACTTTTGAATTTTATTTCTATTTTGTCTAATAGCTTTTTATTTTGGCTATGGGACTTTTCTTGATCTTCTTTTCTTTCTTTTGATTTTTGATCTTCTTTTAAAGATATATCGTTCATTGGAGCTTTTCCTTTATTCTTTTCTTGAGCTATGATTTGTTGATCCATGTCTATGATGTGAGTGGATGCGTGTGAAATGGGGGAAGTAGTGAACTGAAAGGAATGTTTAGTGGATGAATGGGAATGGAAATGCCATTAATGGAATCTTTTGGACTATCCTTTTCTGTACTGTTAACATCAAAGGAGGCTTGCACATCCTTAATGACTTGGCAAGATGATTTAGTAGACATGACAATAGGAGATTCATATTCTAGCCCAGGGTAGGTGGGATGGAAGGATGATGATTGGATATCCTCAACGGGGTCATGCTCAAAGAGTGGCTTATCATAAATTTCTTGGTCAAACAAGGGGTTATAATAGATATGAAAAGCTTGAGAGACAGTAGATATGGCAAAGGTCGATGTGTCATCAGGGTCCCGAAAGGTTTCAATCCAAGCATGACCATCCTTTTGTGTTCCTTCTGTAACTATCTTGACATCAACGTTGGAATTTTGATCTCTGTCAATGATATTAGCATTGTCGTTTGCTGGTAAATTATCCATACGATATTCTCCACATCCCATGTCATGAATTTGGACCTTGGGGTTTGATGGCGGGGTAAATGGAGTGTATGAATTGGTCAATGAAGATGGATCAATGTAGTGAGATGATGTGGCGATGGATGTGGATGTGGAAGGATTTGTAAGTGTTGATGGGTCGATGAATTTGGAAGATGAAGACGTCGAGGCTTCATGGTTAATAGGCACTTGACATTCTGAGACACCTCGTAAGTTGGTACAATATTGGAATGGATCGGGGTCTTTGTATATAGTAATTTCAGTACCTTCAAAAGGAAATTTCAAACATTGGTGATACGTGGAGGGGATGGCTTTCAGTGTGTAGATCCAAGGTCGACCGAGTAAAATGTTGTATGGGAGGTCCAAATCCAGAACTTGACAAGTGGTGTCAGCAATGACTGGTCTGATTCGAATTGGAAGTGTAATTACGCCCCGAGAGGAATGTTCTTCATCATCATATGCCTTGATAACAATTCTTCTTGTGGCATCTATGCAAGCATCAAAAAACCCTAGTGCCTTTACCAATTTTAAGGAACATATATTCAGTCCCGCTCCACCATCTACTAAGACTCATCTGACCTTATGTTTATGAATAAAAACTTTGATATGAAGGGCATCATTATGGTTGGATTTGGATGATGAATAGTCTTGTTCAGAAAAGGTGATATGGTGGGGAGTCATGAGATATCCTACCATGGATTCAAATTGGCTGACATCAATATCTTGGGGAAAAGAGGATTCTTGCAATGTTTTATCTAGGATGGCCTTATGGGTAGGCGAGATGCGTAACAATTCAAGGATAGAGATTTGTGTCGGTGTTTTTCCAAGCTGGTCAATAAGATTAAAGTTTCCTTTAGGATGAGATTGCTTGTTTTATGGATGTGATTGCCACTACAAAGTGGATAGGCCAGATATTGTTACCTTTGGTTGTCTAGGGGGAGGAGGGCCAGCTATGGTGACCTTTCCGCCACGGGTGGTGACATTGCATTAAGAGGCCTTTCTAATAGTAACTATGTAGACATGTTCATTAGTTGTTCTAATGTGATGTACGATAGGTCCCCCGAAATAGTCATATCCAATACAAGCATGGTTGGCTTGACTATTTTTATTTTTATTTGACGTAGAAGGGTTTCCAGAACCATGATCCTGCAGTGGGTTCTTGTGTATTGTATGATCTGCATTAGAAGCAAACTATGGTCCACTGACTTCAATGATACACTTTTCAATAAGGTTTTGTACCATATTTTTCAATTGTCTATAGGAAGAGGTTTTGTGTCCTTTTATTCAGTGATAGTCACAAAATGCGTTATCATCCCACCAAGATGGTTTAAACTGCCCAGGGTCATATGGTTTGGGGTCCTCAAGTGTGATGACACCATTTTGAAGGCATTTCCGGAGAACTTCTTCAATAGGCTCACCCAAGGGAGTGTATGTACGTCCTCTAGGGAATTGTTTGGGCTGCCTAGGCTACCTTTGAATTTGATTGTTTTGATTGCCTTGGTTATTCTAATTTGTCTAAACAACATTAGCAGCATAGGTTTGTGTCATCATCTATGTGTTTTGTGGTTGTCTCCCTTTTATAGTAATCATAGGACCCATAGCGTTGGCAGCGTTAGCATCGACTACACTATCGTTGGTGACATGTTTTTTCTTAACCTAGTATTTGTTTTTGTTAGTAAGAGGAGGGTTTGTGTTTGTGTTTTTGGGACCATATTTTAGTCTTCCTTCAATAATGAGGGCTTTCTCAACTTGGACACCTCGTTCAACTAGGTCCGCAAAATTTGTGCAACAATGAACATGCAAGCCATTTTTCAGTGGGCCTAATAACGTTTTTACAAATATGTCAACTTTTTCCTTTTCAGGTATGTCTATATGAAAGTGACTCACTAGGCCCCTCCATTTTTGAAAGACTGGTAAAAAGGTTTCACCCAAATCTTCTTGTGTGAGTTGGCATAAGTTGGTGATGGAGGTATCTGTGTCAATGTTGTATGTGCAATTTTTCATGAATTTTTCAACAAGTTTTTTCCATGACTGTATTTTGGGTTGCATTGTATAGAACCATTTCAGGGCCGGTCTTGCGAGACTTTTAGGAAACATTCGCATTAGATATGTGTGCTCATGAGCAATATCCACACAACTTGTTACAAACTCTCTGATGTGGTCAAGTGGATTTGTTTTACCCTTGTATTTGTTGAAGTTTGGAGCCACATAACCATGTGGAAATGGTGGAATGTACAAAGTTGTATCAAAATGATATGGACATAAGGCGTGTGGAATTTGCATCTTCTTGTCAGAGGTTTTCATATTTTCCATATGTTTTTGAAGGTCATCCACTTTTGCTAGCAAGGCGTGTACAATAGGATCATTGGTTGCCTGAAAGTAAGGTATGTTCTGATTAGGTGTTTACTGATATTGCCAATTGTGAGTGGGAATTTGTTGTTGAGTATGAATCTGGGATGAGTATGTGGGAATATGTGACCCAACCATGTTTGTTTGTATTTGAGGTATCTGAAATCCCTGACTCATTTGATTGCCAAAGTTATACATTTGTTGCGTCATTTGAGTTCCTTGTCCTTGTTGAAAGAACTGTCCATGTAGCATGTTGGTGTTCATTCCTTGGGAGTGTCCATGTGGTGCGTTGATATTTTTTCCTCTTCCATGTGTGATGTTCATATTTTTTCCTTGTCCATGTGGGATGTTCATATTTTGTCCTTGTCCATGTGGGATGTTCATATTTTTTCCTTGTCCATGTGGGATGTTTAATTGCGATGATGTATTAATGTTGTGTTGAGGACCTTGAATGAAGACTCATCGTGGGTTTCCTCCAAAGGGATTACATGAGATTCCACCATAAGGATGTGATGAAGATGCCCCCATTTTCATAGATAAAGATCCCAACATAGGGTTTGTGGGATTTTCTCCCATTGATTTGGACCCAACGGTTATTCCTATCATTTGTGATGATGATGTGGAAATTGTTGGCATGGACATAGAAGATGTTCCTCTAATAGATGTTGTATTAGTTGAGGTGGAGGTGTTTTGACTTGTGGTGCCACTAGATGTCACATTAATGGTGTTAGTAACAACTTGTGTGGCATGACCACAATGTTATTGCTATTGGAGGCATTGTTCATGTTTTGATGAGATGTCATGGTTTGTGACACGTTGTCCAGAGAAAAAGGTCTTATGGTATTAATGTCGAAGCCTTTTGGTATTTTTTCCCCTTGGTCTAAAATCATACAAGGTATCTGCCGAGATCATTCAAGACCAATTCTTCTACAAATGAAGCTAGGTTAGGGTTTTGAGCAGTAGCGTCTAAATCCTCAACTAGTACTTGTCCATTTTGGTCTCTCTGTATGAATTGTTCAAAAAGTGGATTTTGAAAGGAAGTTGACATGCTCATGGATGATTGGACGTTCAAATTTCCAAATGGTTCGTCATAAATCCAATCATTGGGATTGGTGTTGGTGTTGGTGTTGGTGTTGTCAAAGTCTTGTCCAAAGTCTGCCAGTTGTCTTTTCTTTCTTTGAAGTCTTGTTTCCACATCAAGGAAATTGGTCAAATGAAGATGATGACAATGAAAGTATGACACTAGTCTGTGTTTTTGTATTTTTGTGTGATAAAGGATGACAATGCAATGATATAATAATGTTTTACCTAAGGAAATGTGTAATGCCGAAAAGCTAAAGTGATGATTATGACTAGGATGACAAGGTGCAAAATAAGGACTAAGATGATTATGTCGACTAAAGAGGCAACTAATGAAAAGTGTAGGTTCAAAATGACGACTAGGATGAATAATATTTTTGTATTTTTTTGAATAAAGTATGCAAGGTATAAACTAGAATGCAATTTGGAGAAAGGGTTACCTAAGCACTCTAAGCTTAATCTTTGCTCTCAATTTTCAGTTACCAAAGGGCTTATTGAAAATGACAAGGTGACAAAGTCAAGAGGACTAGTGAGTTTTCCTAACTAGACCGTTGAGTTGGAAAGCTTCACAAAGGGTGACAATGACTGAAGATATGAATAATGACGGAGTCCAAGATAACCTAGTTTCAAACGCAATGATTTTGCAAATTGTGATAAAGTTGGCCCAATCCAAAGTATGCGAAAATGACAACCTAGGGTCAAGCTAATGCTGAAAACATGATTATCAAACCTAAGGAATGAAAATAAGGAATTTTAAGGTCTAAGCCTAAGGTCAAAAGTGCAAACTAATGGATGAATGATAAAGATTTTGAGCAATTTGAAAGTTGGCTTCTGACAGAGACCTCTTGGAAAAGAAAAAGTGTTTGATAGCAGGCTAACAGTGTTTAGACTCAGATTCAAGTTTGTATCAAGGTTTGTTTCTACCAGGAAAATATGTCATTTGAGACCTTGAATGCATCATAGTATTGCAAATGCATTTCAGTTTAAGAAAATGTGGTTCAACAGTTGCGTCATGGGTTGTAAAAAGTTAGTTTTCTGATGTATTGAGGAAAAATCTAATTTGTCAAAGGTTGAATGTTTTTGTCCAGATTTATGAATGTGGTGAATACTATTTGAAAATCCAGAAAGCACTTGACAAGCAAAATTTTTTAGTGTAAGAAAATTCACATAAGACAAGTACGATCCTAATAGGCCAAGGATTTGTATACTTGGTATAGCCCACCGATATACCCCAGATTAGTGCTAAACACCTCTCCTTCTTGAGAGTGAATAGCTTAGAATTTTTGTGGCACTGGCTCCCCTCCATGACACTCACTTCTACGGGCACACCAACTTCGGATTCTTGGGTAGTCACTTCCCAAGAATTGCTATCTCTACTCAAGGGAGTCAGTAGTGAATATCTTTGAGCATGATACTATACCCTGCACTATACCAAGTAACGACTGAAAATGGTTGGCTTCTAAAATAATAGGTGTCTAGTTAGGGCATCCGTTCGAGTGGCCACACATGGGGCAAGAGATTAATCACCAATTAAGTGGCACTCCAGCCTAAAGAGGTTACACTCAACAGGGTTTATGGGAGGTTTACTCTGTCTATATGACACATCTACACTCATGGTACTTGAACTTTCCTCAAGCACCCATTTTATATCCCGACTAGAAGTGGCTTGGCTTTAGCTTGTTACTGGCCGGGTCATCCCTTAAGGTGAGTACTTTTCCCCTTAAGGTAGACCCATTTCTAGAAATAATAACCATTTCTCTTACACCTAGAATCGCTCAAAAGCACAAGGGGAGAGGATGCTTCGATTATTAAGTCATGAGGGTGATAGAAAATAAGGTAGGTCTAGTTTTCTGATCACCTAGTTTTCACAAGGTGAGAGCATAATCACCTACCACCTTCAAGCATAGTTAGATAGAATCAAGCACATGTTCATTTTAATGCACCAATGGAAGTGTTTTCTAAACTAGAAATCACAAACACATTGTTTGAGAAATCAGGCTTCAACTAATGTAGCTACAAAACCACAAGTTAGTAGTTTCATAAATGTCTTGGACCAATGAGAAAGCTGCAAAAAAACTAAGTTAGAACAAGAGATTAAAAACCAAACTAAAAGTCAGTAAATAACTAAACTAGAAAATGAAGAGACTAAACTAAACTAAGAAGAGGAAATCAAAGAAAACCAAAAGGAAAGTGAACAATATAAATAAACACGTTTAGGGTATTTTGTTTATTTAATTGTTTAGAAGAATGTGATTTAAGAGAATTAAAAGGAAAGTGAACAATATAAATAAAGTAAGACCTTATTTATATTTAGTTGAAGTATTAATCAAATAGGTTATATTTAATTAATTGAATATGATGACAATTTTTGGGTGTATACAGTGACCATCAAGCTATTAAGAATTGTCAAGATCTACAGTTACAACTGAAAATGTTTACAATCTAAATTTGTTAGAATCTGATATAGTTAGACACAAATGGTTCAAAGGCAATAGCTCTGGAAGCGACATTATTTAGGAAGGAGAGGAAGGTATTGAGAGAAAAATTAAATTTAAATAATATTTGGTCAAGCCAAGAACATGAAGGAATCCATGTTTGTTGTTGAAGGAAAGGGGAAACGTAGGGAAATAATTGAATAGAAACTTCTCTTAGTAATCACTGTAGAAATAAAACCTTGGCTATCTTGGCCAAAGTGATTGCAACTGCACTAGGGAGGGAATGAGAAGGAAGGAAAATTAGGAATGGTGGGAATTCTAAATGCATTGAAATGAAAAGGAAAAGGACAAGTGGTATAGTTACCGTTAAAAACATAAACATTTCATCATGATGGGAATGCAAAGAATTGTTGGAGGTGATCCTCTTCTTTGATTCGAAGTGCATTGTATTTGTTGGAATGTAGCCTAGAGTATCTGTTAAAAGAGAAAGGTGAATATGTGCGTATTCATGTTATTGATTTAACATGAGAGAGAGCTGTGAAAATTAGTCCAAGCCTTTCTTAAGTTCCAATATCTATTGTAGCTCTCTCTAGTTTCAAGCCTTGAGATTTATGTATTGTTATCATCCAAGCCATTGTCAAGGGGAGCCGCCTTCGACTTCCCTATGTGATCGAGGGAATGGGGATGGCTCTTGGATTGTCCTAATTCCATGTTGGATCAATGTAGTTTGGGAAGTCGACAACAACATATTCAGGCAGTTGAGGTGGTCTAGTACCCCTACCATATACGATAGCCTTCACTAAACCCAATGATCCATTAACCAAGCCAGCTTCCACCCAAATATTTGTTGTCAACATTACTTGTTGGCCAATTGCAAGTAAGAGATCTACTTGAATTTTTTCATTATTGCCATAATCAAGTGTGGTTTGTTGAGAAATTTCAACAACACTAATTGCAATGGGAACATTTAACTATTGAAGTATTTTTCTATTGTGCAAGGAAACCAACCTATTTGCTGGGAATAAGTGAGTAGCTTCATCAAACTCTTGGTTTTGGTTAGACGAAAGCATGACATTTGTTCAATTCATAAGAGTTTTCCAGTCAGATTGGGATGCTTGACAATTTCTAATATTCAAAAGGAGTCTACGAAATTGTTGTTGTGTATCAAATTATCCATGCTGGCAAAAGATAGTGTCAAGTGTGACAATAATATTAAAAGTGTGCCAAAGATCCAATGCTGTGGAGAGGAAAGCATAGATAGGCCCGTCCAAAATAGGAGGCAAATATTCCAGGTCACCCACAAGTATAATAGAGACACCACCAAATGGTTGCATATGTCTAGTAGGGAATGCTTGTCACAGTCAACTATCTATTTTAACTAACAATTTGGGCCCCAAGAAGCTCCTTTCATCAATTAAGATGTACTTAATATGTTTGAAGTCCTCTTGAAATATGGTCAATGGTTGTTTATTGAGTACATTTGGTATGCCTTTGAACCATGTTCAATAGATGTTTATAATCCACCATTGGATCCATGCAATAGATTTGTGTACTACTAAGCAAGCACGGGTCCTCCAAACGTGAGTGGTGGACCCTTGATATTAGTTGATCTGAGGAATGAGGGTTCCATGCTAAAACATAGTGATCAAAGATTTTTTTTTTCCTGTTGAATCTCATGTGGGTTGGACCAATCAAGCATGTCCATATTCGGGGCACCTAGAAGCCACAAGAAACCGTGGACATGTGTTGATCCATGATGTTTCCACTCATACCAATATTAGTAGTCCTTTGTGTCAAAAATCCTCTCAATAACCTCTTCAAACAAAATGGTGAATTACAAGTGCATGTACAAGGCTATTATGTGTGGGTTTTGCACAACATTGTCTATGAAGCGTCTTCAGGTATAGCCACATAAGTGGTTTACACTTTGAAGGAGGAAGGAAAAGTGACATTTGTGTGGTTTCAATATTTTAGGGGGTTTGCTTGAACTTGTAGGTTTGAGCGAACCCATTGAAGCACTTGCTTGAACCCTATGGTTCGAGTGAACTACCAGTTTGGTCAAACCCTCTTAAAGTCAACTTTTTAATAATATTTTAATAGGTTCGACCGAACGGGTGTTCACTTGAACCCCCTGAAATAGGGCATTTTAAAAGAATGTCATTGTCAAACTAACAATGCATTTTTTCTGTGGCGAACATAAACCTGGAGCATGTGAAGGATGGCGAATAATGAATTCATAGGAGAATCTTCAACATACCACCTTTGAGTGAGCTATTTGCATCACATTTGACCTCCATAGTTCTTGAGGTTGGTTTTATTTTGCTTCCCCATATCATCCATGGATGATTAATTGCATTTTCTTGAAAGTTTCTAAACCCTAAATGATAAAAGAAATCCATTTTGTGTGTATTTTTTATTCATAGCATTCTATTTATTTGTGTGTATGATAACATTCCATGAGAACAAAGCTCCCATTTTGATATACCCTATTCCAAAGCTCCCATTTTGGCACAGGTAGGGTGAAGGTTTTGGAATTTGGCTTTACAGTTGCCAATTGCATTTGCTTGAAAGTTTCTAAAGCCTTTTCAACAAACCCATAAAATGTTGTGGAATTTGGCTTTACAGCTGCCAATTGCATTTGCTTGAAAGTTTCTAAAGACTTTTCAACAAACTTGGATTTGCTGTGGAATTTGGATTTATAGCTACCAATTTCATTTTCTTGAAATTTTCTAAAGCCTTTTCAACAAACCGATTTGCTGCATATGTTAGAATCATGGCATGTCCCATAAGACCCTTTTCAAATTTGAAACCAATATTTAGGCATTGTGAATATCTCCTTCATGCATAGATGGACCTAGTTCTACATTGGAAATGTTTTTATGCAATATCTTCTTTAATTTAATCCATTGTGGGTTCATTAATTTCTACAAACTAGTTATCAAAGGATTCAAACATCAACCAAGAATTTGTATGAGATTTATTCAGTTGAGGAGTAGCTCTTAGCAATTTAGATACTATATTAAAACTTGGTTCATATACTTGATATTTTTTTCTTTTATTTGTTACAATTTCTTTAAGCCATGGGGAAGGAGATGAAACTATTTAGGATTTGAAAGTTAAAGGAGGAAACACAATTCTAGGAACATAATTAATATTGATGTTATCTGATAAGACTTCCAAGTTTTCATGGCTTCCAAGCTACCATGTGCCAAGATAGTGATACTATAGCCACCCCTTGACCAATGTGAATGATCTTCATAATCACCCCACCTTGTTAAGAGATTGTAACGATGGATCCATACAATTACACACTCAAGATTAATTTATGGAAACATTGAAGAACTTGTTAGGTACACAAATGGCTTCCTCAAACATACATAAAATATCTCTCTTGATCTAAATAAAGGTCTTGGATAAGGAAAGAAAGCTTAAATCCAAAGGAAAGACCCATATAAAGTCACAAAAACCATTTAAAGAACATAAAGAAGACTTGTCCATTATTTTAAATCAATATGCACAAAGAGGAAATTAGCCAAAAATCTTAAGGCTCCATTCAATTGTGATAATCATATTATTTAACAAACATGAAAATAACATAAAAATAATAACACCATTATTTTTAAAGAAAGGTAGAGTTAGGAAAGGAATAAAATATCACAAGAGAACTATCTGAAGTAAAATTTAGAATCCAAGGAGATTTGATATGTTGATAGAACACCCTTTCCAATATTCTCACAAGCTTTACCAAATCCTTCTCAATCCAAACCCTCTTTGTTTCTTTCACTTCCCTCTTCTCAAGATCCTTGAATTATATAATAATCAAATCCCAAAATAGGAAACCCCTCTTCTAAACCTTTCATTTTGGCTAAATAAGTTGAATCTAATATATATTGCTTGACCTAATGGATTTTTAACATGTTTCCATTTATTCAAAGAAAAGAAGAGGGTCCACAAAGTAATTTTGAGTAAATAAGGTAAGTTTTAACTTATAAAATGTGGTAACTCTTAGATATTTTCCTCCACAAAATATCTCTCCAAATTTAAATCGAAATGTGCACCCAAAAAATAAAAATTCATAACTAAATTTAATTGAAAAGTGGGCCATCTATGGCCTTCTATAAACTTCTCAAAGATGTCATTCCCATAAATGATAAATTAAAAGTTAAGTTATGACCTACACCAAAATGACATGAAATTATCTTTCTAAGATGTCATATTTGCATAAATCCCTCAAATATTTTTTTAACTAATTTTAAACACTCAAACAAATACATATATATGAATATACTTTATTTATAAATTCTTGGAATATATCAGTCGATCACAATTAAAATCTTAGACATCATGCATAATATTTTTGATGTATTCACAAAGCCACCTAGGGTCTCATAAGACTTGAGTTGTGAATACCAATATGCATATCTAATGGTGGGGTAAATGGAGGACGATTAGGAGTAAGTTCATATATATCTATTACTTATTTTACAATCCACTATATTGGTTGTAGAGGTTGCATTTGAATAAAAGAAGTGAAGATAAGGTCTATTAAAATATGACTCAACATATTCTCTATTCTTAGGATTTTGGAGTATATCAAAATTTCCAACCTATATTTCATTGTCGATCTCAACCAATCTTTGCTTCAACTTCCAAATCATCCACACAATCCTCCCTGAAATATTCAATATGTGAAACATAATTATGAGGAAGATACAAATAATCCTTGACTTAGCTTTTTGTATCAAAGGATAATATGGTTCTATAATTTAAAACTATTTCTAATTTTGAAATCAAAATACAATCAATTATCTATTTCCTCACAAAATCAATTATCTATTTAATCTTTATTCTTATCGTAAGTCACAAATTCACAAAATCACAAAATTTCTCAAAAAGTTGATAATTTAGGTAATTGATAGTTGATTTGAGATGTGACCTCATTATATTCACTAAAACTTAAATTATGCAATCAATTTAATCATTCATGTTGATCATCAAAGCTTGGGCCTCTCCGATAGTCTTATGGGAAATTTAGCGAGTGGGGGACAAATTGTGTCTCACTGAATACCTCTGGGATTTTTATAGAAAACCAACTCTTCTTTGGGGTTTTTTAGATAAGGGGAGAAGGAAATGTAAACATAAAACATAAAAGGTGATGCACCAAAGCTTTTACAACATTTCAAACCCAAATCATTCCTATGAGTGATATAAATAGACATAGAATGCCACTACCCTTCTTTGCTGGAAAGAGAACGAACAAAAGAGGCTAACTTTAAGCACAATACAAATAAAATCTTTCCGCAGGAAGTATTCATTAAGGTCCAATCAAACATAAATAATTCTTACAATTATCAGAAAAATGTCTCAGAAATCACATGAACTCTATCTCCTAATACAACATAGTACAATAAAATAACAACTTAAAAAAAAAAAAGAGAAGTCCAATGACATAGTCCAGTTTTCCTAAGTTACTATTCTGCAATACAAGCATACAACATATAAATATGCTACTTAAACTATCTAGATTTAGCTTGCAAGCATAGTATTTCATTCAAAATGACAATATAAAGAAAGCTTGAAAAATGCCATACATGCACAGTCCTAACAAATTCTCCTCAATAGTTCGTGCTTTAATTATCAAATGAACTTTGAAATAGAGGTCGGATGCCAATCCAAAAATAGTTTAAACCTTAATAGATATAACATGCCAGAATAAAATAGTTCTACAACTTGTTTCTAAAAATAATTCTAAAAAATCCTAAGAAAACTAAAGAAACTTTTTCTTTTTCAAGAAACTACTACTTGGAATCCAACCATTTACTGTGTTGTTGCTCTAGCTATATAGCCGCCAGAAGAAGAAAGCATCACCTCAACATAGAAGTAATTACTGCTAGATGTCATAACTTGATAGCTTGCAATCTAATTGTGGATCTTTGGTTAGGCCACAAAGTCTTTGCTCATTAATTCTCATCTACTGCATTTATGTCTTTTAGATATTTAGCAAAGATGTAGGCTTATAGACGATCAAATCCTAAGAACATTCTGTCGACAAAAGGAATTCCATTGACCAATTACATCACCTCAAGTTGTTGATCATCAAAGTTCTATTCACAAAAACCCAAAAAATAAAGGGTAGCAAACTCTGATAGACACCCCAAAAGATATCATCAGGCAAAATCTTCGAAGAGATGACACGTCATGCAGGAAGAGATCTTATGATTTCTGAAAAATATATTGGAGTAAACTTCCACCAAACTGACGTGTGTCCCATGCCCTCCTTTGAAAAGGAAAATGATATGAGAAAGCCATGCAGCCATCACGTGGCATATTACCTGTCTTTCCGAATAGTCTTATATAAACCAAGACATTTTAGAAGCAAAAACAAAACGAAACCAAAGATCAAAAAGGTGAGGCAAGGAAAAAACGTTTTATAGTTCTGGCGACTCACAGGGGCCTTCGCTTACAAAGGTAATAACCCAACTCTCTAAAAATTCCTAGAGTTTAAGGAAAGAGGAGTGTTGTGCCTGCCACTTTGCTTCGGTTGGTAAAGGCATACTGTGGATGAGCCTATACACTTGGTCAAGGGTGATCCCACAATAGCGGTTTACAATTTTTGGCCAAACTAGACACTGCAGTATTTTTTCTAACTAAATCTTCACTTTCGGTCACCTATAGCAGCTAAACCATGAGGAATTTGTAGATAATGCAAACTATAGTTTTGTGAAATTTTGGCTATAGATTCTAAATATATTTTTTTCAAAAATTTTGGAATCAAATTGCACCTCTTTTTCCATCTCCCTCAAAAACTAGTTTTTTTCAGAAAACAACATTTTTAAGGAGTGACGCTCACCGTATAACACATAAATTTTTTTCCATGAAGGATAAAATTATAATTATTTTTAATTTAGATTTCTAACTCCAATATATAGTGCTTCCACTTGGTTAGATAGTGTTTTATTGAATATTTTTTCCTTAATCAACTTTCAAATTCAAACCAATTACAATTCAAACATAGGCAAACTGTATAACGCGTAACATTTTTTGTATGTATCAAAATTCAATTTTTTTTTTTTTTTTTGGATTAAGGACTTCAATATCTAGTGCACTCATATTTAAAAAAAAATTATTTTGATAATCTTCTATTTTTCCACATGTGAGAACAAAGAGGTTGATTTTCGGTGAAAAACCTACATTCACAAGAAAAAAAAATAAATATAATAATTAAATTAAATTTATTTAATATTATACTTTTTGGGAAGCTTATAATAAGGACTACATACTTACAAAAAATAAATTTAAATAAATTAATTTGATCCCCCAAAAGGTAAATCAAAAGTGGTTTTTTATCAGCATTTTGATAGGTGTAAAGGAGACTTTATTATAGCTATGGTTTAAAACTAGCGGGGTTCTATCAAAGGGGGTTTGATATAAGGTAGTTTGATCAAACTCTCTTCAATTGGAATTCTTTAAATGGAACTTCTTAAGGCTTAAATCATTATAAATTCTAAAAATATGTGATTTCAACAAAAAATAGAATCGTCCAGAAATTGTAAACCAGCTTTCTGGGATCACCCTCAAGTTGGAAAACATCCTTGAAAGACACGACTCACCATCTTGTAGTAACCACTCTGAGATAATGGTAAAGACAAGAAAGCTAAAAAATATCTCGCTCAATCTCATCGACTGCATGTGTTGTGCTTGAACTCAAAAGCTCTTCAGAAGTCTGATCCTTCTGTTTGATAGCTTCCATGATCTGTTCTACTATATGGACATCTCCGTTTGGGGAGAAAAAGGGAGGTAGCCCATAATTGATCAAGACATTGAAATCCTTCTTTATTTCTTCGACTCTCCTTTCCAACACCATTTGGAAATCCTTGCATTTTTTGGCGACTTTGTGGGAATTAATAAAATCACTTTCTTTGATGGAAGTGACTCTTCGATCAGGAATCCTGACGCCTTTCAGGACCTCGTTAGAAGCTATACAAATCCTAGAAATGAAACTCTATGACTCTACTAATCTAGAGTCATATGTCTGCAAAATATGATTGGCCATTGAGCCAATATTATCATTTATTTCCTAGACATCCTTGAGGAGTTGCAAAACAAGCCAAAGAATAGGAACTATAGCTGCAATCTACTCCCAGTGTGAAGATACCAACCTTTGTAATAATGGGAATGACCCATCTTTTTGTGCAATAGCTAGTTCTTGACTGAGTTGAACCTCTTTTTTTCTCGCATTCTCCTCTACTCGATCTCTCTCCTTTAGAGAATTTTCCAGTTCAAAGTTTATTCTTCTTATCTCAAGGTTGTGGGTCTACAAAACAAACACAACTTCTTGTTTTCTAGCTTCAAAATTTCTACTTTTGCCTATGCTTTCCCGACACTGTTAGAAAACTTGGGATCAGACACTATCCAGCTCTTTCTATAGTTTTTCATGAGCACTTCTATACTCTATGTTGGTCTGACACTAGATGACAAGTTCAACTTTTAGTCTTTGAATTTCACCTTGAAGCTGAACTTATTGCCTATGCGCTTCTTCGAGCAATCTTGAGGTTTTCCCTCGCTTACCTTGAAGTTGCATTATACAAGCCAACTCAACATCTTTGGCCTTAATTTATGTCTACAATCTGCCCACTGTTTCCTTCACATTAACCATATTTTCCTCACGCTTCGTCAATCTCCTGCCCAACTTTTCATAATTTGCATATACTACCTACTAGGTGGTCTTAGCCAAGACTACCTTGTCACGTAGATGAGCGTCATTCAGATCTAGACCTGTTGTCCAGGTTTCATAATCCTCCATTTGCATCTACCCTTCGGGATTTTCTGCAAGCGGTGTCATGGTGCTAATCATGAGAGAATTATGCTACTCATTGTAGAAAGCCTTGATTTTCTTCGTAGCTAGCAACTCAATGTCCTTCAAAACACGTCGAGCTGCTTAGCATTTTTTTGGGCCAGCTTGGTCGCATTGAAATGATCCTGGAGGGTTTGAGGAACATCGACACTCTATGCTACAATAGGGGCACCAGGAGGAAAACCAAAAAGGGTAACAACAAGGGAGACCTCATATGTACGAACATGCGACGAAGCAAATGGGAGCGTTATCATGGAAATGGGTGGCACACTAAGCTAAGACTGAGCAGGGAATTTTCTAGTAGGGGTGAAAAGAGACACGGTCAAGCGGAAAGGTGTTTGTTCAGAAGATGATGGGCCAGGTCTGGGAGTTATCATGGATTTTTAAGCTCTTTCTAGAGGGGCCCGTGACAAGGCAATCAAAGAATCAACAACAACTGAGGTGGATGTTGCTCGTTTGGGCTATGAGGTAATTTCAGGGGGTTCACTATAAAAAAGAGGGGGTGTATTCAAAATTAAAAGGTTAGGGCTCAAGGATGGAGAATTCCTTTCAACGGGAGGAGGTAAAGGGGTAACTAAGGATACAAAAATGGGATGAAGAGAGGGAGAAAAACTTACCTAGACCATAGTAGTTGGCACATCTTGTAGGACAGACTCCAGTTCTTCTTCTCCTCAAGTCAGCATGTTAGATACACCTAGATCTTGGACCGGACTTCTTTTTTCATGACCAAAACTAATATGTACCTATCTCCTAGCCATCAATCCCTCTTAAACTTGGCCCTCGATGATCATAGTAGATGACGCTCTTGGAGACCTTCAGGATTTCTTTCCTTTACTTTGGGCACTGGAGGAGGACAAGGATCACTTTGCTTCGAATCTCTCCAACTATCAAATTCCCAAGGTCAGGAAGCCCGACGCAAAACTTCCTCCACCTTGACTTCATGGTTGGTTTCTAGATTGTTGTTATCAGAGTCTGTCTCCTTATTGTAAATGCCTTTGAACTCTTCATCTAGTTGGAACTATCCAACAAGCAGGTTGAGGCACCGTAGCTCCTGTCAAAAACTCAAGAAGCCTTCCTTCTTTCTCTTAGACCACCCCTTTTTTTTCAACTATGTATTGATAGGTTTTCTTATCAGAAGGTTCCTGTCATACAATACCTTTGGCATGTAGAAACTCAGCCATTCCAGTCACTTGAAAGGGATGTGTTTCAATTCAATGTACACCTTAGCACTTTCCCAAGTCGGATTCTTCCTTCTCTCAAAGTATTCTCACTCCTCATGCTTTACACTATAGGTTCCTCATGGGTTGTAGTCCCACTTGTCACAGATGAGGACCAAACCTAAGACTGCTAATAGATCCTTGAGCTCCTCTTCACAAAATCACTTTGTTAGCAATACCTGACTATTGGCAATATTAAGGGGAAGTGAATATAACTTCGTTTAGTTTCTTTTGGCACCATATATCCTGTCAAAAATAGTAACCTAGCAACATGCCTCCAATGCGAAGACTCTGTCTGTCACAAATCTAGGGAGTCAGAAAGACTCATCGGGAAAGTTGTGGAATTTGATAAATGTGAAGTCCGCGCCTGTGAAATAATCCAGAGTTTGGTGAGATCTTCATCCATTGTAGGACTCTAGGAAAGAAAGGACCAATAGGGCGAGGCAACAATTCTTGAAGTACCGGCCTCAAAAAATGATTCGCAAACCAATAATATCCCCCTATTTTAGAAAGTATATGGGTCCACACAGAAATTGACTAGAGAGATCCCCTTTCATCTAGCCTAGACACTAGTACATTTCTACCCAACCATTCATGATTTTGATGTAAAACTAGATGAGCCAAGAAAGAAGAATACCTGAATTTGGAATTGGTTCTGTAATTCTTCAACTGGAGCAAAATGTCTCCAACTATTATCTCAACAAAATCATAGTTCTTTTGGTTATTTTTTCTCTTTAGTGCATAGGCTAAGCCAAACTAAAAAGGAATAACTTGTTCATCCTTGTCAAGACCAAAAACCTAGGCTAGTATTGAAAACACTGACTGTGTGCCCCTCTTGATTTTTTCGTATGAAAGAGGAAAATAAATATGACCTTGGTTTGGTCGTTCCCTAGTTTCTTCTTCATAAAAAATTGTTCCCCTAGCCTTTTCTTCCCTAAAAAGATCCATCCTTTCTTCATCAAAAAGCTCTGCATCCTAGGCCATAGGGATGCACAACATATTGTGTATAGCTTGAGCATAAATAGTAATCCTAATCTTGCCATTCTGAATGACCCCCATTTCCTCGTCAAATCTTTTAGCACAAGTATTGAATAACTCTGGGCAAGGATGCACAACGGGTAACATGAACTTTGGTAGACCACAATCCCATAGCTAAAATGGAAAACCCTCAACCAACCCATACTTTTCCTTTCTTTGAAAGGAACCTTCTCTGAGACTTTTGGGGTTAACCGACAACTTGGGGTCAAAAACCTTGCCAATAATATCTTTCATTGCCTCTCTTTTCATAGGATTTTCCACTTGCAGCTTCTTGTAGAATTCAAATGGTCGCTCCTTTACATCTGGGGTGTTGGAAAATGACTTCCACCCAAAAACATTGACATATCTAGGTCATCGACCCAAAGCTACGATTTGTCTTCTAGAGGTTGAAGGTTCCACCATGACTGTTATCAAAAGTTGTAGAGAATTATTTCAACAACAAAAAAAGGTCACTTTCCTTTTTCTTGAAAAGGAAATCCCACTTTTGAGTGCAATTAATTCTCTTCTTGTAAATGTATTTAAGACTATGCTATTATAGTTGATCAATTAAATGCTGCCACCGAGACGATACGTGTGAACATGAGATCTGTATCCCTCGGGAATGTCGAAGACACCACGAGGATGGAATTAGTACATTCTCACTGCCACCTCTTTTACAAATAAATTTCTTGCATTGAAGCACATGATTTTGGTATATGGAACGTGTGGAAGTGGTGCAAGGTACACCCTGAAAAGACGTGACCATTAATTTGTCAAAAAATTTAGCGCATTAACCTATGTCTTTTCTCATTAGTAAGCTAGTTGGCACCGATGATGGCTAAAGACACATGTTAACAATCAGTGTATGAGAGCATTTATTCCCAATGCCCAAATTTATTTCTCTGGACATTCTATCTAATTCTCTGTATGATTTATCTATCTTACTCAGTTTTGTCTTAAAAAATTTCATTGTCATTTGACCAAAAATAGACATTTTGTTGGTTGTGTTTGCTAGTTCACCTATTCTATATATAGCTATACCACCTTTTGCAACATTCATTCGAACATATGGTCTCTTTAAATTAGCTAGCCTTCCACTTATTTTCATTTCACCATAATTCACTGCTTTACCAGAATGTATGTCAGCTTAGGCACCCCCATCAGGCTTCTTCCTAGGAGACCACAATACAGCTTCACAGGACAAATTACTGATAACTGGATCAAGCACATGGTGAAGAAATGTGACCCTCTTAAGATGACCACATTCAAGTGGGTGGTTGGTGCAGACTTTATCACTGACAAGAACTAGATTAAGAGCAACTTTAACGTGCTTTCTAGGTTTGTGGCTTCCTTGTTGGACCTAAATGTGTCCAAACTTATGATAATTTAATTGTTCCATGAGATGTTTGATACTTCGATGATGGAGGGGCTTGGAGAGAGTGTTAGTGGCCATCCCTGGTGTTGGTATCCCTAGTGATATGGACCTTCGTAGGTACATGGACTTTGAAATAGATGTACCTTGGTTACCACTCCTTTCTGACTTCCGCACTATGGATGTTGAGATGCACCGCTACTCCTCTCAGCTAGCGGCCACTTTTCTATTGTGGGAGTATGGCATGGAGTGGGTTTTGGGGTTTCCTTGGAGGAAGCATTTTGACTTCCTTTTGTAGATTCACAATGAGTAGGCCCAAAGCCTTCATTGTAGGGTTTGCGTCCATCATGTTTTCAACCCCTCCTTTTGCAACCTAAAAGACAAAGAAAAGAAAATCTAGAAAAAGAAAAAGATAATGAGCCTTTTCGGCTTCCTAGATGATGGTTGGAGGTGTTTTCTATCTATTTTTGCATGTTTCCTCCCCTTTTGATCTTTTGACTTCATAATTGCTTTTGTGTTTACTCGAGAGAGCCTTATGTTTAAACCTGAGCCTTGGGATTGCATTATATGTAAATTTTTTATAGATATAATACAATACAAGCTTTTGTTTCTTTAGTGTTCTTCTTTTACTTGCGTTATTTAAATTTTTTGAAATATATACAATTTTTTTACATATGGTACATAACTGTAAAAAATTTCAGAGAATTGCACTTTAATGGAAAGTTTTTAGATAAATACTGTTAACTAGTATATCTAAAGTGTTTCCTTCCATATCATCAAGCTCACACGCATTATTTTCTTTACATGCACTGATTCAGAAAGGTCCTTTCCATAGTGCATCAAATTTTTGGTGTTGCCCTAGTTTTGTAGTACGCTCATCATACTTTAGCACTAGGCTCCCTTCTTTGAATTTTGGGCAAGAAGTATTTTTGTCAAACCATCTCTTGAGTGTCTACTAGTGATTGATCATGGCTCCATGGGCCTTTTCTCTATCTTCTTCTAGTTTGAGGAGTTCTACCAGTTGTACTTCTATTCCACCATTTTCTTCAACCTTCAAGGCTTTGAGTAGCTGTAAAGTAGGAATTTCTATGGAGATGGGTATCACTATCTCTTTTCTGTATACCAAATTGCAAGGGGAATTCTTTAGAATCTTCTTGGGGGTAATTCGGTCCGCCCATAGAGCAACCCACAAATTCTTCTGCCATTATCTTTGTCGTTCTAACCCAATGCATTTGATTAATCTAATTAGGTTTTTGTTGGTTGACTTTTCTAACCCATTCCCTTGTGGGTAATAATTTGATGAATTTTTAAGAAATATCCCATGTCTAATAGCAAAATATGACGTCCCTATTCCAACAAAAGCTCGAGCATTATCGGATATGATGGTTTTGGGCAGGCCAAATTTGGTCACTATTTCTTCAAGGAAATTAACAATTTCCCCTTTTGTTGCATTCTTTAGGGCTTCAACCTCCATCCATCTTGTGAAATAATCAATTGCCATAAGGACCCACTTATTTTTGGTATTGGAAATAGGATTTATCATGTTGATAAAATCCAAACACCATTGTGCAAAGGGTTCTTCAATTACAATCGGGCTCAAGGGTAGAACGACATTCTTTCTTTTGCCAACAAAATATTGGCATTGTGTACATTTCTGAACTAGACGATGTGCTTCGACAAACATAGAGACCCAGTAATATCCCACCCGCATTATTTTCAAAGTGGTAGTTTTGGCAGAAAAGTGTCCTCCCTTAGGACTATGATGAAATTTTTTGAGAGCCCTTTCCGTATGTAGGTTGTCGAGGCATCAGAGCAACACACCCTCATAATTTCTCTTGAATAGTACATCCTCGATTAATACATACATGACAACTTGCAATTGATAGTATCTCCTTTTTTTGAATGGAAGGCTAGTTGGGTAATATCCCTTCTGCATATACCGAGTTTGATCAACCACCCAGGATTGTTCAGACTCGAATTGGTTCGAGTAGACTTGATTGGCATCCTTTTTAGCCACTAGACTTGCTTCCTGTGCGATATATTCACACATGCCTCTTCCCCAAAGTAGCTTGGTTGGTCTGATGTCCACATCATATTATAGGATCTTAGTGATCCAATTTTCTCTTTTTTCGGTATTCTCACCTTCAGTAATATATTCCCGCACATTGGGATGTGCTACAAAAATAGTGATCTTGTTGGTTGACACCAAGTGTTGGAACTTTTTTAATCTTTTGACTATGGCAAAAACTTATTTTTCCACAAAGTTGTACCTAACCTCATAGCCCTTTAAAGTTCTTGAATGGAAGGCAACAAGATGTTCTCCATCATCCTGATCACTTTTCTAAGTAAGCACTGAAGCTATACTATCTTGACCATTATATACATAAAGTAAGAAATCTTTGGAAAAATTTGGATTAACCAATACCAGAGCGACATAAATTACTATCTTTATTTTCTCAAAAGCTTCTTTTCCTTTCGAGGTACATTTGAACAAAAAATTATTTTTAAGCATTAATGTGATAGGCCTCACAATACCGACAATGTCTGAAATGAACCTGCTAATAAAATTAATTTTCCCTAGAAATGACTGAAGCCCTTTCTGGTTCACTGGCAGGGGTAATTCCATTATAGATCTAACCCTTTCAGGATCTATTTCTATTCCCTCTTTAGACACTACAAAGCCAAGTAGCTTACCTTGAGGTACTCCAAAGACACATTTCTTGGGATTTAAAGAAATCCCAAACTATTGGCACTTCTGGAAGACCTTTTCTAGATGATTGAAATGATCATCCTTTGATATTGAAAAGACCGTTAGGACATCCATGTATATCAAAATAGTTAGGTTAATTAAATCTATGAAAGTGATATCCATTACTCATTGAAAAGTTGCACCAACATTTGACAATCTGGATGACATCTTGGCATATGTGAATGTTCCCCACTTAGTTGTGAGCATTTTCTTGTGTTGATCGCTCTCCTTTACATATACCTGATTATATCCTGAAAAAATGTCAAGTAGTGAGAACATTTCAGATCTGGCTATTGTTTGCAGAATCTAGTCCATTGACAACAAGGGGTAATGGTCCTTCAATGAGGCCTTGTTCAAGTCCCAAAAATCAATGCAAAGTATGATATCACCATTCTTCTTTTGGACAAGCACCAGATTTGACACCCAGGTGGAATGTTTGATCGGATATATATGATTCTTGATTCGACTAACTTGGTGAGCTCCTGTGCCATCAAGGCTTCAACATTCAGGTTGACTAGCCTTTGCTTGTTTCAGATGATCTTGGACCCTTCGTCCAAATCAATAGTATGTTGAATTATACCTGAGTCATATCCTCTTAGATCATCATAGGTCTAGGCCATGACTCCTTGTACTCATAGCACAAATCCCTTAATCTTTATTTATCCTTTTGAGGGACCTCTTTTCTAACCTTGAGCTTTCTACTGCTTCCAACATCAAGCTCTTCATAATCTCTTTCATCTATTGTGAACCTTCGCTTTCCATTTCTAGCATCTTCACAATCAAAAAGGTTTTTGAGAGAAATCAAACCTCTAGGAAGCTTGTTTCCTTTCAATTAGATGAGTTGACCTTCATAGAAATCAACTCCTGGGCATGAACCATCAGGGTCCATCCCTCCTTTTTCTATGAAGTTAGCAATCTAAGTGTTGTTATTGAAAACCTGCCAATTTTCATCATTGTCGGGAATCGAGGGTCAAACGACAACTTGCATTGCATTTTTCTTGGTGGAGTCAGAAACTAGTTCAAATTTTGATCCAACAAATTCCATTCGATTAGTGACACTATTCTGAGATTAGGGAATAACTTGTATGTTGAAGGCTTTGAAGTTCTCAATTAGATCCCAAATCCTATGTCTATATGACTTTATTTCAGGTATTCTTTGTAGTTGCTTGGCTGCAGACCTGGCTCACCACTAGCTATGAATCTCTAAAAAATTGTACTCTCTTTACACCCATTTTTTTAGCAAGGATTAGGCCATGGACCAAAGCCTCATATTCAGCATCATTATTAGAGCTTGAAAATAGAAAATGATAAGCTTTGAGGGTTTCATATCCCATCGGGGATAGTAATCGTATGCTTGCCCCAGAGCCAAATTTACACTTGGCTCTATCAAAATATAAGGTACATAGACAATTATCAGATGGGTCATTGAATTTCTCTTGATCCTTCACAAATTTAAGAAAAGTTTGATCTCTGTCGAAAATAACATGGGTGCCTAATCCTGTTGCATGGAAATTACCAAATGGATCAGAATCAATGAATTTGTTGAGCAGTACTTCTTCTTCGGGAGTTTGCTCACTTGTATCTTCTTCATCTTCTAGCATTTCTACACAATATTTCTCCTATTGAGAGATAAAAGTATGGACAACTTCAAAGCAAAAGACTACATTGTCTGTAATGTGTTTGAGATGTGAAGATTTAGAAAGAATCTTCTTTTTTCCCTATGCTTGGTTCTCAATATGAGATGGGTCCAGTCAAGTGCTAGGTATCCACCAAGCTTGGTGGTGAGATATCTTGATAGACACATTCTAAAGACTAGTGGAATGTCTATCACTACTACTTCTTGTGTGACTATTTGGATTAGACAAGAGAATAGAGTCAAGGACAAGTATTTTATCCAACCAATGGTGGAAACCTTCTTCCCATCCAGTTGCATGATTCCCTTTTCAAGAGGCTCATGCTTTAGCTTTAAGGCATTGATCATATTTTTATGCAAAAGCTTATCTCCCACAATAAGTGTTAAAAAGAAAGGTGTGGGCTTTGGCCTTCTTACCTCCTTTTATTTTGCATCTCCCACGTCGTTTGCATGTGCTACAAATTTTGGCATTTGAGTTTTTGACGAGGGTACCTTGTCTCTCCTTTTATCATATATAGGAGCCGCCCCTGTCTAAGGCATTTGTTCTTCTTTCTTCAATGATTTTCAAAGAAGATTCTTTTGTTTGGGAATAGATATGATGTCCCACAATGAGACATTGGTAGGTGCCTTCTTCAATTGCTTGACCATGTTAAGTGTCATCACTACTTGAGCCTTGGGCTTAAACAATGGTATTTCTCTTGTTTTTGGAAGAAAAATATCTGACATGACTGGGCTTGGCGTTTCACTCACCCTTTTCATAGGCCTTGGTAGATTATGTAATTGTGAGATAGGTCAGACGACAGTTGGTAAGAACTACTTCTCTTGTGATTGTGGTTGATGCAACTGAGGTCGTGGCAAAGGTTGTTGCATGTATTCGCTGGTGATCCTTCTTTTAGACCTCGTGTTGTAGTCTAACTACACTAGCAGAGCACTAGTCATTAGAGATTCATTTGTGAACACCACATCTTCTTCCTCCATCCATGAGAACAACACCTGGTCAGGTGTAACACCTAGCTCCTGCTCTAGGAACATCCCTTGCATTTATGCTCTAAAATGAGCATCCTCCTTTTCGAAAGACATATATTCATCTGCATTCGTAAGTACACCTTTCCCTCTTTGTTCCACTATCTTTTGTTGCATGTTCATCCTTGGGAAATTTTGGGGCATGTGTCCATCGCTACATGAGAAACACCACACGTTCTCTTCTTCCACCAAATTGTTTTGGCCTGAGATCATCTATCTTCTCTGGTTGTCCCTTACCGTCTAAAGCAGCATGGTGACCGGAACTATTTGGTTTGCGGGTGTCATTTGTTGGCCTCCTTCTCAAGAAAACCCCTGGTATGTGTTCTGTTGATAGGGTGTCTTGCTTCCACTATAGGTTTGAGTGTTTAGCTTTGGCTGCATCACTTCCTACTGTTTGATGATAGCGGACTCATTAGCAAAAGTCTGCATGAGACTTTTTATGTCATTGATATTCGTCGTTACTGAGTTGGAGCCTGACATATTGCTTTGTGTAGCAGGATACACATACATAGATTGTGGCGCATCCATCATTGGTTGTGTAGTGGAAGTGCTTGGAGGAGCTTCTTCTTGAGATGTTCCAATAAGTTCTATGAACATAGGCATAGGGGGTCATGGTGGGAGCTTCCCAGTATTGATCAGACTATTTTCCATATGCATCGCCACCTCATAAGTGTCCAGAAAGATATCTCCTCCCATGGAAGTTATCATGACTGTGATGTCATGGTTAAAAGCCTTTAGATAGAACATGAATGCCATGGTGGTTTGAGGTTGAGCAGTCATGTGAATCCTTTTCTAGGTCTTATGGAATCGGGTGTTGAGGTCGCTCATGCCCTCATGAGGAGCTCTCTTGGTGGTGATCAGTTGCTACAACAATGAGGAATGGTCTCCCTTCTCTGAGAAGTGCTCGAATAGATTCTCTCCAAGCTGGTCCCAAGAGATGATAGAACCCGAAGCCAAAGATCAGTACTAGTCTTGGGATTTTCCTTTGAAAGAGGTGGCCAACAGTCTTAGGGCAATATTTTCCTCTACTATATTATGTACCCTTCATACCTTTGCTATATCTTGCAAATGTTTGGAAGGGGTTTTAAAATCTTCTCTAAAGAATTTAGGAATATCCTTGAGGAAATTAGCGGGTATTGCAGGCCATACATATGGGGGCGTGGGTGGCCATAGTGGACTACCACTATCCCATGTTACGAAGTTCCTAGGAGTAGGGGAGGTATGTGAGCCATAGAGAAAAGGTTTTTGTGGATTGATATGTAGGTATTCTAATTTGGAAATTTAATCCTCTGAGTAAAGTAGATAAAGCTCAAGATATTGGGCTCTTACTTCTTGTTGTGCAATTTTCGCACACACTCCACTGGAGGCGAGGACCCTCTTTTTTCTTTGCATCTTTGCCTCTTGGCTTGGTCAAATTTTGGTTTTTCTCTTCTTGGGAGGTTATTTTGGGATTAAGTCTAGACTGGGTTTGATAAGGACAATATTTTGAGGCTCTAGGGGAAATTCATCTGTCTTGGAATTCAAAAATGGGGATTTTGAAGTGAATTTTCAATGTTATATGTAAATCTTTTTTGCACCCGTGGATAGAGGACAAAAAATTAGGCCAGGTTACTTTTTGAACCTTTTGAAAATTCCTTCTAGAAAAAAGTTATGGAGTTTAGGGGATTTTGACCCTGTAGGGAATTGGGGGATTTCCGTCCCTGATGGAAATCCCTGAAATTTCCATTTTTGGAAATTTCCAAGACCCTCTCAAAATCCCAAAAATTTCCAAAAATAGAAATTTATTTTTTGCAGCCATGGATAGAGGACAAAAAATTAGGTAGGGTTG
>VDFB02056351.1:49822920-50102799 GCA_007258455.2 Sequoia sempervirens
GATATTTTACCTGCTAGTTTTTTCTCAACCCCATCATTCACAACACGTCATTCATTAATTGGTTATCAAAAAACTCTAAAATGATATTTACAATTCCTATGTCAAAGTCTTGTTTGTTGATGACCTTTCTCAATCAATTGCATATTTTAATTATACGGCGAACAAGCACTACCTCATTATTGATGAGGGAAAATAATAGTTGAAAAATATTATGTTTAAACTAAGCAATTTATATTTAAACTAAATATTTTATTTTTATAAATTATAATATATTATTATTTTTATTTTAAATTTTATTTATTCATAATTTTATATTTCTTTACACAATATATTTTTTAATGTATTTAATTAAAAAGTATATATTGATATTATAATATTTATTGTAATTATTTATAATATATAAGTATATAGTATATTATTTATAATTATTAATAATATATATGATTTATATATTATTAATAACTATTATATAGATATATTTTATATTATAGAGATTAAAATGTATATAATTAATATTATATATTATCAAATAAAACTATTGGAAACATGGCAAAGAAATTAAAGTAAAATGGATTCATGGCAGGGGGTTCAAGTGGATGTCAGTTAAGAGTTTGCTCGAACCAGCCCGCCATCTTATTTTTTGTATTATTTTGAAATGGTTTGAGTGAACATGGGTTCAACTGAACCCATGTTTGATCAAACATATTTTTGAGGTTTGCGTGAACAATAGTTTTCTCGAACCACCCTTTTCCCCCGTTCTCCCCCCTAGGCACCAAAAATGTCCAAAATTTTGTACTTCGAAGCTTGATTTGAGGATAAAAATGGAGGAGACTTCATAATCCCAACTGGAATTAGGTAGTCCTCAGAATGAGCTATCCAAAAAATATAATTTTAATATGTTTTGGTTTTATTATGTATTTATTTTTTTAGTTTTATTAAACATTGGTTTTTCACCAAAAATGAAACTCTTTGTTCTGCACATGTGGAAAAATAGAAGATTATCAAAAAAAAATTGAAAAATATGAGTGCACCAGATATTGAAGTCGTTGATCCAACAAAAAAATTTTGAATTTTGATACATACAAAAAAAGTTACATGTTATATGGTCCGCCTATGTCTAAATTGTAACTGGTTTGAGTTTGAAACTTGATTAAGGAAAAAAAATCAATAAAACACTATCTAACCAAGTGGAAGCACGAGGTATCGGAGCTACAAATCTAAATTCGAAATAATTAGAATTTTATCCTTCATGGAAAAAAAGTTATGTATTATATGGTGAGCATCACTTTAAAAATGTTATTTCTGAAAAAAAAACTATTTTCGAGGGAGATGGAAAAGAGTGCAATCTGATTCCAAAATTTTGAAAAAATATATTTAGAATCTATAGAAAAAATGTCACAAAACTCTAGTTTTCATCATCTTCAAATTCCTCACTGTTTAGCTGCTATAGGTGCCTGAAAGTGAAGATTTAGTTAGAAAAAATTATTTCAGTGTCTAGTAAAGGAATAATAGCCAAGTTGTCACAACCAACATCATGCATTTGATGCATATGTAGTGATTTGCTACTTGGAAATATAAAACCATGTGTAAAAAAAATAAAAAACCCACACACACACCAATTCTTTTTTCAACAGTGTCTTATGGAGAATAATGAAAGCATACATATATGCATATGTATATGTAAATGTATCCAGGCATATGCAATGCATTTTCCATTAGTGATTTATCGACAACAACCAAAGAATACATATATGCAAATATATTTTCTAATGTATATATACATATGTAATGTTTTTTTCAAGGAGACTATAATGAATGGAAAGTACAATGCACACTTTAAAGAAGAGTGTACCGTTGCTGATCCTATGGTTGTACATTGTGCCTTCCTTCATTCTAGCCTCCATCTAAGAAAACTTCATGTTTTTGATTGCACATGCATATATACATATACAAATACATATACATATATTACGATGAAGAAAAAAATGTGCTCACAAACACCCAAACACAACAAAAAAAGACATTCTCTCAACCCTACCATATTGGGTCATGGAGCCCCATGGGCTCTCACCAAACCCCCGAGCAAGAACACACATTATTCACCACTATGATCAATGGCGAAACAAATGTTGGTTATCATAGTCAATATAGAACCTATCATTCTAACAATTCATTTTTTGAGGATGAAAGGAATAATAGCCAAGCTATCACAACCAACATCATGCCTTGGATGCATATGTAGGGATTTGCTACTTGGAAATATAAAACCATGTGCAAAAAAAAAAAAAAACCCACACATGCACCAATTCTTTTTTCAACAGTGCCTTATGGAGAATAACCAAAGCATACATATATGCATGTGTATATGCAAATGTATCTATGCATATGTAATGCATTTTTTATGGAGGCTACAAGGAATGGAAGGTACACTACACTATTGCTTATGATTATGCATCGTGCTTTCCTTCATTGCAGCCTCCATCTAAAAGAACTACACTTTTTTTTATTGCACATGCATATATACATATACATATACATATGCATATATTGTGATGAAGATAATAAAGTTCTTGCAAACATCAATGTAAAGACCCACAGTGTAGCTAAATAGAAAATAGAAAATATGAAATGAAACACAAAAAAATGAGGCCTACTCTCCACCCTACCATATTGGGTCATAGAGCCCCATTGGCTCTCACTAAACCCCTGAGCAAGAACATACATTTTCCACCAATTTGATCAATTATGAAACCAATCTTTCTTATCACACTTAATATACAACCAATCATTCCAACAACTCCTTTTTTGAGGCTGAAAGAAATAATAACTAAAAAGGTACACTTAAAAAATAGCCCTACAAATGAAATCTAGCATCATGCATTGGATCCATATGTAGGAATATTTTGATTGGAAATATAAACACTAAAAAAGTACATGTAGAAATGTATGTACAATGCATTAGATGTAGACAATATTCATATATTTTTTTTCATTGTTCTTATTAAAAGTCCGACCTATAATTTAGAAGCAAGGCTTAATACAAAAACACTCAAAGTTGTAAGAATTAACTTTGACGCTAAGTGAAAGATGTTGTTGTTAGATCTATCTGCAATTTCCCCTGTCGTGCAAGACTCTCCAGAGATAATTGTCGTACTGCCTTGAATGCGAAACAACCATGTCCAATTGTGACTTTGGATATTTTTTATAATTTTTGTTTTTTGGACATCTATTTCCTTTTCTTTTTTTGGAGTGCTTCTCACATCAAAAGACCTTTCCTTTTTGTTATTGTTGATTTGTTACTCATTTAGCTGGTTATACACTTTTTTGATTGCACATGCATATATACAAATACATATACATATGCATATATTACGATGAAGACAATAAGGTTCTTGCAAAAACCAATGTAAAGACCAACAGTGTAGTTGAACAACAAATAGAAAATATGAAATGAAACACAACAAAACAAGGCTTGCTCTCCACCCTACCAGATTGGGTCATGAAACCCCATGGGCTCTCACCAAACCCCCGAGAAAGAACATACATTGTCCACCACTTTGACCAATGGTGGAACCTATCTTTCTTATCACACTTAATATACAACATATCATTCAAACAACTCCTTTTTTAGGCTGAAATAAATAACAACTAAAAAGGAACACTTAACAAATATGCCCAAAAATACAATCCAGCATCATGCATTGGATGCATATGTAGGAATTTTCTATTTGGAAATATACACACTAAAAAAGTACATGTAGAGATGTATGTACACGACATTAGATGTAGACAATACACATATATAGATGAATGGAAACCTATAGATATGGGTACATGATGGTACATGTGTTGGAAAGGGTGATTGAACCTCAACCTTCAAAGAAGCTCACAATCCTAGCTCACAACTTTGATAGTAGGTAAAGCCACAAAAGAACACCCAACAATGCCTTATTGAAAATTGTAAATACTTTTTCCGCCTCTTCTAGCATTTAAAATGGAAGGTGTTGGAACAACTATCGCCACTACACAAATACCATACAACAATTAATGTTGATGCCAAGAGGGCAAGCTTCTGTGAAGGTGCAATTCCGATTTCCTGTTGTGGAGTTTCTATGAAGATGGTTGGAGGTTATTTTTCATTTTTTGCATGGGGAAATGACTCCAAAAGCAATACAAAAATCTTGGTAATGACACTATTAATTAGAGCGATGGACAATGTATGTGGAATATGTATAGATATATATGTATGTCATAGTAGATACAAACAAGCCTATATTGTTTCAATTTTTGAGAAGGTTCTATTGAGAAAAGACTATATTTCTGCTTGGGTTTGTTATTGTGATTTTTTTGTGGCTTTCTCTGTATGACATTCGTTTTGTGTCTATGTTTGTGATGAAATAAAATTCTTAATGTTATACAATGTGAAATTTTTGATAAGGCATTGTTGGGTGTCATTCTCTGGGTTTACCTTGTTGTTCATGATAGCTGTGAGTGAGGAGGGAAAGCTTCTATGAAGGTGCAAGTGTGATCATCAACTATGGAATTTCTATGAAGGTGGTTGGAGGTTATTTTTTGTTTTTTGCATGGGGCGATGGTTGAAAAAGTAGTACAAAAGTGTTGGTTGTGATAATTCTTTGCCCATTTTTTGTAGGTGGTGGAAAAAGAAGGGAGTGGAAAGAAAGAAAGTGGCAAGAGGTGCATTTGAAGGAAGTAGGAAGAGGTGCATACATATCTGCACAGAGGAAAAGAAAAAAAAAGATTACAAGAAATTCCTTATGGAAAGCAACATAAACTGTATAAGGAGGAGGGTAAGCTTCTATGAGGGTTCAAGTTCGATCAAGTGTTTTCCAACTTCTATGAAGGTGGTTGGAGGTTATTTTATGTTTTTTTCATGGGGAAATGGTTGCAAAAGCAAAAGAAAATTGTCGCCTGTGATATTTTTTTGCACATTTTGTGCAAGAAAGCTAGTGAGAAGAGGTGCATATCAAAAAACCCTTTGCAATATTGTTTCATTTGTGGTTCGTAGTTTGTGGCAGGCTATATTGTTTGATTTTTGATAAGGTACTATTGATTATTTCAAATTTTGATAAGTTGTTGTTGAGAAAATACTATATAGTTTGTAAAAATGAATATTTTTTCATTTATGGTTCACATTTTGTGTCTATGTTTTGCATGGGTTTGTGATAGTTTTTTACAGGCTTTGAGAAACAAGCCAGTGTGGAGAATGCTAGTAGGAAGAGGTATGTTTGAAGCAATCGGGAAGAGGTTCATATTGGAAAAACCCTTTGTTATAATGTCTCATTTAGTGGTTCACGGTGTGTGGTAGTCTATATTGTTTGATCTCTGATAAGGTACTATTGATTGTTTCAAATTTTGATAATTGGTGTTGTTGAGAAAAGACTATATTGTTTGTAAAAATGAATATTGTTTCATTTATTGTTTGCATTTTGTTGTTATGGTTTTGCATGGGTATGTTACTGTGAATCTTTGTCTTTTGGGGTTTCTCCTTTTGGGTCGTTGTTGAAACCAATATTGTTTGATTAATGGCTTCCATTTTGTGGTTATGGTTGCAATAGAATAAAATAGTTAATGTTATATACTTTATGTTTGATTCCATTAAGCATTGTTGATTATTATTCTCTGGCTTAGGCTATATTGTTTCATTTTCAGAAAGGGGTTGTTGAAAAGGCTATATGGTTTCAATTTTTGATAAGGCTTTGTTGAGGAAAGAGTATATTTTTGCATGGCTTTGCTACTGCAAATTATTTGTGGGTTTCTCTTTATGGCTTACATTTTGTGGCTATGTTTGCAATGAAATAAGATTGTTAACATTATGCAATTTTTTGTCAATTGTTGCTAGCTAGCTTGACATATTTTATCTCATTTTCGATAAAGTGTTGTTGAAAAGGCTATATTGTTTCAATTTTCTATAAGATACTATTCAGAAAAGACTATTTTTTTGCATAGGTTTGTTACGGTGATTTTTTTTTGGATGCCACCATTGATTACAATGATGGAAAATATATTTTCCCTATGTGCAAATATGTATATATGTCATAGTAGATGCAAACAACATTCATACACAGTGATCCTTATGTTTATTTTGTTGGTACATTCTTGGAATGATAATCTATATTTTAAGTGTCAGATGGAAGATTGATGCCACCATCGAGATGTAACTTTAGGAACTCACATGTAGGTTACGTGGTTTCCCCCTATTTGAGTGAACTTTATTCAGAATTTTTGTCAGCCTTACCATTTTTTGAGTCTTCCGGCGTCGAGGGTCCAGTCGGGATAAAGGTGGTCCAGATGTTTCTTGATTTTTAAATTAAAAGTGTTTGGCACATCAGTAGAGAAGGCCAACAAAATTAAACACTGGTTTGCATCAACATTAATTACCGTATGGTTCCTCTATGGTGGCAATGTTTACAAAGTAATAAAATAGTCCATGTTCTTGTTGAAGCATAGTTTTATCTGTCTAAACCTCAATAAGGGTTTGTTACAATGGAAGGCTATATATTAAGTGGCAGATGGAAAATTTATCAAATCGTTATTGAGGCCTAGACAAATAACAACTATCCTTGAAGTGATACAAAAAATAGCCAGCAACAGCTTATCATGAAGAACATGGACTATTTTATCACTTTGAAACCATTCCCAGGGTATGTGCAAGATCATGATGGGCCAAAAAGTGGCAATATGATGGGTATTTGTAGGGTATGTGGTTGATGACTTTTTTTTTACCCAAAATTGATGAAATCAAAAGGGTTTTTAAAGGTGATTCTCATCTTTCCACCAAATATAAATTATGCTTTACTTTTAATTTAATAAATAATTATTATTAATTTTCTATTTGAATTATGACTAAAGTCCTGATTGATAGGCTGATTGGAAAACATCTATAGCTTTCAAATGATATCACATTTTTTGAATCCAAAATATTCATCACATTTTATGCTTTGCATACTATAGGATTAAAAAAATAAAATTGAATTTCATGAAGTTTTGACCAAGTTAAGGTGGTCAGACATACGAGTTTTTTATATTTTTTAAAAGTTGTAATAAAAATTTCATAATTAATTATTTACACAGAAAAAAAATGCAAAAAAAAATGCATCACATCAGGACATGAGTCCTCTACTTATATATAAAATATTATAATTTTTTTTTAATCATTTTATTGTGGTTAGGGTGGTCAAACAGACACCTACTTATTTTTTCCCTGAAATTTAAGTACTACTGCATTGAAATTTCAAATTTCCACTAAATAGATTTCTTTAAATAAAAAAAAACCTAGTAGTTTAGAAACTACATTCAATTTGCTTCAAATTCTATTCTTACATATTTTTGAAATAATATAGATAACTTATTCAAATTTTTATGTCAAGTTGCCTAGCTCAGATTTTTTTGAATGTTTTGCCACTTAAGGGCATATTTTTTCCATGATGATCCTACACATACCCCCCAGTGGACAAAAACCATAGATCAAATATAAATCATAATTATCTTATGAAAACAATCAGCATACCAAGGAGTATATATGAATGTTGTCTGCATCTGATTTCACATAGATACATATCTATATGTAGGGATGAATGTTGTTTGTCTCTAATTTCACAAACATACATATTTGTACATAGGGAAACTAAAATGAGAAAGAACAAAAGAAGGCATGTTTTCCACCCTGCCTTATTGGGTCATGGAGCCCCATAGGCTCTTGCCAAACCCCCAGAGCAAGAACAAACATGGTCCACCACTATGATAGATAGTGAAACTAATCTTCATTATTATAGTTAATATAAAGATTATTATTGTAAGGATGCTTCTCTAAGGATGGAACAAATAATAATTATCTTTACAAAACAATAAACATGGCGAGGAGTATATATGAATGTTGTCTACATAATATCTTTGAAAAACAATAAACATGGAAATTAGTATATATGAATGTTGTCTACAGATCTAATTTCACATACACACATATCTACAGAGGAGAAAAGAAGAATGAAACACTAAAATAGAGACACATACTTTTTTGTGTGTATATATTTCCAAGCAACAGATTCCTACATATACAACACATGGAATACATATATTTGGAGCTACAAAACAAAATCTACATCGATATATATGTTTCCAAAGTTAACTGCACATATATACACATTGTTGATTGTTGTTGAATAGCTGCAAAAACATTATTTCATCTATGATTTCCATGTAGTGGGAATGGGTGGAAAGCAATAAAAGAGTCTACATATACACTTAGAAAGGAAAATCTATATAGATATATATGCATCTAAAGTTATATGTAGACAACACACATATTTATCCATAGGTGGACCTCAAACATATGAATGTTGTCTACATCAAATGTCAAAAACACACTAATCTGCACATAGGAAACATAAAATGAAACACAACAAAATGAGTCTTGCTCTCCACCCTACCATATTGGGTTATGGAGCCTCATCAACTCTCACCAAACCCCCAAGCAAGAACATACATCATCCACCACTTTGATCAATGGTGAAATAAATGTGTCTTATTACGCTTACTATACAATCTATCATTCTAACAACTCCTTTTGTGAGGTTGAAAGAAATAATAATTGAAAAGGTGCATTTAATTTTAGATTCCCCAAACAATAAACATGACAAGCAGTATATATCAATGTTTCCTACATCTAATTTCACATACATACATATTTGTACAGAGCAAAAGAGAACTGAAACACAACAAAACAAAAACACTTTTTTTGTGTTTATATATTTGCAAGCAACAAATTCCTACATATGGATCCAATGCATGCAATGCATATATATGCAACTCGAAAATAAAAGCCATGCCGATATATTTTTATATATATATATATATATGATGTTAGATGCACATATACACACATTGTTGATTGTTGTTGAATAGCTTTGAACATATTATTTCATTTATGGTTTCCATGTAGTGGCGATAGTTGCAAAGCAATAAAATAGTCCACATATATAGCCACAATAATATTTAGCATTCTAAAGTTACAAAAGCAACTAAACAGTTTAAGTTATTTACAAAAAGGCATTGTTGACTGTTGTTCTGTACCTTTAGGTTATAGCCAAAGATAGAAACAAGCATGATGGAACCTTAATTCTCATGTCCCATTTTAAACCCTTGTTGCATTTAGGAGAGTTTTAGGATTTGTTTCCTTGAAGTCACTTGAGCATTCTATTTTGCTGTTGACTCCCTATTGCCCGTTGCTGATCACTATTTGAATATTTTTTATTAGGAAACCGGTTCCCTCATCATGAGTTTAGAAAGATTTTTTATAATTATTTTGGGGTTCTTAAACCTTTTTCTATCTATTGTATCATCCTAGGAAGTCCCCTTCATTAAAACAAATTATTGAGCACATGCTTACAAGTTTTCACTTAGGTTCAACCGGCCTTATGTCCTTATCACTCATCACTGATCACTTTTGAAATAATGTTTTAAATCAGTGATGAATGATGAAGTGATATCTCTTTGATATCACTCATCATGAATTATTCTTTGAACTTTTGATTGCAAATAGTGATGAGCAAAGTTCTTAGGGGATCGTGTATCGTTAATGATCTTTGAGTTCTTAAAGTTGTAATAGTGATAAGCGATGACCTCTCAATTTATAATCATCGCTCATCGCCAATATGTTATGAAAATAGTGTTTTAAATTAGTGATGAGTGAAAAGATGAATATCCAATTGCATTGCATCTTGCGGATTTGTTTTGAGCACTAAGGTTTTGATTAGCAATGAGTGATATGGTCCCTTTTAAGGAGTTTTCTCTCGCTGGTGCATCCACGGTAGGAGGGTCCTCAAAGAGAACAATCTGGACTATGCAATAGAAGTAACACAATGAAAGCGACATGATATATGGAGGAAAATGCAGATTAAAACATTCTCATTAATAGAAATCTCAGTTACATTTGACCGGCAACATTTGGGCTTGTAGATTCGTCTCACATGCTTGATACAACATGTTTAGAAATACAATATTCAAATATGGTCCTATATGTGAGCTGAAATCTTACAAATCTAATCCAAACTTATCTATCAATTCTTCACTTCCTATTCTAATGATTAATTACAAGTTTTATAGCATATCCACGATTCTGGAAACATCCGCGTTGACCAAAGATCATCACATTCTTTGAGGGAAGAAAATGTAATGCACACATGAATAAGTCAACATCAAAATTGAATTACTCTTCAACAAGTGCATAGGATGAAGTGTGGACCTATAATGAAGGTCGGAAACACTCCCAGGAACAATTAAAATCACACTGTTAAGATCTGCAAGTCACGAGGATGATCCACAATGATCAAATTGGACAAATTTTTTGAAATTATTCCAGTGCCGGTTCAAGAAACTGCCCAAAATTTTTGGAAGCGATAACTTGCCAAAAAAAAAAATCCAATCATGCCCAAATATTGGAACGAGGAAAATGAAAATGTAGGCGATGTACTCCAAGATCCACAAGGTATGGTGAGCAAAGATGATGATCCACCAACATGAACTGAGAAAGAACAAAACAAGGACAAAACTAAAAGGAAAATATTTTTGGTTGATGTAAGATTGCCAAGAACCAAGGATGTGCCTACATCAGACATCTAGGGTTCATAAAAAAAGTGAGTCCCTCACTTTACCAAGACTAAAGGAAAACCAAGATAGTCTACCTCAGCCTGAGAAATCCATGAAGAATCCTCAATTGGTCTACCTTTTCTACTTCATAAGATATTCTTTATACTGTCTTCCATGAGTCTTTCTCCCATCTCTGATATCTAGAATCTCCTCAATCTCATCTGGTTGTTGTTTAAGAAACTGATTCTCCAATTCAACTGTAACTATCTTTACTGAGTTCTGCTTCATAATACTAATGTAGGTCTACAATATTGAATATAGGTGATATACCATACCTTCTGGGAACTCTACTTCATATGCATTTCCTAAATCAAATTTCTTCAAGATCCTACAAGGTCCAAACTTCCTCATTTTCAGCTTGTTGTATGTCCCAACTAGAAATATTTCCTTCCTCAAATATACCATCACTTCATCTCCAACTTCAAATTCCTTATGTCTCCTTTTTTCATCTGCTATTCTGGTTCATGTCTTCTAATTGCTATTTCACTTGAGTATGTACTTTCTTCAAATGTTTTGCAAATTCCTTAGCTTCTGCACTCCTTTTATGTTCCATATTGATTCTCTTAACTCTAATATACCTCTAGGGTGAACTCTAGTAACAATCTCAAAAGGTGTTTTCCCTGTACTCATGCTCTCTGAATTATTGTAAGAAAATTCTGCTTGTGCAGGGACTAAATCCCAACTTCCAATCTTCTCTCCAACTAAACATCTCAGCAAATTCCCTAAACTCATGCTCACTACTTCTATCTATCCATCAGTCTATGGGTGAAACATAGAACTAAAATTCAAATATGTCTTCAACTTCTTCCAAAGTGTCCTCCAAAAGTAATCAACAAACTTTACATATCTATTTGTAACAATACTCCTACGTAATCCATGCAATCCAACCACTTCCTTGAAAAATAAGTTTGCTACATGCATTGCATCTATTGTCTTCCTACAAGGTATGAAATTTTCCATCTTAGAAAATCTATCTACTACCACAAAGATTGAATAATTACCTCTTTGTCTTTAGCAATCCAAGTATGAAATCCATGTTGATATCCTCCCAAGGTCTCTCCAGAACTATCAAAGGCTTATATAATCTAGCATTCTGACTGCTCCCTTTTGCAACTTGACAATCCCTACAACTCTACACAAATCTCTTGACATCCTTATGAATCTTTGGCCAAAAATAGTTCTCACTCACCAATGCTATTGTCTTATCAATTCCAAAGTGTCCTGCCAATCCTCCACTATGATTTTCTTTCACTAAGTTTTCCCTCATTGAGCTCTAGGGTATACACAATTGATTACCTCTAAACAACATATCCTCCTGAATGAAATAATCCAACCATTGGCTTCTATCCTCCAAAAATGGTTCCTTACAAGATTTCTAAGGTTCTGCAAAATTCGGGTCTTCCTCATACAAATTCTTCAACTCATCAAAGCCTAATACCTCCACTCTCATCTCTATCAAAAAATTCCTTCTCCTAATCAATGCATCAATAACTCTATTTGAATTTCCACTCCTACACTTCTAAACAAAAGTATAGCTCTACAAGAATTCCACCCATCTCATGTGTCTCTAATTTAACTTACCCTTGTTCAAATTTGCAATGCCTGATGATCTGTATACAACACAAACTCCTTAGGAAACAAATAATGTCTCCACTTTTTCAAGGCTTGAATTACAACATAAAATTCCTGATCATACACTAAATATCTTCTCCTAGCATCATTCAAATTCTCACTGAAATAAGCTACAAGTCTTCCTTCTTGACTCAAAATTGCTCCAATTGCATTCCCACTTGCATCATAGTCTACTTGAAATACCTTAGTGAAATTCGGTAAAGCCAACATAGGTTGCTCAGTCATCTTCTGCTTCAACAATTCAAAACTTTGATCTACTCCATATGTCCATCTAAAATAATTCCTATCTCCTCTCATTGTTTCTGTCATAGGGCTACAAATAGAAGTGAAATTCCTAATGAAATTTTGGTAGAAACTAGCCAAGCCATTAAAATATCTTACCTCTCCAATTCTTTTAGGTGTAGGCCACTCAACAATTGCTCTAACCTTCTCAGGATCCATCTTCAATCCTTCTACAGATATCACAAATCCTAGATATACCAATTCCTCCTTCATGAAACTACATTTCTTAATGTTTATCAACAACTACTCCTCTCTCAACCTCTACAGAACTTGACTGATATGCAAAAAATGTTCTTCTATACTCTTACTGAAAATAAAGATGTCATCCAAGTAAACAATCACAAACTTACCCTTGATAATTTCTTCAATACCTCATTCATCAATCTCATGAAAGTACTCGGTGCATTTTTCAATCCAAAAGGCATCACCAACCACTCATACAATCCTTCATTTGTCTTAAATGTTGTTTTCCATTCATCCCCTTCTTTGATTCTGATCTGATGATATTCACTCTTCAAATCTATCTTTGTAAAGTATATGGATCCATTGAAACAATCCATAATGTCATCCATCCAAGGTAAAGGAAATCTATACTTCACCGTGATCTTATTTGTGGCTCTTGAATCCATACACATTCTCCATTCTACATCCTTCTTAGGTTCCAATACAATAAGTATTGCACAAGGGCTTAAGCTTTCTCTGATCAAACCTTTCCTTAACAATTCTTGCACTTGTATATTCAACTCTTCATTCTCTTTAGGTGTCATCTGGTGTGCTACTTTATTAGTTAAACGAGCTCAAAGAATTAGATCCATGCAATGACTAATACTCACAGGTGGTAATCCATGAGGTACATTATCTGAAATGATCTCCTCATATTCTGTCAACAACTCCTTTATCTCTTTCGGTTGTTCTTCCACATGCTTCAAATATTCAGGCTTCTTAGGAACTAAGGCATAAGACACATTCTCATGTCTCAATCCATTAAGGAATCTCCTTCCATCAACCAGACAAACCCTAGCATTGATACAAACTTCAACTGTAGGAACATCTTCCAATGGCAAAAAAATCTACTTCATCCCATTAGCAACAATAGTATATATATTCTATTTTCCATCATGAATAGCCTATCTATCATACTGCCAAGGCCTTCCCAACAAAACATGACATATATCCATAGGCATGATATCACACAAAACTTCATCATGGTAATTTCCTTTCTTCAATTTCACTAAACATAATTGTTCACTTACCATAATCTTATGTTCATCTTGTATCCATGCTATCTGATAGGCTTCAGGTGCTTCAATATTTCCAACTTCAACTTAGTCACCATCTATTTAGAAACCAAGTTCTTAGAACTTCCACTGTCAACTATCACATTGCAACATTTACTAGCTACTTTGCATCTTGTCCAAAACAAATTCTTCCTTTACAACGGTTCCTGCTCCAACTCACTCTGATATAGTACTCTTCTGTTTACTAGCACTTCTCCTTCTTCTAGTTTGTTAGATGATCCAACATGATCTTCCTCAACAAAGGCTATTCTTCTTTTATTCTCTATCTTTTTGTTCGTCTCTCCTTGATTATATTCAAATTCTCTATGTCCTTCACCACATTTATAACAAGTTCCTCTAAATACCCTTTTCTATTGTCCTCTATCATCTCTTTTATATCCTTCATTCTAGTAACCACCATATCCCCCTCTCCTGTAAGAGTTTCCATCACTTTTTTAATATGTATTATCATTCTTGCTAACCTCCTTATCCTTGTTCTGATCTGGAAAAGGTCCTCTTCCTTCAGCAAAATTTGTTCCTCTTTGAAATCTTTCGTCTCTCCCTCATTGTCTCTTCTCATGTCTCCTATTCAACTTCTCTTCTACTTTTAGGGCACATTGATATTAAACTTGATCAAACTAATCTCATCTTGTATAGATGACCTCAAAGCATTCACATAACTGGCTACTTTCTTAATTTCCTCCTCTTAATGTCTAGATCTGATATTAAACTTATAGAATTCCTCAGTATACTTTATCACACTTGAATCTTTCTGCTTCAAATTTTCCAGCCTTCAGAACAAACTAGTCTAATAGTCTGTAGGCATAAACTTTGTCTTTAGCTTATTCACCATTTGATCCCAATATTTTATCTTTTCTTTCCCTCTTCTTTTCCTATCTATCTACAAATGTTCCCACCAAAGGGATACATGTCCTCTCAACTTTGTACAAGAAAATTTCACCTTCTTATCTTCAGTGGTACCTTCAAATTCAAAATATTTTTCCATCTCTCTTATCCAATCAAGCAATTCTTCTGAATCCAACTTACCAATATAATCTGGTGGATTGAAATGTGGCTTCATATTTGCTCTGGTTATGGATCTTATGAACCTCTCTTCTCCCTAATCTAGGCTAGGTTTCTCTTCTCTTCCTCCTTCCTAAACTTCTACCTCTTCATCACTCACATCATCAACTGGTCGACCTCTTCTTTGGGCCATTTCAACTGCATCTAATCTAGTAGTAATTCCTCTTTTCATCTCCATTATATCTTGGTTTTCATTTCCACACACTCCATTTCCTCTAACATTTCTTCTTTCAGCTATCTTTACAACAGTCCTCTACAGATGTAGGTCGGATCCACAATCTACCACCCCACAACAAATATTTTACAAGACTATGCAAATTGCGTAAACCTCACATGGAATGAAGCCCGCTTTGATACCAATCTAGTGCAACCATAGTAGGAGGGTCCTCAAAGAGAACAATTCAGGTCGTGCAACAAGAGTAACACAATGAAAGAAACACGAAATATGGAGCCAAATGAAGATTAAAAATTTCTCATTAATAGAAATCTCATTTACATTCAGCTAACAACATCTAGGCTTATAGATTCGGCTCACAGGCCTGATACAACATGTTCATAAATACAATATTCCAATATGCTCCTATATGTGAGTTGAAATCTAACAAATCTAATCCAAACTTATCTATCTATTCTTCACTTCCTATTCTAATGATTAATTACAAGTTTTATAGCATATCCATGATTTTGGAAACATCTATGTCAGCCAAAAAGCATCACATTCTCTGAGGGAATAAAATGTAATGCACACATGAATAAGTTGACCTCAAATTTGAATTACTCTTCAATAGGTGCATAGGATGAAGTGTGGACCTATGATGAAGGTTGGGAACACTCCTAGGAAGAATTAAAATCACACCGTTAGGATCCACAAGTCACAGGGATGATCCACAATGATCGAACTAGCTAAAAAGTTTGAAATTATTCTAGTGCCGATTCAAGAAACTACCCAAAAATTCTAGAAGTGATAACTTTCCAAAAAAAAAAATCTAATCACGCCCAAATCTTGGAATGATGAAAATGAACATGTAGGCGATGTACTCTAAGATCCACAAGGTTTGGTGAGCAAAGATGATGATCCACTAACATGAACTAAGAAAGAACAAAATAATGACAAAACTGAAAGGAAAATATTTTAGGTTGATGCAAGATTTCCAAGAACCAAGGATGCTCATGCATCACTCACTAACTTGATTACACCCTATTTTCAATATCTTTTGTACCATTGATTTTTATGCAGGTGTATTTGTCAAACTATGGTGCTTACATTTCTTGTCGCTGATGGAATTTAATGTGCAAAGTTGATTTAGCAAGGAGCGATGGAGATGGATGAGATTGGGAAACCAACCTTAGATTTAAAGGCCAAGATTTTATCACATGAGGAACTTGCATCGTTGATAGAGATGGATGGGAACAAAGTAAATTAGTGATTGGAAACAACCACCACATGGAGAGACAACATGGCGGAATCCTAAGGATTTCATATAAAGCAAAAAGGAAGGTGGCGAGGTAGACTGATAACCATTGATATAGTTTTAAAGTTGAAGGATCAACGATCAAGGTTTAAAATTGAATGACTAATTGTCAATTCACTCGCGCAATCCTCCTATAAAATATTAATGGTGAGATGCTCCCCTCTTGGCTGTAACAGAAACTAGATATTTGGTTTATCGTACATCCTAGTTCACTAGCTGGTGGAAAGAATACCAAAGGCCGAAGAATTTGCAAGGAAAGTTCCAAAAATTATCTACAACCAGAGTGAGACTACTTTCACCTAGGTAAGAAAAACTCACACTTCCTTTTAATTGAGGTAGTAAGATGAATGCCCTAGAAAGTTGATAGGAAAATTGACGAAATGTGCAATTTAATCTTTTCTGGTGATTTCAATTCGATAATTGAGCCTATCTAAATTGTGAAGAAAGGTGTCCTATAGTAGAGTTATATCCTGTCATAATTGTAAAGGCTTTTGTTTGGCCATAATAAATTGTAAACCCTAGTCTCAATTTGCATTACAAGCATGAGTGACCTAGAGTCTAGTGAATCCAGTGTTCGACCGAAAAGGAAACCAAAGTAAAAGAGGGTTAAAAGACTTAAAACTTAGCATGCTTTAGTTGAAATTAAGCCTAAACCAGTGACTATGTCTAACCCTTTTCCTAGTACCCTTGCGGCTTGCACAAGGTCCAAAAGTGCAAAGAAGGAAACATAAAATTTTATGCAAGAAACTTTTGGAGGTATGAAAGAGGGAGGGTCATGAATTGGTAAAATTCCCACAAGACAAGTTGTTGTTACCACTAGGTTGATTGATAATGTTGGCGAGATTGGTGAAAAATCTCAGCCCCAGAGTGGAGGGAAATTGTTTTGGTATGCTTTCAATAGGCGAAATTCTAGTAAGCCTACATGCTATTTGTGGGGGTTGAACCTGGGAAAGTTAGTGGTTCCAAATTTGTTTGTGGAAGTTGATTTAATGATGGAGCTAGTGAGGCACTATGACCCTACTGATAGGAAAATCAAGAGTGAGAAGGGTGATGTAATTCTGGAGGTGACAAAGGATGAAATGTTGGATGTGTTTGGTTGAATCCAAATTATACTAAAAAATTTCAGGCATGCTGACTTATATGTTGAATATGAAGGAGGAAAATTTGGATACAAAGAAGAAATACTTGTGCGACATAGAAGGAATAGGAAAAAAATGATTGTTCAAGATGTTGAGCCTTTTGAGTGTGAATAATTTGAAGATTATTTCAAAAACACTTACTATTATTTAAACCAAGTGCTAGCTTAGGATTTTGAGGTTATAATAGCCCCTGACTTGTTGGTGATGGTGGCAGATATACAAGAATATAATTGAAACACTAGTTTTGATTGTGCTAATTTTGTTGCTCAACGAATGCATAAGGATTTTCTCAATTTGAAAACGAAAGTGCTCCCTCTATCTTTCCCCCATTATTCCTTATTGATGCATATGCTCTTATGGGAAGGAGATTATGAGTGGAAAAGGAAGTTAAATATGAATATTAAGGACAGTGACAATAAGGCTATCCTTGTGCAAAAGTGGACATATATTTGGAATCAAGATTGCTCCAATACCAATTAAATCTTGTTTGCCAATGTTATAAGACACACTATCTTACAGTCATTTGGTGTGGCAACTAAATTCAGACTTTCTCCAGAGATCATAAGTCTTATGCGCCCAAAGGATGCACCAGGCTCTACAACAACACATAATTGGGCTGATTGGTTTCTACATTTTGAATATACTTTGATCAAGGTTTATGGAGCTAAGGTGGCACCCCATTGTTTACCCTTGTATGTCTCAGACAGATTGGCTTTCATGGAGCTCATGTGAAAAATGGATGTTATGGACTATGAAATGTTTAGAAAGGACAAAAAGGGCTATGTAGTACATCCCCAATGTACCTTTGCTTATTTTAAAGTCACCACCCTTGAGGGGTATGAAAAACTGAGCATTATGGTGAATAATCTCAGAATTCCTATCAATGAGATTAGAGTTTTTGATCCAGAGAGATTTGTAGCAAGAAAAAGAAGAAACAAGAACTTAGGCATCATACATCATGAATTACTCTATAGACATGATGTACTAAGGAATCTGATAAGTGATGAGGCTGTGATGGTTAGAAAAAGGATTGGACAACTATGAAAAATCTTGAGGAAAAAATTATTAAAAGGAATTCCTTCTACATTAGTCCATATAATGAAATTGCAAACCCCTTGGAGAGGGATTTTTCCATGATAAGGGAGTATTAGTCTGGTGAGTTTAAGATAAAGGTAAAAGAGGTTGTAGAAAAAGCCTGGTTTCTCTTAGATCAGCAATGACATCAACAAGCTATGGATATCCCAGAATGACTTGAAGATGTTTAGGAGGTCAGGGAAGAACAAGTGGAAAAATATGTGCTAGGAAATGAGGAAGTTGAGAAAAAAATTCCCCTTCCTCATATTGAGGAGACTCATAGTTCAGATGTTCCTCCTAACAAGATTGTCCAGTGGTAGTATGATAGAGAGAATGATGGCGATCCTAGAATTAGGGAGTGTGATGAGTTCTTGGCTGATGATAAATTTGTGGAGACCAAATAATTTCAGGAGTTCATGATTCAACAGTGGATTAACGAAATAAAAGAGATACTAGAATTAGTTCGAGTCAATGCTAAACCTTCTCATTAGGAGGAAGCTGAGAAAGTAGAGGAGGAGAAGATTAAGGCTGAAATTTCAACTATTACTCCCACTGAAGCTTGAAGAATTGTTAAGGATAGTGGAATCATGTTATTACCAGGATGTACAATCACAGCTGCCATAGCATATGATGTAGTTAGGAGAGATCCTCAAGCTTTGATATCTGAAGATCAATTTGCAAATAAAGTATTTGGTTCTGAATATAGTCCAAAGCTGCATACCCTTGCAATTTGTTCTATGGCACCTAATACTAGCAAACATGAGGTTTCTAGGCCTATTGAAGAAGTCATTGGTTCACTAGTGGTCAAAAGGGCTACTGACATAACTCCAATCCAAGTAGCTGATTTAAATGCACATATTTCTCAGAAGAAATATGAATCTTTGGTTAAGGAATATAATAAGGCTTTGAATGGATTAAGTCAAATGGGAGATACTATTCAAGCTACTCAAAAAATAGTGACTCAATCTTCTTCTTCTTCTTCATTTGATATGTCTACACAAGATAGGGAGACTTTGGCCCTCAAAATTGATGACTTGAAAGAAAAGTTCACTGCTGAAAAGGAAAATGTCAGGAAAACCAAATTGGAGACAGTTAGGATGGCCAATGAAATTTTTAAGGATGTGCTTAAGTATAGGGTGACCAAGCTACTCCATAGGGCTAATGATGTATGGGCCACATATAAAAAAATTCATGAGGAAAATACAAAGTATTTGCAAGTACAGGAGGCCTTTAGGAATGAATGGAATAATTGGATTGCTAGGGTAGGTACATTGAAAGAAATGATGCCAAAAATGAAGGAAGATCCCGAGGCACCCACAAATATTCCTGACATTTTGAAAATTATTTACTCAATAAATGAGGTAACCACTTTCCATGGAAAGATAGGAATACAGCTACACAGTAAGTTGAAAATATTCAAGGAGATGGAGAATCATGGTATGCCTCAAATATTGAATTCAAAAGATGAATTGCATCCATTTGAAACCTAAAAGGAAGATTTGGGAGGATTTCTTGAAGTGACTATGATGCATTTGTGTGTCACTGATTACATCTTTCTCAATTCAAACATTGATATGATGGTGGAGATTGAATAAAAACATGGATATATTTGTTAAAGAAGCCAGGATTTTATTTGATGCAAGGTACTCCCAGTATACTACTAAGGTGCAAGATTTACTGAATGTTAAATGGACCAGTGAAGAAGAATACAACATTTGTTTGGAGAGGTACATAGAGTGAATAAAGAAAATAATGGACAAGAGAAGAATAATACATAGCCTGAATACAATACAGATTAGGCTTTTGATATAACATGGTAAAATATTATTCTCTCCTCAACACTCAAAGTGATTAGCATGTGGTGATAATGTGGATTAACACATTTAAACCTTTTTCTGCTTTCTTTTCCTTGCTTCATAAGTTTTGTTGTTTTTATTTTCTTACAGTTGGAATTTTGAGCACATGGAGAATATCTTGTAACTGTTGTAACAAACTAATGGTGAATTTTAAGGTGGGACCTATTTTCCACAAGGATTTGAGGATAATTTTGCCTCATTTTTATTTGCTCCACCTAAAGACTCAAGTGTAACTAGGAAGGGAATATTGTTGCAAGCGGTCCTATGGGATCATGACATGTGTGGTATCTAGTTTGAGGCTTGTTTTTCTCCTTCATCTCTATAAGAAGGAATCCAGGACCAAAAGCACGAGAGTTAGAAATGTTTTGAGTTGATACTATTAGTTTTGTCAAGAAAAATATGAAGCAAGTTTTAAAGTCTTTGTTTTGAGTTTCTTTTGGAGTTCATACTTATGCATGTAAGACTGATAATGATATAGCATTTATAATATAGATCAATATCAATTTCATGGTTATTCTCTCTCCTTGTATGCACATTATGGGTTATGATTGAAATTAGTCAAGGATTTCTTTCACTTGTCTCTATCATTATCTGATGGATGTTTATTTTCATATTTGCTTATTGATTCAATGAATTGATGTAAATGCTTATATGAGATTGATAACTTATAATTACTATGTGCTAGGATATTTGTAAGAAGTGATATTCCTAAACATCACATAGGAATGTTGTAATGAAATATTTTTTGGGGTTATATTTGTTATTATTTGAATTGTTATCAGGTTATGTTAAAAGGTATTGAATTCGTGCTTGGGATAAAGAAACTAGTTCATGTAGGGTATTAATGTCACACTTACAGTGTTGATTCATTACTACTCAATCTTTTAACCATGAAATATTGGAGGAACACTATTGTTATTGTTTTTTTTGGTGTCTACTCTCTCATATTCAACTCATATAACATTAACATAATAAGTTGCCACCTTATTTAATGTTACTATTAAGTGGTATCATGAGAGATATTTGTTATTAACAATGTACTTGGTTGTAATTGTAAAAGGTCTTTAGGCATAGATTGTGGGATCACCCTCCCAGGTTTCATAGAGCCCAAAGATTAGGAATAGAAGTTTATCAACCTATATTCGTTCATTGGCCAATCCCTTTAGAATTATTGATAATTGGAAATGGAAAAATCCATAGGTATTTCTAGAGATCAGTTTGGTTCTTAAAAAATAACCAACAGATTGGTGACTCTATTGGGGACTAGTTAAGTCCAAAGTCTCTAAGTTCATATCAGGTATAGTCAAAGTCAGTTGTTCATTGTGAATATTCCTTTTTGTTTAAGGAATAATCAGTTTTAAGTCTATTGCATTGGTCCCATCATACTAGGTCTTATGTGTCAGGTATTATTTCATTCTTCCACTTTTTGTAAGGTAATGCTTAAAGTCTTTTCTAGAATAACAAGTACAAAATCAAAGTGTGATCACTTTTTGTTTCCCATTGTTCTGGGTGGTGACTTTGAGTTCTCTAGTACTAGTGCGAAGGTTAGTTCTAAAAAATAAAACAACAAGAAATATTTTGTAGTACTTGACATTATGAGGAAGACTAGAAGCTATTCAAAGAAGCATCCTAAGAAGAAGGCAGAATCTAAACCTACAAAGGAAAAACAACCTGAATGGGTTAGGAAGCATTCTAAATCAAGTAAGTCTATTGATTCCAATCCTGATGTATCTCCTACTTTTCATATTGATATAAGTAGTTCTAGTGTCCATGAAGGACATAATTTTTAAGAGTCTAACATTGACCAAGGAAGTTTTCCAGTAGAAGAAGTTTTTTATAGTGAGTTAAATATCTCAAGAGAGGAGGATAGATGGGAGTTTTGGAGAAAGAGTAAGAAGTTATATGAGTCTTCAACCTCGGGAATTGGTTCCATTTTCAATGGAAAGAATTTTAAGCCACAAGGTAAATCCCTTGATGAGCCAGTTTGCTTTTCTCTTGAGGAGGATCCTACTGACCAACCTTACTTTACTCCTACCCCAAGTGAACATGGGGATATTCTAGAAAATGAGGAAGATATAGATAATGATATGAAATAAATTGAAGAAGAGGATTTAAGATTCCAAGAACAAGAAGAAAAAATAAAGAAATATTGAGAGAAAAGGAAGATAGGATTAGAGCTAAGCAACTTGAGAGAGATGATAGAAGGAAAAATTTGGAGAAAATGAGAGAGGAGGCCACAAGGCATAGAAAATCTGAGGAAAATATTTTTAAAATGACTGAGGATATCCCTGGAGTAACAGTCTCAATGGGAATTTTAGCTACTGATACTTATACTATGTCTATCTCAACCACTAAAGCCTCAGATCCTCCTATTATTGCTAAGAAAAAATCATTTGTAGATCATGTGAAGAGACCTATTGACCAACCCAAGAAAACTACATTCAAAACCAATGATAAAACCAATACTTCATCTACTAAAATCCCCACCAATAAATCCAAATTTGATCTGACCCCATGTAATGCATCTCTAGATCCTGAGATACTAAGGCTGTAGTTGGAAAGTGAAAAGCTAAGAGAAGATTTGAAGAAAGCTGAAATGAAAGCTAAAATGAAAGCTTCTAATGTAGAGATGGCAAGGAAGATTGTGTTCCTTAAAATGTCCACCCATTTTCTAGAGGCTTCAAGCTCTGGAAACACTAATAGTGAGTTGCAAAAAGGGGAAATCTAATGGAAAAAATTCTAGTGGAAGTGGTGGTGGAGATGGAGGAGGTAGTGGTGGAGGAAAGAATAAGAATGATAAGTCTTATTTTGAAGATGATGAGGGAGGTAAGAGAGGAGGAGGTGATGGTGAAAGTGGAAATGAAAAGGATGGTAGCCACTCTGATAGCAGGAAAGATGATGAACACAAAGATGAAAATATGGATAGACATACTAAGAGGCCGCTCCAAATAGATAGATACCAACACCTGTGTTTCACTGGAATACCTGGCTATCCTAACCCATTTCCTAAAGATTTTAGGCTTGCTTTAGTCAAATTCTCTGGAAATAATGCTCCAAGTGGTGAAGACCACCTCAAAGCATTCACTAATGTTATGGATGATTTTGAAGTAGATGCAAAAGATGTCATGATGAAGTTATTCATGTAGTCTCTTGTTGAGGATGCAAGAGAGTGGTACAAAAGTTTACCTGCGAAGAGCATTGGCTCTTGGGAGGAGTTCAAAACGGTTTTTAGAGATCAATATGGTGACAAGACTAATTCAAGTTTTCTGTTGAATCAATCCAATAATATTGTAAAAGGATCTAATGAATCTGTTGTTGAGTTTAATACAAGGTTCCAAAAGGCTAGAAAAGGTTGCCTCCTCATCTACACTTAAATGATCATGTATGTTTGGTAAATTACTACAATGCTTTTGATGCAAAAATGAGTTACTGTTTGCTAGATAAGCATCCTCAATATTTAAGAGAAGCTTTTAAGATAGTAGAACATATTGAAAATATCAGCAAAACAACTGGTAAAGTTGGCAGACAAGATGATCTGAGACTTTTCAAAAGTTCAAAAAGGGAAGAAAAGAGTTCAGGAACTAAAGGGGGAACTAATAAGCTTGATAGCTTCATGAAAAATATCAATGATAAAATTGAAAGGCAAGATAAGGCCCAACCAAAGAATTACCAAAGGAATGAAATACCCCCTAGGTTGCAAGACCACCCTTACAATACCAATTGGTATTATGGGAAGCCTGTCTCAAATAATCATAGAAATACCCAAAACAAAGTTCCTCCAGACCTTCTACAAAAGAATTAAGGAAATTTTGTCGAAGATACTCCTTGGTGTATGACTTGACAAATGCCACATTCCTCGCAGTAGTGTGCAGTAGCACAGATGGTGGAAGTAGAAGATAACATACTTGAGGAGTGTGATCAACAAGATCAAGAGGAGGATGATGTACTTATGATTATGGGTGATTCTGATATTGCTTGTAGTAAATGCTCTTTTGATGAAGATTCTTATGAAGTAGATGTTGACAATCAAAGGAAAATTGCTAATGCATATCATCAACAAGTTCTTTCTGATGAGGATGACACTAGTGATGATGAGGCTTACAATTTGGAGGCGATTGAAGATGGTGTCTCATTAAGAAGACATTTTGCAGAAGAGATTGCCAAATAAACAATAGTATTAGTTGCCCAAGCTAGGAGTTCTTATCATTTGAGGAATAGAATTGTTGGAGGTGAAAAAGGTAATCTTGTCAGTCTATTCATCAAAGAATAGAAGGCTAAGGGAAAAGGACATGAACCCGATGAAAAGATAGAAGAATTCAAAGATAAAGAAGGAAAGGGAGATAAAATTTAGGCCAAGAGAATAGGCAATTCAAAAGCTACTCCTAGACACAAATTTTTTGCATAAAAATAAAAGATATAGAAGCAAGTCCCTGAATCCATACAAAAGGATGCTAAAAATGAGGGTGAAGCAACCAGAAATCAACAGAGAGATAATAGAAGTGAAAAAAGTATGCCTTCAACTGAATTTCCCAAGTATACTCCTGTTGACATGTTTCAGTTACTTAGCCAAGTTAAAGTGTCTGTACCTTTTCTTGAAATGATGAGGATAGAGGAACATAAACAAAAGACAATGGCCCTTATCATCGGTACTGCTATAACCAATAATGAATTAGTGGAATCTACTCCTTATAAACTGAGTGATAATGATAAGAAAGGTAAGGAAGTTGAAGGAGTAATTGTTGAAATTCCCCACATTTTTCTTGGAAATTCTATGAACACTTTTCCAGATAAGATAGATCCATTTTTTCTTACCTTGATAGTTGGGGAGAATTTCATAAAGAATTGTATTATTGACTCAGGTGCATCAAACAACATCATGCCAGTTAAAATCATGGATGCATTAGGGTTAAAAGTTGATAGCACTCATGGTAAGTGTTATGCCATGGATGCCAGAGAAGTCCCTGTGGTAGGTGTGATAAATGAGCTTGCATATAGATTAGCAACTTTCCCTAATAAAGAGTTTAAAATGAGTGTGGTAGTGGTTGATATTTCACCTAATTATGGAATGTTATTATCACGAAAATGGAGTGCATCTATGGGAGGCAGTATGCAGTGTGACATGTCTTATGCCACATTTCCCATTGATGGTAGAAATATCCAAGTAATGAGAGAGTCTAGAGTCCCACATATGTTGGAACATGTCCTTGAATACGACACAATTATTTTTATAGATACTGAAATTGGTGGGTTCAAGTAGAAGAAGCACCAAAAGAGATTGAAAGATGTCTTGCACCTATAGAGAATGAAGTATCAAGAATTTATGATAAAGAAGGACTATGGAAAATGTATTTTGATGGTGCAAGCTTTAAAGAAGGATCTGGTGCAGGGATTTTATTAGTATCGCCTACAGGAAATACTTATAAGTTCTCTTTTACACTATCTTTTTTCTGTACAAATAACATAGCAGAATATGAAGCCTTGTAATTGGGATTGAGACTTGCTGAAAAACATGGGATCAAAAAGCTAATGGTAATTGGTGATTCTAAGCTTGTCATATCCCAAGTAAGAGCTAAGTATTCTTTCAAAAATAATAGATTGAGGCAATACCAGAATGCTGTTTGGGATTCCATTGAATAGTTTGATGCTTTTGGAATTGACTGGATGGAGAGGAGACATAACAGAGTGGCTGATCTACTAGCTAATATTGTATTGAGACCTAATGATATAGTTTTCATAGGAATTTCAAAGGTTGAGATACAAACAAGGCCCTCTATCCTTGACAATGTATACAATTGGCAGATTTTTAATGATGATGAGGTTATCCTTAGACTCCTAAAATGTGCTGATAAATATGAAGGTCAGGAGATTGATTTTAGTGGATTTGTAGAAAATACTAATGGGCAAGACACAGTGTTTGGAAAAGAGGTCATGCAATTAAAAACAAACAAAATCCCCAAAGGCCTTGTAGCTCTTGAAAGGGTCTTTGACAATCAAGATACCAATAAGGCCAAAGTGACTACTGCTCACCCAAAAGACCTAGAAGAAGTGAAATTGGGAATTGAAAATGCTCCAAAGAAGGTTTATATAGGAAAGAGGATGAAACCAAAGGTGAAGGCAATGCTTATTTCCTTTCTTATAAATTATAGGCATGTATTTGCTTGGTCATACGATGACTTGAAAGCTTACAAGGAGGAACTATTTCAACATGAAATTCCTTTAAAAGAGGATGCAAAACCCTTCAGACAGAAGCAAAGACCAATTAATCCTACTTTAGCTCCCAAGATGCAAGAGGAGTTGATAAAGTTGAGGGAGGATGGTATTATAAAATCCATTAGACACTCTTCCATGGTATCCAATCTAGTACCAGTAAGGAAAAAGAATGGGGATATAAGACTGCGTGCTGATTTTAGGAATTTGAATGTACCTGTTGTCAAATAAAGTTTGCACCCATCCTAAGCTATCAGTTGTAGCAACCTATTGACACATGGGAACACTTCAAGGTTGTGTGTGACCTAGGAACGAAGTGGACCTCCAGATTATGGGCTGGTTCCCCTTAAGATATCTTTGGGAAAACTGAAGAATGATGAGGAAAGAGTAAGAAGGATATACTTTTAATTTAAAACCTATCACTAACAGGTGATACACCAAAGATAAACATATGACAATACTGCAGAAAACTCACAGAAGATCTCAATAGAACCAAACAATCTCACAATACAGAGATTTATGTTTACAAAAAAATGAGCCTATGTAAGGCTCCGAATGTTCTAATGCTTAGCACAAGGAAAACAAGATGTTTTCGCAAATATGATATGCAAAAGAAAGATATCACTAACATAAACTAAATTTGTGACATAATATCCATAACATTCAACACTGAAAGAATTTGATCAAATAAAGGGATCACACAGAATTTAATCATGCAACTCACAACCAGTTACTAAACAACAAAGAAAAACTATGAAGGAAATAACTTTCTATTGAGAAAATAAGGAGTGCCTATGTTACAAATCTATAGTATAAAAAATGAGTTACAAAGTCTGAATAGTGCTCTTTCAGCAGTCTCCTAACTAAGAACTGCTTTACAAGAGGCAAAAATGCCATATATACAACCAAGGGTGTCGGCCCCCTGCATTAGGGTTTTCAAAATGAGTCGACACCTAGACATGTCGGCCCTAGAAGGCTTTTGGAATGAAGTCAATGAAGAATTCAATGTGCATCCCCTACTCATGTCAGTGAAAGCTCATCTCTGGGCATGGCCTTCAGATCTTTTACAACTGTCGTTATTATCTTGCAACCTTTGAGTCTTCCATTAGGATTTCGTCACATTCGCCTTGAATGCTCTGCGACATGGTCATTAATGCCTCTTTGCTCCTCCAGCCATCATCTCCAGTTGCTATCATGACTCACAGCTACCTCCCCTTCGAGAAGCGGTATTAGATCTATCCACTAGATTTAGCGCCATTACTGACTGATCACCCTCAATCTCAGAGTAGAGCAATGTAGTCATGCTTTGTTGATCTCATTCATAGGGGGAGTCAAAAATTTGAACAGCCTGTTATTTTCCCTAGCACCCTCTGATTGGTCGAGTTTGTGCCAAGTGGATTCTAAGGTGGTCAAAGGTTGCTTCATAAGGATCACACATCGATAAGACCTTGGATGTTGGGGAGAAGTGATAGTGGGTGGATAGAGTCATAGCAATGCTGTCTTCACTCGGAAAGACACCTAACAGTCGACAAGACCTCATGTCGATGTCCTCATCTCTTGGAAAACGCACTCCTTTGCACTGAGATTCTTCAAAACTGGTGGGGGCAGGGCCAAGATGAAACCAAAACCTAGATCGGGGGAAGAAAGGGGGTGAAAGTGAAGACAGATGAATCCTAGCGGGACTAGGACCGAGACCAAATGCGGACCTGAAACTTTCATCAAGTTTCAAGTTCGGATTTCGTTCCGAACTCACTTCTGCCAAAACTCAAAAGATGATGAAGGAAAGGAGGAGAAAAGAAAAATTAGAAAAATGCATCCCCTGACAAAATACAAGGAAGGAAGAAAAAAGGCTAGCAGAACTAGAATCAGAACCGAAACAGAAACAGGAACCCAAAGACAAACAAGGAAAAACTTAAAAGGTAGAGCCTGAACTGGAACCAATTCTGGACCTAAAACTTTCATCAAGTTTCAAGTTTGGATTCCCTTCCGAACCCACTTCCAGCAACATACGAGGGAAGAAGGAAAAAAAAAAGAAAAAACATAAGGGGGAACCAAGGAGGAGGAGACATTCCCTGATCTCAAGCCATGAAGAAAAGGAAAGAAGAATGAGCAGAACTGGGGGCGGAATTGGAATCGGAACCAGAACCGAAATGAGAATGGAAACTGGAATTTTGGAAAAGTTCCAAGTTTGGTTCGGCCCGGCTCCACCTCTGACAGAAACCAAAGAAAAAGGGGCTTGACAAAGAAAAAAAGGATGAAAGCGGGGTCAGAACTAGAACGGAAATAGGAACTAGATTTTTAGAAAAGTTCCAAGTTTGGATCCTGACCCGGTTCCACCCCCGGAAAAATGAGGAAAAGGAAAGAAGAAAGCAAAAGGAAAGAGGGAAAAGACAAGGAAAAACATAAAAATGAAACCCACCCCCAAGCTGAAGACCTGCACACTGGGCTCAACCCTGTTGGGAGCCACATTAATCCACATTCCAAATTGAAACATCATTTTCCCTTGGATCTCCATCTAGTCTTCAAGAACATCTGAAAGCATGGGTTACTCTTCCTGGTTGAGCTCATAGGTGAAAAATGGGTAACATTTTTTGCGCCCTTTGCTAGATGTTTGCCTGCTAAACATGGAAACCAGTAGTCTAGGCCTATCCATTGGGCATGGAGTCATGGGAAAACAGAGAAACAGACTTAGAAAAGCCTCTTGCATGGCTGTAACTCATTTGAGACTCATAGGACATAGCAGGCTGCCAAAATTTTAATGAAGACAGAAGAAACTGAAGTGAAACTATTTACTGTGCTGGGACAACACTTAGAAAATGAAAAAAAAACTATCTTCTAGAATTTTACTAGCTATGTATAGATTTAGGACCATACCTCAGAAGCAATGTTTGAGGTGAATACCATTCATTGGGATTGGTTCCACTATACCATCTAACCTGGATAGCTGGAAAGCATTATGCTGTTTCTCCTCAGTAATGATATATGGCCCAATCCAAAGTGCATCAAATTTGGAGTGCCTTCTAGGCCTACTTTTAAATTCATCTCACTTTAGCACTATGTCACCTTCTTGGAACACTCTGGGAGCTGCCTTTTTATCGAATGACCTTTTCACTTGAGCATGATATTGCTCAATTCTTTTCACTGCTTCAGCTCTGAGCTCTTCAAGCTCAATTAATTGGGCTAACCTTGTTGTCATAGGCTCCTCCTCAATCATATCAAGCTAGTTTTCCAGATCGAGGGTTGGGAGTTCAACTGAAATGGGCAATCTGGCCTCTTTTCCATACACTAGCATGTATGGAGAAAGTCCTGTAGACCTTTTTGACATAATTCTATCAGCCCACAAGGATGATCTTAACTTGGTGTGCCAGGCCTTTTGATTGTCCTCCATAGTTCTCTTAATGATCCTTAAGAGATTCTTGTTAGTGGACTCAACTTTTCCATTGCCCTACAGATAATAATAAGAGGATGTACTTAGATATATACCATTTTTTATAGCCCAGTCAAAAATTTTAACACTCACAAAAGCAAGGGAATTGTCTAACACAATAGAATCTGGGATACCAAATTTGGAAACTAGCTCTTCGTAGAAATTCAAGACAATAGATTCATTAGCTTCTTTAAGGGCCACAACTTCAGTCCATTTTGAAAAATAATCAGTGGTTGTGATTATCCATTTGTGGCCTGCACTTGATGGTGGGTTTATAACCTCAATGAAATCCAAACCCCATTTCATAAAGGGCTGATCAACCTGAATTGGTTTCAACAGGAGGGCTGCTAACCTCTCTTTTCCAGTGAAGATATCACACTCTTTGCATCTTCTTACCCATGCATGAGCATCTTTAAATAAGGTAGGCCAGTAATAGCCTCCTTTCATTATTTTAAGAGCTGTGGCTCTTGGAGAAAAGTTTTGACCAGCAGATCCTTGATGGAATTCATGCAATACTCTATCAACCTGATTAGCTTCAATACAACTTAACAGGACACCATGAAAATCTCTTCTAAACAACAAACCTTTTAAAAGAATATAAGGTATGGACTGCAGCTGATAATACCTTCTTCTAGATCGAGTCAGATCAGGAGGGCACTCACCAGTCAGTAAAAAATGTGTCATTTCTGTGATCCAACTAGTAGGAGTAGGTATAGCAGCCTGTTGTCCATCTTGGAGTGTTAAAACAAAACTTTCCTCCTTCATTATACTATTGTTGCTGTCTTCAGTAAGTTGTTCGCAGAGACCTCTCCCTCTGATTAGTTTGGTAACCTTTATTTCAAGGTCATACTCCATCACCTTAGTGACCCAACCAGCTCTTCTATCAGTCAAATCTTTGTTTAATAAAAACTTTTTCATACTTGGATGAGCAACCATCAATATAATATTGTTATTGGAAATCATGTGCCTAAACTTCTTCAAGCTTCTTATGACAACAAGAACATGTATCTCTACAAAAGTGTACTTGAGCTCGTAATCTTTGAGTCCTTGACTGAAGAATGCCAGGGGCTATTCAGATCCTTCATCATTTCGCTATACAAGTATAGCTAAAAGTGAATCAATATTTTCATAGGCATATAAAATGAAATCCTTAGAAAAGTCAAGATTCAGAAGTGTAGGTGCGGTTGCCAATGCTTCCTTTATAAGCTCAAAACTTCTTTTTCCATCCTTGGTCCAGCTGAAAGGTACATTCTTTCTTAGCATTTGAGTTAGTGGACTTACTAAATCTGCAATGTCAGGGATAAACCTCCTAACAAAGTTGATCCTACCAATGAAACTCTATAAACCTTTTTTATGTGTTGGTAAGGGAAGAGCTAAGATGGCACTTATTCTCTCAAGGTCAATAGTAATCCCTTGTTTAGATACCACATAACCGAGCAATCTTCCTTCATGAACAACAAACACACATTTTTTCATATTAAGTGATATCCCAAATTCCCTGCACTTTTGAAAAATACGCCTCAAATGATTTAGATGATCCTTAGCCTCCTTAGAAAAATAGTGATATCATCAAGATAGACTAAGACTATCTTGTACATTAAACCCTGAAAGGCCATATCCATGGCCTTTTGAAAGGTTGCCCCAGCATTGGATAAACCAAAGGGAATTTTCAGATAGGCCATGGTCCCCCATTTTGTGGTGAAGGCTATTTTGTATTGATCTTCTCTTTTCACCAATATCTGGTTGTAACCGGAATAGCCATCTAATAAGGAAAACCTTTCGGACCCTGAAACTACCTGAAGTATCTACTCCATGGAAGGTAGAGGATGAAAGTCTTTTAAGGAGGCCCTATTTAAATCACGAAAATCAACACAGAGTCTTATTTCACCATTTTTCTTTCTCATTGGCACTAGGTTTGAAACCCATGAGGTATGCTTGATGAGAAAAATGATGCTGCTTTCAATCAACTTATCTAGTTCTTTTTTCATCAAAGGCTCTAACCTAGGATTCAAGGGCCTCTATTTTTGTCTAACAGGCTTGGCATTAGGCTCAAGTTCAATGGTATGTTGAGCAAGCTAAGGATTAAACCCTCTTAAATCACTATATTGCCAGGCAAATATATCATTAAATTCTTGACAAAGTTGAATAAAAACATGCTTCTCTTCAACTGTACATACTTTGCCTAACTTAAGAAGCCTTTCTTTGAAGACTTCAACCTCTTCGTAGTGATCTTACTGAACTTGAATACTCCCCTTGGGCCTTCTAGCTTCATCATTAGTATTAAAAACTGATTCTAGGGTGACCAAGCCTTTTGGCAACTTATTGTTTTTTAGCTGAATAATCTGGTCACTGTACTAGTGCTGTAGCTTTTACTGATTAACATGTGAGAACTCAGCTTCTTCTCTCAAAAAGCTGACAATTTGCTAGTCACTATCAAAAACTTGCCAGTGTATATCGTTATCAGGCACAACACGCCTAACTATAATTTTGATATGCTGGTTAGCTTTATCACTGCAAATCTCCTTTAGAATATCGTGTTTGGCTCCCACAGCAACTAATCTATCAGCATGTTTATTTTGAGCTCTAGGAATGGAAATCAGATTAAATGCCTCAAATCCCTCTAAGAGGTCCCATACCCTATTCCTGTAAGACTTGAGCATATCATTTTTAATAGCATTCAACTTTCTCACCTGATTGATGACCAACTCGCTGTCACTATAAAATTTTAAACAACTGATACCTCTCTGTCTTGCCCACTCCAAACCTTGGACTAGAGCTTCATATTCAACATCATTGCTAGAGCAGCTAAAATAGAATCTGAAAGCTTGATAGTACTTTTTTCCTTCTGGTGATACTAGCATACATCCACCACCAGTACCTACTCTACTCCTTGAGCCATCAAAATACAACTCCCATAAATCATTTTCATGTTGCTCACTACGCTGTTCCTTACTCTTTTCAATATTAGGCACAAAAGAGTCAGTCTCGTGCATCATATAAACACTAATGTCAACCTCCTCCAACTGCTTTCCCATATCTACCTCATGAGCTTGAGGTGCCCACTCTCTAGGAAGAATATCTGATGTTCTTTCTATTTGAATCTCAGCCTCTGGAACAGTAGGTTGCTCCACTTGTTCACTTGTAAACAAGTTGGCATTGATAGGAGACAGATTGTAAGGTTCAACATGAACCTTAGCTATGTTAATAGTGGCTTTAGTGCCATATCTAGTTCTGAACAGCATGCAAGACCAATCAGAGGATAGGTAACCACCTATCTTGGCCATAAAATCCCTAGATAAACAAAGGGCAAAGTACGGGGGAAACTCAATAATGTATATATCCTGTGGTATTGCAAAATTGGGACAGGAATGTAGAGTTAAACTCAAATTTTTAATGACCCCTATTGTGCTCACAATAGTACCATCCAATTGCACTACCCCATTTTCTAGTGGCTCATATTCAATTCCCAACTTATCGACAATTTGTTTGGGCATAATTGAACTACTAGCCCTTGAGTCAATCATACAATTGTGAACTAGATGATCTCCTATGATTAATGATAGATAAAAGGGGGGCGGATTGGCCTTAGCAGCTTGCTATTCTTTATTACCAACTGTAACGTTAGCCAATGCAACCTTCTCCTTTTCTACACTAGGCTCATCTGGAACACCTAATCCTGATAAGGTAGATTGAAGCAGGTCCTTTTGACCCGGAATACTTAGAGAATCCCACATTGACATGGGTACATTAATTTTCTTCATATGCTCAAGTATATTGAAATATGTAGTAGGTTTAACTTGACTTTTAGGGGGAATAACATTACCTTTCTTTGAAGGAGCCTGGGATGACAAATCAGACTGTTGGTTGACTACCAAAGGCTAGCCCCTTGGTGGCATCTAGATTTGGTCAACTTTTGATGAGTCAGGGGCATACTGATTCTAGTTCAGCCCTTGTTTTGATTGAGCCTGAACTGTATTAGGTTGATATCCCTCATCTATTTCCCTCTTCTTGCTGTGTGTATTGTCTACAATTGAAGAATCAGCATGGACCACTCCACAAAATTCTTCTCCTTGCCAGTTTAAGAATGTAGACTCAGGTGTCTATTGCTCTTGTTGTTGTACTTCAGTTGCTACAGGCATATTACTATTCTGAGCCATCAAGGCTTGGTTAAGTATCCCATTTACATAGGTATTCTGATTATGGGGTTGATTGCATAGAAAGAACCACTCATAATCTTGGACTAAATTGTTCTGGACGGGTGCAAGTTCTTTGGAAGTCCTTGCAGCATTAGAGTCATAAGCTTGATATGGCCTTGGGTTAGAAATGGAATTTTGGCCCTAGTTATAGGGCTGATAAGATGGTCTGTTGGTCTGACTTTGCTGGTAATTAGATTGAAATGAGGGATGATAAGGTTTAAAACCTTAATTCTGTTGCTTTCTTAAATTAACCATTTCATTACCAAAGGTCCTTAGAAGGATTTTAATTTCCTGTAGCTCATTAGACTAAACTGGAAATGCATTTGATTGACCATTAGGCTAGGTATCAAGTGATGGAAATGCTTGTGCACTTGGGATAATAGCCAAAGGAGGAACTTGCATAGGGGTCGGAGGCTGAAGAGCAGGAAATATTGGCATAGGTGGTCTTGGGGCAATTTTACCAGCTTGTATGAGGCTGTTTTCAGCTCTAATAGCTATACTCTATGCTACAGGAAGTGTATCACCTCCCATTGATTGAATCATTATAGAAATATAACTATTTAAAGCTTTTAAATAGTATAAGAATGCATGATTAGTAGTAGGTCTTACCATTTGTGGGATTCTATCCCATGTCCTTTGGAAACAGTGATTGAAATTTGACATATCTTCATGTGGAGCTCTTTTAATTGTAGACAACTGCTCCACCAAGGACAAGTGGTTTGATTTATCTTAAAAAAACTTGCACAACTGGCTGCCTAACTCATCCCATGTGGCTATAGAGTTGACAGGTAGGCCTCTGAACCACTGTAAGGATTTTTTTTTAAAGGATGCTGCTAGCAATCTGAGTGCAACACTTTCTTCAGTCACATGGTGAACAACACATAGTTTGGTAACATCTTTTATATGTTATGTTGGGGTGGTATGATCCTCCCCATAAAAATATGGAAAACCTCTTAAGGCTATGATAGGAATGTCATCATGCTGAGTCAGATTCAATGGGCTGCCTTGGTTAAAAGAAACAAATGGCTGGTTTCTCACTACTGGAATCATTGTGGCTGGGATGTTGACAATAGGAACAACAGTTTGTCCTCTAACAGCAGGACTCGATTTGGATCTTCTGGAATAGACCACCATCCTTTGAACCTTTTGGGTCTCTCTCCCCCTTCTTTTAGGTGGGGACAATTGAAAGTACTCAAAAATAGATGAATTACTCCTAGTAAGCACTCTTCTCATGGGCAGTAATGCACTAGAATTGCTAAATATGAGCTCAGAGTCACCAAATATGCTAAATTTTGTCTCTTAAAGATTGCAATTTCTGCTGCACATATCAAACAACAGTATGATAATTTTGATTTGAGACTGAAAACAACTCTTAGTCCCACCAGGCATGCCAAAAACTGTTGTCAAATAAAGTTTGCACCCATGCCAAGCTATAAACTGTAGCAACCTATTAACACATGGGAACACTTCGAGGTTGTGGGTGACCTGGGAACGAAGTGGACCTCCAGATTATGGGCTGGTTCCTCTTAAGATATCTTGGGGAAAACTGAAGAATGACGAGGAAAAGAGTAAGAAGGATATACTTTTAATTTAAAACCAATCACTAACAGGTGATACACCAAAGATAAAAATATGACAATACTGTAGAAAACTCATAGAAGATATCAATAGAACAAAACAATCTCACAATACAGAAATTTATGTTTACAAAAAAATGAGTCTATGTAAGGCTCTGACTGTTCTAATGCTTAGCACAAGGAAAACAAGATGTTTTCGCAAATATGATATGCAAAAGAAAGAGATCACTAACATAAACTAAAATTGTGACATAATATCCTTTGCATTCAGCACTGAAGGAATTTGATCAAATAAAGGGATCACACAGAATTTAATCATGCAACTCACAACCAGTTACTAAACAACAAAGAAGAACTATGAAGGAAATAAATTTCTATTGAGAAAATAAGGAGTGTCTATGTTATAGATCTGTAGTATAAAAAATGAGTTACAAAGTCAATATAGTGCTCTTTTAGCAGTCTTTTAACTAAGAACTACTTTACATGAGGCAAAAATGCCATATATACAACCAAGGGTGTTGGCCCCCTGCATTAGGGTTTTCAAAATGAGTCGGCGCTTGGACACGTCGGCCCTAGAAGGCTTTTGGAATGAAGTCAATGAAGCATTCAATGTGCATCCCCTGCTCATGTCGGTGAAAGCTCATCCTTGGGCATGGCCTTCAGATCTTTTACAACTGTCGTTATTATCTTGCAGCCTTCGAGTCTGCCATTAAGATTTCATCAGAGTCACCTTGAATGCTTTGCGACATGGTCATTAATGCCTCTTTGCTCCTCCAGCCGTTATCTCCAACTGCTAGTATGACTCACGGCTACCTCCCCTTCAAGAAGCAGTATTAGATCTATCCACTAGATTTAGTGCCATTATTGACTGATCACCCTCGATCTTAGAGTAGAGTGATGTCGTCATGCTCCATTGATCTCGTTCACAGGGGGGAGTCAAAAATTCGAATAGCCCATGATTTTCCCTAGCACCCTCTGATTGGTCAAGTTTGTGCCAGGTGGATTCACAGGTGGTCAAAGGTTTCTTCAGAAGGATCGCACGTCAGCGAGACCTTGGATGTCGGGGAGAAGTGATAGCGGGTGGATAGAGTCATAGTGATGCCATCTTCACTCGACAAGACACCCGATAGTCGGCAAGACCTCATGTCAATGTCCTCATCTCCTAGCAAAGGCACTCCTTTGCACTGAGATTCTTCAAAACTAGTGAGGGCGGGGCCAAGATGAAACCGGAACCGAGACCGGGGGAAGAAAGGGGGTGAAAGTGAAGACAGATGAATCCCGGCGGAACCGGGAGCGGGACCAAATCCGGACCTAAAACTTTCATCAAGTTTCAAGTTTGGATTCCGTTCTGAACCCGCTTCCACCAAAACTCAAAAGACAACAAACGAAAGGAGGAGGAAAGACAAAATGGGAAAAAACATCCCTGAAAAAATACAAGGAAGGAAGAAAAAAGGCCAACGAAACCGTGATCAGAACCAGAATGGAAACAGGAACCCAAAGACGAACAAGGAAAAACTTAAAAGGCAGAACCGGAACCAGAACCAATTCTGGACCTGAAACTTTCATCAAGTTTCAAGTTCGGATTTCGTTCTGAACCCACTTCCAGCAACATATGAGGGAAGAACGAAAAAAAAAAAGAAAAAACATAAGGGGGAACCAAGGAGGAGGAGACATCCCCCGATCTCAGGCCACGAAGAAAAGGAAAGAAGAATGAGCGGAACCAAGGGCGGAACCAGAACTAGAATTGGAGTGAGAACGGAAACTAGAACTTTGGAAAAGTTCCAAGTTTGGTTCAGCCCACCTTCACCTCAGACGAAAAACAAAGAAAAAGGGGCCTGACAAAGACAAAAATGGTGGAAACGGGGTTGGAACCAGAACGGAAATAGGAACTAGATTTTTAGAAAAGTTCCAAGTTCAGATCCCGACCCGGTTCTACCCTTGGTAGAATGAGGAAAAGGCAAGAAGAAAGAAAAAGGAAAGAGGGAAAAGACAAGGCAAAAAATAAAAATGAAACCCACCCCCAAGTTGAAGACCTACATGGTAGGCTCAACCCTCTTGGGAGCCACATTAATCCACGTGCTGAATTGAAACATCATTTTCCCCTGGATCTCCATCTGGTCTTCGAGAACATCTGAAAGCATGGGTTACCCTACCTGATTGAGCTCATAGGTGAAAAATGGGTAACAATACCCTCATTAAAGGATAGTTATCCCTTACCAAACATGGAGGCCATGTTACAAAAGGTAACTGGTTGTGAGCTATTGTCAATGATGGATGGTTTCTTAGGGTATAATTAAGTAAAAGTGAAGGATTCTGAGCAGTACAAGACTATATTTACTACCCCTTGAGGTACTTATGTATATGTAAGGATGCCCTTTGGCTTAACAAATGGTGGTGCCACTTTTCAGAGAGCTATGGATGTAGCTTTCTCAAACTTTATTGATTTATTTATGGCTGTATATCAAGATGACCTGACTACTTATTCTAAGAAAGAAGAGGATCACTGCATGCATTTCGAGACAGGTTTTTTCAAGTCACTAAAATATGGAATATCTTTGAATCCAAAGAAATGTGCCTTTGGGGTCACTGAGGTAAAATTTCTAGGGAATATTGTGTCCAAGAAGGAGTAAGGATAGACCCTGAAAGAGTAGCAACTATTAAAAAGATTCCCTAGCCAAAGAATGTCAAGGGTATCCAGTCATTTTTTGGGAAAATAATTTTTTTGAGAAGATTTGTAACCAACTTTGCAGAAATCACAAGACCTATTTCCAAAATGTTGAAGAAGGGTGAAAAGGTAATTTGGAGTGAGGATCCTAGTCAAGCTTTCAAGAAGATAAAACAAGCTATTAAAGAGGCTCTAGTTTTGAAATCTCTTGACTTCTCTAAACCAATGCACATTTTCTATTTTTCTTCTTTTCATACTATTACTGTTGTTCTACTATAGAAAAATGAACAAGGTTTTGAACAACTAATTGCATTTTTTAGCAAATCTTTACATGTTGCAGAATTGAAGTATGACACTACTAAGAAACAAGCCTATGCTTTGGTGAAGGTTGTAAATAATTTCAGGACTTACCTACAAGGGGCTATAGTTATTGCTTTTGTACCAAGTGCAGTTGTGAAGGACATTTTTTACTCAGCAAGAGACACCATGAAGAAGGTGTAGATGGATCAACAGGATCCAAGAATTCAACATTGACGTTCAAATTACCATGTTAGTAAGAGGACAGTGCCTAGCCAAGCTAATGGCAGAAGCCAATTTGGAAGCTAATCAAGTTAATCAAACTAAAGTAATTGATGTTACACCTCTTTGTGATTTGAAAACATGCAGATGGTACACAACAATTATCTAGTATCTACAAACTTTACAATGTTCTGCTGATATGGCTAACAATGAAAAAAGAACATTGAAATTGCATGCTATCAAGTATGTGATCATTGACAATGAGCTATGGTGGAGAAGCTTGGATGGAGTGATTTTGAAGTGTGTAGATGGAAAACAAGCATTGGAACTTCTACAATAAATGCATAATGGGGTGTGTGGTGGTCATCACACGACAAAGACTAATGCACACAAGATTTTAAGAGCTAGATTTTGGTGGCCTACTATTTTCAAAGATGCTCACAAGTTTGTTAAAACTTGTGATGCCTGTAAATGATTCTTAGGAAAACTAAAATTCTCAAGAAATCTACCACTCAAACCTATGATGGTTGAAGTCCCTTTCCAACAATGGGGAATTGATTTCATTGGGGAGATACCAGAAAAATATAGTGGAGGTCACTCATGGATTCTTGTTGCCACCGATTATTTTACAAAGTGGGTGGAAGAAATACCTACAAAAAAGGAAACAAGCAAGGTGGTAGTTGATTTTTTGTTGAATAATATTCTTATCAGTTTTGGATTCCCTCAGAGAATTATCTCAGACAATGCTATGTGTTTTAGGTCAGATGAATTCAAGGACTTTTTTGAAAGACATGGCATACAAGTTTCTTATTCTTCACCTTACCATCCTTAGGGAAGTGGTCAAGCTGAGTCTAGTAATAAGAGCTTGATGAAGATAATCAAGAGAATTATGGAGAAGAACAAAAAGGCCTGGGATTCAAAATTAAAGTTGGCACTCTAGGTAGATAGAGTGACTGTGAAAAAGGCTACTAAATATTCACTGTTTGGCTTATTATATGGTCTAGAGGCAATATTTCCATAGAATAACCTACTCAAAATATACAAGTTTGTGTAGGAATATGATGAAGAAATTTGTGATGATATGCAACATAGAATCAATAATTTGATGCAATTAGATGAGTCAAGGAGGGAAGCTCAAGCTAAAAATTTGAAGATGCAATTGTAGGTTAAGCACTTATATGATAGAAAAGCTTCTCCTAAGAAGTTTGAAGTTAACAACATGGTGTTAGCCTAGAATGCAAGAGCTCAGAATAAGGGAAAACATGGGAAATTTGAAGCATTATGGATTGGCCCTTACTTCATAGCCAACACTCATGAAGAAGATTCATATTTTCTTTAGAGCCTGACAGGTGAACTTTTTGAACTACTAGTACATGGATAGTTCTTAAAGCCATACTTCTCCTGAGTATGTTATTTTCCATGTACGTTCTTTTTATATATTATGTATATAGGTGTGTTTTCTTTTTGTTTTGTTTTGGATCTTACTACCTTGTCTGGGTAGATCCCCGGTTTGTGTTCTTTGGTTTTAATCCTCATTTTAGTCTTCTTCAACTTGAGATTCTTGAGATCTCACCATTCCTACAAGAGGCATGCATCCCCAGTCAGAGCCACTAATGCAACCTTAATTCTCATGTCCCATTTTAAACCCTTGTCGCATTTAGGAGGGTTTTAGGATTTGTTTCCTTGAATTCACTTGAGCGTTCTATTTTGCTAATGACTCCTTATTTCCTGTTTCCAGACTATTTTAATATTTTTTATTGGGAAATTGGTTCCCTCATCATGAGTTCAAAAAGCTTTGTTTTGGGGTTCTTAAACCTTTTTCTATCTATCGTATCATCGTGGGAAGTCCCCTCCGTTAAAAAAACTTAATGAGAACATGCCTAAATGTTTTCACTTAGGTTCAACCGACCTTATGTCCTTATCGGTCATCGCTGATCTCTTTTGAAATAATGTTTTAAATCAGCGACAAGCGATGAAGTGATATCTATTTGATATCACTCATCGCAAATTGTTCTTTGAACTTCTGATTACAAATAGCAATGAGCGAAGTTCTTAGGGGATCACGTATCACTAATGATCTTTGAGTTATTAAAGTTGTAATAGCGATAAGCGATGACCTCTCAATTTATAATCATCACCAATATGTTATGAAAAGAGTGTTTTAAATTAGCGATGAGAAAAAAGATGAATATCCAATTGCATCGCATCTTGCAGATTTGTTTTGAGCACTAAGGTTTTGATTAGCAATGAGTGATATGGTCCCTTTTAAGGAGTTTTCTCTGACTAACTTGATTACACCCTATTTGTGATATCTTTTGTGCCATTGATTGTTATGTAGGTGTATGTGTCAAACTATGGTGCTTACATATCTTGTCGCTAATGGAAGTCAATGTGGAAAGTTGATTTAGCAAGGAGCAATGAAGATGGATGAGATTGAGAAACCAGGCTTAGATTTAAGGGTCGAGATTTTATCACATGAGGCACTTTCATCGCTAATAGAGATGGACAAGAATAAAGTATATCAATGATTGATGACAACCACCACATGGAGAGGAAACATGGAGAAATGCTAATTATTTCATATAAAGCAAAAAGGAAGGTGGTGAGGTGAATCGATAACCATGGATATAGTTTTAAAGCTGAAGGATCAATGATCAAGGTTTAAAACTGAACGAATAATTTTCAGTTCGCTCACGTGAGCTTACTATCAAATATTAATGGTGACATGCTCCCCTCTCAGCCGTAACATAAAGTAGATATATGGTTTATCATGCATCCTAGTTCACTGGCTGGCAAAAAGAATACCAGAGGCCAAAGAATTTGCAAGGAAAGCTCCAGAAATTATTTGCAACCAGAGTGACATTGCTTTCACCTAGGTAAGCAAAACCCATACTTCCTTTTAGTTGAGGTAGTAAGATGAATGCCCTAGAAAGCTGATATGAAAATTGATGGAATGTGCAATTTGGTCTTTTCTGGTGATTTCAATTTGATAATTGAGCACTATCTAAATTATGAAGAAAGGTTTCCTATAGTAGAGTTATATCCTATCATAATTATAAAGGGTGTTTTTGGCCATAAGAAATTGTAAACCCTAGTCTCCATTTGTGTTACAAGCATGAGTGACCCAAAGCCTAGTGAATCTAGTGTCAGACTAGAAATGAAACCAAAGAAAAAGAGGGTTAAAAGACTTAAAACTTAGCATGCTTCAGTTGAAATTAAGCCTAAACTAGTGACTGTGTCTAACCCTTTGCATGGTACCCTTGCAGCTTCCACAAGGTCTAGAAGTTCAAAGAAAGAAACATAAAATTTTATGCAAGAAAATTATGGAGGTATGAAAGAGGGAGGGTCACGAATTGGTAAAAGGACCACAAGACAAGTTATTGTTACCACTAGGTTGATTGATAATGCTGGTGAGATTGGTGAAAAATATCAGCCCTAAAGTTAATGGCAATTGTTTCGGTATGATTTCAATAGGAAAAATTCTAGTAAGTCTACATGCTATTTTTGGGGGTTGAACCTGGGAAATTTAGTGGTTCCAAATGTGTTTGTGGAAGTTGATTTAATGATGGAGCTAGCGAGGAACTATGACCCTACTGACAGGAAAATCAAGAGTGAGAAGGGTGATGTAATTCTAGAGGTGACAAAGGATAAAATTTTGGATGTGTTTGGGTTGAATCCCAATTACATTGAAAATTTTAGGCATGCTTACTTATATGCTTAATATGAAGGAAGAAAATTTTCATACAGAGAAGCAATACTTGTGCGACATAGAAGGTGTAGGAAAAAATTGACTGTTCAATATGTTGAGCCTTTTGAGTGTGAAGAATTTGAAGATTATTTCAAAAACACTTACTATTGTTTAAACCAAGTGCTAGCTTTGGATTTTGAGGTTAGAATAGCCCTTGACTTGTTGGTGATGGTGGTAGATATACAAGAATATAATCAAAACACTGGTTTTGATTATGCTAATTTTTTTGCTCAATGAATGAATGAGGATTTTCTCAATTTGAAAAAGGAAGTGCTCCCTCTGTCTTTCCCCCATTATTCCTTATTAATGCATATGCTCTTATGGGAAAGATATTGTGTGTCAAAAAATATGCGTGAATTATATCAAATTAACAACACACTTAGATGGGAAGCATTACAGTAAGGAAATCTAACTTAATCAAACACAATTCGATAACAAAATTCCTTAAAAACTTCTCATCTTCCTCTAATCTCAAATGTCTTAGTAATTTATGCTCTCAGATATTATTTATGCACAAATCACTGAGATGTCATCTACAAAACGAGTAGCCTATTTATCTATAATGTAGAATCTAAGTCTACATCTATATGATTGAAGCATTTAGCTGGATGAAATGATAAAATGACATGATGAATGAACTAATGGATACAAAATGATATGTAAATGATGCAAAATAGAATTAAACTAATGAAAGTGATGTGGAAATGATTCTAAATGCTAAATTGAAACAAGCTAAGAAATATCTAAAGGATCCATGGTTCTAATCTAAATTGGTAAACTATGCTAAATGCTGAATTGGAAATGCAAAACTAAGCTCTCAAAATGCTGAATGAATTCCTGCAGAGTAATATTATGCAAATGATCCTTATGAAAAAATGTAGGTGGGCCTCAATTTATATATTTTTCCAAGGCATTGGGTGAGTTATCAGCAATGAATGATTGAGATTTGATCCGGAGAAATCGACGGTGAAGAATGAGAAGGATTGAGAAAACAAGGCAATTGTTCCCTTTAGTAAAACCATCTTGCCAAGTGTAAGAAGGAATCATTTGAATGAAGAAGCCATGTGTCTTGAAGGTGGTTAAATTGTTGAGAACAAATGTCCATTTTAGAAAATAAGAATAATTATTATCATGTGATACATGGTGAGGTCGAGGGTGAGGTGGAAGGTACTTAGAAAAATATGTAGAAATGTGATGAAATTCAAATTTAAAAATTTGAATTAAATAAGAAGGAATTAATTAAAATAAAACAAATTATTTATATTTGTTTATTTCAATCAAATCATGAAGAGGGTGAATTAGAATAGAGGAATTAAGAGAATAGGAACTATGTAAATAAATTTGCAATTTATTTATAAAGTAGAAGAATAAAGATTTCATTAATTAAATAATCAATATTTAATTAATATTTCCCAGACCAATTGAGTGTGTATACATTTTTCCCCTCTTTGAAGTGATGTGTTTACGCATTACTTCAAAGAAAAAATTACTAGTGTTGCTAAAAAAATTTAATGATGCCCCAGACAGTGATTTTCAGGAGATTACAACTGTATGCCCCCGGGGAGATAAATCAAGAAATTTGTGATAATAAAGCATTTTTGATGATTATTAAAAATTTCAATTGATTTGTGATGATGATGATGATAAAATCCTAATTTGGTAATATTTCAGCAATTTATCTCTCGATATTAAAGATTTTAAGCTGCCCCAATTAATTGCCCTTCAAAAGAAATTAAAACAATGCCACCAAAATCACCCCTTTAATTACCTTTATTAAGAGGTAAGAAGTGAAAAGGAGTTCATTTGTGCAAATTGTAATTTGAAAATTGTTTGAGGTGAGAGAGCATTTTGGTGCTTCTGGGCAAGATGGTGATCCCTCTACAGACATATTCTTTAGAGCGAGCACGATGGCATAATCGACCAATGGGATACAGACCTCCGATAAGAATTTTGAAACCTTTATTTGTGATTTTGAAATGAATTTTTCACATTTTTTAATTCAGATTTTAAGTGTCAAAACTATTTCGGCACTTCCGAAGTTTTTCACGGTGCATAGGTTATATTTTTCGGTGCTTCACCAAAAGTTTTAGTGCTTCAGAGAGATGCTTCAGCACTTCAAAGGTATGTTCTGGTGCTTCTGGTTTTGGCCCTTTGAAAATCTGAAATGGCGCCTCCAAGTTGTCACTAGGTCCAAATTTACGAAATGGTGCTTTTTCCCAAAGTTTCAGTGCATAGGAGAGATTCTCTGGTGCTTCGAATGAACTAGCGCTCCTATCAGATTCCCTAGCATTTTGGAGGATTTCTCCAACACATCCATGAAATGGCGCATCAGATTGGTTTTCTGGCACATAAGGGGAATGTTTTAGTGCATTGGCTTGAAATGGCACCTGCGTGTCATAGAATGGTGCTTCTGCAACTTTTGGCGCTTTGAAGGTTTGTTTTGGCACTTTTAGGGAAGATTGAAGATTTTGTGATTTTTCTCCTTGAATTTTGTGATGTTTGATCGTGTTCAACCAATGATTAGGTACTAATGATAGAATATATGATTTAGTGACCTCATGATAGGTGAGAATAAAAACAAAATATTGACGAGATTTGATGAAAATCTCATTAGGATTGATAGGTTGATTGATTTTTGATGATTGATTGATTTCTAATTTGGTTTTATTGATATACTGATTTGCGATGTTTCAAAATGATAGGAGATGGATTTAGATAATATTTAGTCTCGAGAGCGATTTCCACTGAAATGGGAGATGATTCCACAACTATCTCATGCTGATAGAGATATTGTTGAGAGATGTGGTCTGTCTTCATTGATTGATATGCCCTGGGTTAGGATTAACCGAGGATTATTGACAACATTGGTAGAGAGGTGGCATAGCAACCACAACACTTTTCATCTTCCCACTGGAGAGATGACCATTACACCAGAGGATGTGTATAGGATTTTGTGGATTCATGTAATTGGTGACATCGTGACTTATGATTCTACCAAGAAGGGAGGTACAAATGTGTTATGCCAGATTTTCCAGGATGACTAGATAGCTGGATGCTGGATACTGTGGCTAGAGATATTTTTTCAGTTATGCCCCTTTGCTTCCATTCTTGTAGAATTTTTTGATGGCTTCTTATGTCCCAACAAGAGGGCAAATGGATTTTCCATCGGTTGGGGTCATACTTTGGAGTAGATGATCCAGTTTGGGAATTAGTTTACTCGGGGGTCATGTTTGCTTGCACACCTATATCATGATTTGCACCAAGTTGTATATCTAAGAGGAGCCAACTTGTCTGTCGGGGTTACATTGCTCCAAGTCTGGACCTAGGAGCATATTGCAGTGACATGACTGGAGACATATAGATTTTGGCCATCTAGGAGGTCTTATATCTATGGTTATGCAGGTGCAGTTGTCCAACATAAGCTAGGAAAACTGGAGTATTGGAGGCAAGTGTTAGATGACCTGGATACAGTTACCTGGCAGCCGTATGTGGACTGTGAGTAGTAGGTCGAGGATCACTTAGAGGTTCGTTACATTATGACTGCCAGATACCTTATTAGATGGACTCGGTATATCATCGATATATTCCTATTGCTAAGAGTCCTGAGGTAGTATGGTAGAGTTTAGGGGATGCCATAGGGATCAGCCCTATATGCTCGCAGACAATAGGATACGACTGAGTGGGGACCGACATTATCCTATGATGCTACATGTGATGAGTACCTGCACCTATTGCCAGTGATTTTGGATTATCATTCGAATATTTTTGAGGGATACATGAGTGAGGAGTATACAGTGTATTTTGGTCAGCATCCAATTCTAAGGCTTTCGAGTCCTGAGGAGCCCATGCCAAAATTTGAGGATGATGAGGATACACCACCTAGACGAAGATGAGGCAGAGGTGGCAGAGATGAGGAGGAGGGAGAGGGTGGAGATGAGGGTGATGATGATGATAGAGGGGATGATGGAGGTGATGACCGTGGTGGAGGAGATGGAGGAGGTGGGGCACATCCCAATTTCGATGGTAGAGTGCCTCACAGGAGGCGGTCCTTGGTGGCAACAACACAATAGTGTGTACATATACGCTTGCCTTCTTAGTAGCAATAGTCATAGATCACTGCTTTGCATACACAAGTTTAGACTATTTAGGGGTAGCTGACATAGTTATAGGGGCAGCTACAAGAGCAGACACAGCTATTGACCCAGGTATAGGCACAACTCCTACATGACCAGGGGTAGATTTAGACATTGACAACTGAGAGGGATGCTGGTTGATAGTAACTAGCATAGGTATAGGGCTAGGGAAAGGTACATAGGTAGGTATAGGGGCAGGTTGTGACATTGACCACCGAGAGAGATTCATTGAGACAATAGGCCAAGCAAGGAGAGGTCATTACAGAGAGCTTGCAGTAGGCTTCCACGACTATGAGATTTGCTAATTATTTTTGAGAGATCTATCGCAGAGTTTAGGAGGTGGAGTTTTACAAGACCTGATATCATGAGTTGCTTCCTCCTAAGTGGTGAGAGAGTTTCAGTAGATCTCAGATGAGCATATCACAGTCCTGAATGGTGAGTGTAGGTGTGACACAGCCATTGCCAGGGGATCAGAGGGATCCAAGTGCAGGTCCCTTAGGTGCAATAGGGGGAGGTACAGGTTCAGTGATGCTAGCAGCGTCTAGGGGCAGTACCACATAGTTTCCATCATTTTCAATGTTATATCATGATGTATACACTAACTCTTGATGACATCACCATTTTGATGATGTATTTCCTAACATTCAAATATCCTTGTACATTTGACATATTTTGAGATATATATGTAGTGATGATGATGATCCTATGTGTTTATGCATTGATTTATGATGGATGCATTTAATTTCTATGTTATGTATGTTATGCAATGTTTTATAATGATGATATTATATGTGTCATGGATGCAATATGTGTTATGATCCTATGGTTTTATGGAAATGTCTACATGCTATTATTTTTTTATTTTTCTAATGCAATTATGTATGATGTGATGGATGTAAGATAATGTTAATGCAAAGATGAATGATCCTAATAATGAATAATCTTATATGGTCCTCTAGATGTATGGTATCCATGGTAACTTATGTTTTTGTATTTTTTGATGCAAATATTATGATCTAATGCATGTATGAAATGAATGAATGATAATTTACATATGTTGATGCCTAGGATGTATGACTAAATGTATATGGATGAAAATGATATGATCAATGCATTTGTTTTTCTTTGGTTTTCTGTAATGCCAATATATGATTGATGAGTTAAATGAATGCCTAGATGATATGATAATGCTATGATTGATGTCATAATGCTCATGCCTCTAAATGATGTTTTTAGCAATGTCAAATGTACTCAATCTATTAATGATAGAAATAACATCAACCTTAGAAAAATCTATAAATTCTATTACAACAACCAAATATGAATGCAACCTAAACATGCTATACTAACAATGCAATAGTGACATCCCAATGATTTATTGTGCTTATTGTCATCATTGAGCTTTTAAAATGTTGAAAGTGAGTACAAACATCAATGATATAATTGAACCATGATGACCTAAGTTCTACTTCCATGATATTTGATAGTGCAAGTTAACACAAGCATCTAGGTATAATTAGACCAAGATGACCTAAGCATCCCAAGGTTGCGTAAACAAACAAGAGTTAACCATTTTCCTATGTGAATCTAAAATTTCATCAGTGATACTTTGTAGATCACGTCCAATGATGATTCTCATAGTAATAATGATTAACTCACATGCAACAGACAAAGAAAATATCAGTCTCAATCATAGCTTTTCTAGTTCTTTGACATCCTTGAATTTATCTTGAGAAATGATAACATCAATCATAATGCAAAAAATTTGAACATTCGTGTGGAAGTGGTAAAACCATGATTTAGAATAGCATCATCCATTGTAACCTTGATTTTTTGCTATTTTTTTGGGATTTTTCAATTTTCCAATTTTTAGGTATTTTTGAGATTTTGACCAAGAACCTAACTTAAAGACCTATCCTAGGGGTCTCGGGGGCTGATCAAAGATAAGCCTTTCCTACGTTATACACATAGAGACCACATAGTTTGACCAAATCGACCGATTTACAGGACCAAGATATAAATAAACACTTAATTACAACGAACTACAACAACACAATTCAACAAGGTGACTCTATTTTTGGATTTTTTGGATTTTTTACCTTTTCATGGATTTTCTGACATGACAAGGATGTTTGATGCATTTTCGATGGTGATTGATGCTCCATATTTGATTTTTTATCAATGGGTAAATTTCTCAAAAGTTAGCAGATTAAATCAATAATATAAACCCAAAGAAACTATAAAGCACAATGAAAGCAAATAAAATAAATGATTATACCAAATAATCTGCTAAGCCTTCATGATTCATCTCCATAGAACCTTCTATCTTGCTGCAAATGTTTAATTGTTTCCCTCATATTTGAGTGTGTGAGAAAATGAATATACAATGTCCAATGCAAGGTTTGAAGGTTTTGGAATGACAAATGCTATGCTATCATACAAATCATAAGCATACAAACTATGTCAACATGACTATACCTATGAAATGCCAATATGACTATGCCTAAGACTCAATAAGTAATCAAATCAAATATGCCAAATGCAAAGTGTGCATGTGTTAGTGTCTAAATCAAAATGTGAGAAAAATTGGTATTTTATAGAAAAACACAATTTTGGATGGATGACTGAGATTAAAAGATGACGAAAGCCAAAAATCAGAGGTCAAGATTGCATGTGACAACCCATAATTAGGTTTAGGGAAAAAATATGAAATGAGTGACCAAGATGCAATTTTAGAAAATTGCATCAACAGTTGAGAATAAATGTGACAATTAGCCAAAAAGATAAAGATTTCAAAAATCAAGAAGATAAAGACTTTACAAAAGATAAGATTCAAAAAATCAAGAAGATAAAGAATGGATAGAAAAAACAGATTTGGAAAATCAAGAATTTGATCAATTACTTGATTTAAATGGAAGAATATTACCATTTCTGAATTAAAATTAATTCAAAAATGTGGATTTTGTGTGACAGTTTTAGATTATTTAATAAAATAAGTGACAGTTAATAATGTGAAGCCATTTTAAATAATTAATTTTATTTAAAATGAGGGACATGTTAAATGAAACAATTAAATAATTAAAGATAATCATTTAATTTAGATATTGTGACCAATAATTAAATAAATTACCAAATCTATTTAATTATGAGAATTAGTGGCATTTTAAATAAATAAATAAGATTCATTAATTTAATAATTAGGACAAAAAGATAATTAAATAAATTAAGACATTTATTTAATTATGGGAAGATTTAGGTAATTAGTGACGTATTGAATAAATAAATAAAATTTATTTATTTAATAATCATGAAGAATAAAAAGACATGAATTAAATAATTATGACTTATTTAATTAATAGTCGAATGTGGACCAAGGACATAATTAAATGTCATAATTATGCTAGGATGAAAGTGGTAAAAATATTGCCTGTACGCCTAGGTCATTTTATGTGTCTACATTTTTGCCCTCTTTGTCATTATGCAACATGTTGCATTGTGACAAAGAATATAAGTCAAAAATATGCCCGAGTGCAAAATAGGATGAGGAAAAATGATGAGGGAGGTAGCAGTATGCCCCCTCGAGAGGAAAATTGGGTTCCAAGAACACGGGTGTGCTCTCAAAATTGATGAGAAGACTAGAAGACGACAGGACAAGAAAGTGTTAGTGCAAAAGATATGGATGATGAAGATGCAAACTAGATGAAATGTTAGAGGGGAAACGAAGAAGGGTGGAATGGGAAAAGAATCCTTCAACATTTGCCAAAGTACTAATAGTTGTTGCTCGAATCATCATTGGGTAGTAAAAAAATGACACAAATGGAAAACAAACACCATGATATGACATAGAACAAGGTGTGCAAGGTCATCCACTTGCAAAATAGACAGTTACAAAAATGATGATCATGACTCATAATAAGAGCATGATTGCCCCGGTCTTTTTGTCATAACTAGCCACAAGCATAGAAAGACAAATAAAGACAATAAAGACAAGTCATGAAACATCATTTCTCCTCTAAATCTTGTTGCTAAGATATCCTTGAGGAACTAGCAACATGACTTGCTGAAAATACCAAGATAAGTCAGTCATCATGATACATCGCTGCTTTTCTAAATCCTATTGCCAGGACATCATCGAAAAACTAGCAACATGATGAAAAATCAAGCCAACCATCATGATACATTGCTTCTTTTCTAAAACTTGTTGCTAGGACATCATCGAAAAACTAGTAACATGGCAGTCCAAAGAGACAAGACAAGACAATCATCATGATACGTTGTTGCTTTTCTAAATCCTGTTGTCGGGACATCATCAAAAAACTAACATGATGAAAAATAAAAACAACCATCATGATATGTCGCTGCTTTTCTAAATCCTATTGCCAGGACATTGTCAAAAAACTAGTAACATGACAGTCCAAAGAGACAAGACAAGACAATCATCATGATACATCGTTGCTTTTCTAAATCCTATTGCAGGACATCATAAAAAAACTAGCAATGATACATCACTACTTTTCTAAATCCTGTTGCCAGGACATCGTCGAAAAACTAGTAACATGATAGTCCAAAGAGACAAGATAAGACAATCATCATGATACGTTGATGCTTCTCTAAATCCTATTGTCAGGATATTGCGGAGAAACTAGTAACATGACAAAAAATCAAGCCAACCATCATGATACATCGTTGCTTCTCTAAATCATGTTGTCAGGACATTGTCAAGAAACTAGTAGCATGATGAAAAATAAAGCCAACATCATGATACATCACTGCTTCTCTAAATCTTGTTGTCAGGACATCATCGAGAAACTAGTAGCATGATGAAAAATCAAATGCCAAATGTTTTCCAAGTGTCTAAATGTCGAGTGTTTTGATGTTAAGATGCTAGATTTTCTGATGTCGAATGCCGAAGGTGTCAAATTTTTCATGTCAACTATGTCATGTTTTGATAATGCCAAATGCTAAAGGTGTCATGTTTGTCATATTTGACGATGCCAAAGTGTCGAATGCCAAAGGTTGCCAAATTCAGGAAGGACACATCCTGAATAATGTTGATGTCAAGAGGATCAATCCTCGAATGTCAAGAGGATCCCTCAAAATGCCAAGTGACAATGACGGTACCAAGGAAGAACACATCCTAAGGTATAAATGACAGAGGCTATTCTTCAGAAAGAAACATCTAAAAAATAACCGAGAGTTGACTGTTTGACCATTATTTGACTGAGTTTGACTTGTTTTAACAGAAAATGATTGGGGTTTGACTATTGTAATAGTTTACTTGTTTTGAGATGACTGGTTGGAATTAAAGACTTTTGACGTGTGTGCCAGTGTAGTGCCATGAACCCTAATGGAATGACCTAGTGCAGCCTCAGGGGCTCATCGACAAATGGCCTTGCCTACGTCATGCACTCAGAGACCTCATAGTTCAACACGACCAATAACTTTGTCTTGATGACCAAAGATTGAGTCATAATTTTATTTTTACAAACCTACAAGGAATGACCTAATGTCTTGGGGACTCAAAGATGAGTCTTGCCTACGTAGAAAATGCGCAGAGACAACGTAGTTCGACAAATGACAAAGACTGACTAATTGGCATGACTGACTTTTGATGGGAAATGACCTTATTTTTGGGATTTTGTCGTGTCATTTGGAAGTTTTCATCTTTTAGCCATGTTTTGATTTATTTGGATTTTGACATTTTTTTATTTTTTTGGATTTTGACATGTTTTAATTTTTTTGGATTTTGACATGTTTTGATTTTTTTGGACTTTTGTCATTTTTTGATTTGTTTGGACTTTTGTCATTTTTTGTTTTTTTTTTTGGGATTTTTGAAATTTTATGATGTTTGAAATTTTATGAGGATCATGACAAATGCATGTGAATGATACCAATAACAAACATGATTGGGCCCCTAGTCAAGCTGAATACCAATTAACGAGTGATGACAATGTTGTTTGATGTGGGAAGGACACATCCTAAAACAACGTGAGGATGACGGTAATGCAACTAAAAGATTAAGGTCTGTAGCCAGGCTAGGAACAAATTCAAGGAATGTTTTGGATGATGTTCATGTATGGAAAAAACTCATTGCATTTGGAATGACTTGGTTAGGACTAGATGGGATGATGGAGTATCCTTAGACTGTTTGACAAGGGAAAGCCAAGGTAGGTGACAAACATGAAAGGATGAGAGGTGGCCTTAGTAAAGGACGGGGGACATGAGACTAAGGGAATTTTCATATGATTTTCAAGGACTGTGTCATATAGGATAATGAGGTTATGACAACAATGACATGATGTTTCACAAATAATGTATGACTAAAGGAGAGGCATGTTAAGAGTTTTCCCAAAGCATGATTTATGTGTGTCAATTTTATGTCAAGACCAAGGTAGGTGGGAAAATGGATGGGTGTAAATGTCATGAGGAAAGCATGGGAAATGAGATGACTTGTCCCAAAGTGTAAAAGTCCACATAGACAATTTATTTTACACATGACGCCTGTTTGCCAGGTTATCATCATGGTACTTATCCAGGGTGCCTGTTTTCCAGGTTTTCACTGTTGGATGAAATTTTTCTCTTTACTATTTTCTTGAATTTTTTTATTTTATTTTTTTTGGTGTCACCAAGATTCCTGTTTGTCAAGTTTTCATCAGGGTGACAATTTTTTGTAATTTTTCATTTTTTTTCTATTGTTGATATTTTTGGATAGCCTTGATGCTTTAGATGACCATTGAATGTTTTGAATCCAATGATGGTGCTAATCTAGAGACTGGTGCCATGATATGCCAATAATTTCCTTTTTGAAGTAATTGTCTAGTCAAAATGATAGCGCTTGCATACAACTGATTGATGTCATTGTGATCCTTGTCAACACTAGAGTTAACCTTATCAGAATACACACATCGCGATAGAGTTCCATGAGATTCCATATGGTAAAGAGTTGTTGCCATTATGTGACAGATTTGTGACGTGGGATCTTTGGACTTTAGATGAGATGTAGGATTATGACGGATGATGGTAGACATGGAAAGGTTGTCTGGACATTTGGATGAATCACTTTTTATTTTCCAAACTTGGTATGGTGGATGATGGATTTTGGAGGGATGAAGTTTGGAACCAACACCTTTAGATTCCTTGCTTGATGACCATTTTGAAGGAGGTGGACATTTGTTATATGTGGGAGTCTTCTTGTCATGTGGCTCCACATTGTGATTGACTTTTTCTTTTGACATATTTTCTTTGCTTGATCCACTTGTCTTTGGGATCCATTTTAACTTCATTTTTCCACTTGACTATTTGTTTGATTCAATGGCCTTTGACATTTGGTTTTGATTTTTTGATTTATATGTATTTTGTCTTTATTGGTTCCAAAGGGAAGGTTTATTTATGATGGAATGATCATTTATGGCATGGGTAGATGGGGTGTTGGAAACACCCTTATGACAAGGATTACTCATGGAATCCATTTTGACATTTGTATCTGACAAGGTTTCCCCCAGTATCGAGGAGGTTCCACTGTCATCGTTTGATTTGTTGTCTGAAGAATATCTGAGACCTTGATGTCTGTAATTTTCCTAAATTTGTATAGGTTCTCTAATGCCCTGTTCATGTATGCCTAGTCCTTTTCCTTGATAATGCATGTTCTAAAAAATGCTATTTGTGATGGGTTATTTGTTTTTTTGAAAGCAAGATGCTAACCCATCATTGTGTATGTGGACACTATCACTTGGAATGTTCTCATCTACGAGAAAGCCTACTCTGATAAAGAGAGATGACCCTAGTTGATAAAGTGTCTTAGCTTCATTGTCATGTTGGACATATTTCTGAATGATATCTTTGGTCTGATCTTATGATATGTTAGGTTTAGATGATTCTATTGATGTTTCCAAGTCAATGTCAAAATTGTCTTTATAGTCATTTTCCCGGAGTCTAGTAAATTTAGCTATGGTGTGATCATTTTTAAATATGTCCATAGTGGAAGACTCTTGTTTTGGAGGAAGATCGTCTATGGGTGCAATGGAGGCAAGTGTCTCATTTTGGAAAGTGTCAATATGCGGAGCTTGGATATGTTTGTCCTCAAGTTTTTGATCATGAATGGTGTAAAGGTGAAGGAGTGGGTTGTTTTGGACTTCTTGGTCAATGGTAGGGTCTTGGTCAAAGAGGGGGTTGTCATGGATGATATAATTGGGAATAGAATCATTGTCAAGGACATGTGTGTTTTGGATGTCATGATTGTCTTGAAGGACTTCTAGGATGGACTAAAAGATAGGGTCATGGGATGTACTACCTTGTTCTTGACATGAGGGTGATGTTATAATGTCATGCTTTGGGATTTTGTTTTGACACGTGTCTTCAAATTTAGACAATGGGATTTGACTTTGGACTATGATAGAATTTGCATGACTAAACGTGGCTTGTGAGGGAGTGACTTGAAAAGGGTTAATGGATGAAGGACTAGGATAAGACATGGGGGCTTGGACTAGAATAGTTGGTAAAGGACTAGGATATGACATGGAGACTTGGACTAGATTAGTGTAAGGTTGACTAAGATAGGACATGGAGACTTGGATAGGATCGATATGGTATGATGTGGAAACTTGACATGAGTTAGTAGATGGTTGATAAGACATGTAGAATTGGACAAGATTGATAGGTGAAGGACTAGAATATGTCATGGATACTTGGAATGGGATAGTGGATAGTTGGGTTCCCTTGTCAAGGTTAGGATAAGGGTGACAATTAGAAATTTTTTGTGACTTAATGGTGGGGTTTCTGTTAAGGGACATTTGATAGTGAGGGTAGACAGATGGAGGACTTGGGATGATGGGTTGTCAGTAGGAAGGGTATGTAGGTGATGTTGGTCTCAAAGTATTAAAGTCAAAGCCATGTGGTAGTTTAACCCCTTGGTCCAAGAGAATGGTAGATACCTTTGAGGGTCATGTAGGACTAAGTTTTCTACAAAGGAGGCTATGCCAGGATTTTGCGCTGCAACTTCTAAGTCTTTTACATATACGTGTACATGTCGACTCATGGAAGATTGTCTGTTCATGTTGTGAAATGGGTCAAAAAAAGTCTAGTGTTGGTTTGTGTCATAATTATTATTGATGTTGGGATTGGAATCTTGTCCAAAGTTTGTCATTTGTCCTCTCTTTCTTTGAAGCCTAGTCTCAACCATAAAAGGGAATTTCTCAAATGAGGACGATGAGAATGACAACTAAATGCAAGGATGACACTAGCCTATGTTTTTGGATTTTTTTGGATAAAGGATGACAATGCAAGACTATGTTTTTGGATTTTTGACAATAAGGGATGCAATATGACAATGTTGTCCAAATAAAATGACTAATGTCAAAGGACAATGAAGACTAAGATGACAAGTTATGACACTATTTTTTTTGTATTTTTGGAGGATGTCAATGCCAGGTGATAATGATGACTAATGTGAAAATGTTGGTTATGGAAATGACCAATGCAAAGTCTAGATGCCAAATGAGGACTATGATGACAATATTTTGGATTTTAAAGATATTGAAGGTGAGGACTAAAATGATTTGAATGTCTAAGGTATGCAAATGAAAAGGTCTAAAATGATTTGGAAGAAGGTTGCCTAACCAACCTATGCTTGATCTATGTTAGAATTTTGGAATATAAAAGGACTTGTTTGAAGGACTAAATGACAAGGAAAAAATGACAAGTGAGTCTTCCTAACTAGAATTTTGAGTTGGAAGGATCTCACAAAAGGACAATGACTAAAGAAGATAATGATGATTAATTCCAATGATAACCTAATTTTGAAATTCAAGATTTTGCAAAGTGAGGTAAGGTTGCCCTAATCCAAAATATGCAAAATGAGATGAGGACCTAGGTTTTTGATTTATGACTGAAAATGCAAATGGTGAAGCCTAAGAATGAAGCTAGAATTTGAAAACATGACCCTATGGTAAGATGCAAGCTAAAGTGTACAAGGAATGAGAGATTTGAGTAATTTTCTAATCTAGTTTCGACAGAAGACTTCTGGAGGAAGATGTTTGATAGCAAGCTAAAAATGTTTGGACTTGAAGTTTTTGTAAAAAATTCAATTTGCTTGAAGTTGATTTTTTGTTTCCAGATGTGTGAATGTTGTTCGTTTTGTTTCAATATCCAAAAAACACTTGGAAAGCACGATATTTTCAATGTAACCAAACACAAATAAGACAAGAACAATCCTATGGTTAGGCTAGGACAATATTCACTAGATTTCACGTGGGTTTCCCCAACCACATATCCTTAGCATGTGAATCCAAAAGCTTGGTTGCACGAGCTCCCCCTTATAGTGCACTCTCTTCTCAGGTCAACCAAGCTTCCAACCCCCATGAAACTCCCATGGTATATTGATTACCTCTACTAAAGATTGTGAAGATGTGGATGCCTTCACACCGACCGGTGCTACACTAGCAAATAGAAGGTTTTTGGCTACTACACAAAGGTGTTTAATTTAGGACCCTCATTCGAGTGGCCATACATGGGGTGCAAGATTAATCTCAGATTAGGAGGCACTCCAACTTGAAGAGGTTAAGCTCAACAGGGTTTTGGGGAGTACTACTTGGTTCGTATGACACATCTGCACTCGTAATCTTAGGTTTTCCCTTAAGATTCACATTTATATACCGGTCGGGGGTAGCTTGGCCTTAGCTTTGTTGCCAGTTTGAGTCACCTAGAGGTGATGAAATCCCCTGGAAGGCCCAATTTCTAGAGGCAATAACCGTTTCTCTTACACCCAGGATTGCATGATTGCACAAGGGGAGAGGATACTACGATTATTGCATCAGGGTTACACAAAAACAAAGTGAGTCTAACTTTCTGATCACCTAGTTTGCACAAGGTGAGAGCATATTCGCCTACCACTTTCAAACACAGTCAGACAATATTGAAAGCATCTTCATTTTATGTTCACCAAAAGAAATATTTTCTATTCTAAAAAATAACAAACACAATGTTTTAAAATAATTCTTGGACACTCGAATATGTAAACAGAGATTAGTAGTTTTATGAAATAGTCTTGGACCCTTGAAACGTAACCACCACACACTCTGAACAATGATTAGTAACATGAAAAACACCTATGCTAGGAAGAATGCTAAAAAAAACCAAAATGTAAAACAAAAAAGAATAGAAAACAAAAAATCCCGAATGCAAAATTTGAAAAGAAAACTTTTCCAGGAAAATGCGTCAGAATAGAGCGAATGTGTCACTCTATGCATCAAATGTGGCTTGACCTTGCGTTTTGGTTTAACAAATAGATGCCATCCAAGAAGGCAGATGTGTCGTTTGAATGCTCAGATGCGGCTCGGTCTGTCAAATGTGGCGTTCCAAATTGTGATTGCGGTGCAATAGAGTGATTGTGGTGTTTTGGCTTTCAAATGCGTTACGACATAGCAGATGCAACTTAGGAAAACTCAAATGCGTCATTTCATACCTATACCTACATAAATGATAGAAAACAAAAATTGTATGAAAAAAAATAATAGAGTCGGGTTGACCAATGTATCAATGGGTAAATTTCTCAAAGGTTAGCAGATTAAATCAATAATATAAACCCAAAAAAACTATAAATCATAATGAAAGAAAATAACATAAACAATTATACCAAATAATTAGCGAAGCCTTCATGATTCATCTCCATAGCACCTTCTATCTTGCTGCAAATGTGTAATTTTTTCCCTCAGATTTGAGTGTGTGAGAAAACGACTATGACAATGTCCAATGCAAGGCTTGAAGGATTTAGAATGACAAATGCTATGCTATCATGCAAATGATAAGCATACAAACTATGTCAACATAACTATGCCTATGAAATTCCAATATGACTATGCCTAAGACTCAATAAGTAATCAAATCAAATATGCCAAATGCAAAGTGTGTGTGTGTCAGTGTGTAAATCAAAATGTGAGCAAAATTGGTATTTTATAGAAAAACGCAATTTTGGATGGATGAACGAGATTAAAAGATGATGAAAGCCTAAAATCATAGGTCAAGATTGCATGTGACAACCCATAATTAGGGTTAGGGAAAAAATTTGAAATGAGTGGCCAAGATGCAATTTTAGAAAATCGCATCGACGATTGAGAATAAATAAGACAATTAGCCAAAAAGATAAAGATTTTGAGAATCAAGAAGATAAAGACTGGACAAGAAAAGCAGATTTGGAAAATCAAGAATTTGATCAATTACTTGATTTATGGAAGAATACTACCATTTCTGAATTAAAATTAATTCAAAAATGTGAATTTTGTGTGACAGTAAATAATCTTTTTAGATTATCTACTAAAATAAGTGACAGTTTATAATGTGAAGCCATTTTAAATAATTAATTTTATTTAACATGAGGGACATGTTAAATGAAACAATTAAATAATTAAAGATAATCATTTAATTTAGATATTGTGACCAATAATTAAATAAATTACCAAATCTATTTAATTATGAGAATTAGTGGCATTTTAAATAAATAAATAAGAGTCATTTATTTAATAATCAGGAGGACATAAATATAATTAAATAAATTAAGACATTTATTTAATTATGGGAAGATTTAGGTAATTAGTGACGTATTGAATAAATAAAGAAAATTTATTTATTTAATAATCATGAAGAATAAAAAGACATTAATTAATTAAATAATTATGACTTATTTAATTAATAGTCGAATGTGGACCAATGACTTAATTAAATGTCATAATTATGCTAGGATGAAAGTGGTAAAAATAGAGCCTGCAAGGCTAGGTCATTTTTATGTGTCTACAAATTTCACTATGATAATTGATTTCATTGTGTTTATCCTCCTACTGTTTATTTGTTGGTTCAAGCTCGAGATTTGTTGCCCCCAATGAGTTCAGGATTTTGCCCCTAGTGGAAACAAGCCAGTTTATTATGGATATGTACAATGGTTAAGAAACCAAGGTAAGACATGACCAACATAACAAGGTATGCATATGCAGCTCGAATGAAGGATGTAGAAGGTAACGGTACCAAGCCAGTGATCAACACACGTTCCCATAGAGGAAGAAGCCAGCCTGTCACAAATAGCACTTGTTGCCAGGTTTTCACCACTTGCTTTTATTGCACTTTTTTAGATTTTATGATTTTTCACTTATTTTTTAATTTTGTTTTGTATTTTTTCACTTTTTTGATTTTTTTTGTATTTTTTCACTTTTTTTATTTTTTTGTTGTCACCAAGATGCCTGTTTTTCAGGTTTTCACTAGGGTGACCATTTTTTCAAGACATTTTCTATTTTTTTGGATTTTTTTAGGACTGTTTATGATGTTTTTGGATTTTTTCAAGACTTTTTATGATGTTTTTAGATTTTTTTAGGACTTTTTCTGATGTTTTTGGATTTTTTTCAAGACTTTTATAGATGTAGTGGCTGAATTATGCATAGAATTTCTTGAGATGAAGATTATTCATGGGTTCCCCAAATTGATCCCCTTCTGGCGTGGACAAATGATATGCTCCTAAACCATAAACTGAAACAATGAAAAAGGATCCCAACCAATTTGGTTCAAATTTTCTTTTCTTCTCTCTATCTTGCTTATTGTGTGGGTTTTCCTTTAACACTAAGTCACCCACTTGGAATGTTATGGGTTTGACCTTGTGGTTGTAACTTCTAGATAGTCATTGCTGGTAGGATTTTAGGTGGTTCACTGCATGTTGGCATTGCTCATCTAGTAGTTCTAATTCTTGCAATCTTGAGACTCGATAGTCTTCATCAGGGATGATACCTTTCAAGGAAACCCAGAGCGATGGTATTTCAACTTCAATAGGTACAATGGCCTTAGCTCCATATACCAAAGCATATGGTGTAGCTCCTATCGGTGTGCGGATATTGGTGTGGTACGCCCACAAAGTATGGTTTAATTGGATGTGCCAATCATGTCCTACGTCATTGATGGTTTTCTTCAAAATCTTTAGAATAGTCTTGTTGGAAGCCTCTGCTTGACCATTCCCCTAGGGATAATATGGTGTAGAGAAGCGATGTTGGATATTGAACTTCTTACACAATTCTTGCATGTCTTGATTTTTGAATGGTCTTCCATTGTCAGTGACTATGGATTGGGGAATGCCATACCGACAAATGATGTAGTTGAGGATGAATGATGAAATCTGCTTTCCTATGATGTTCGTTAAAGGAACAACCTCAATCCATTTTGTGAATTATTATGTAGCTGTGATGATAAACTTGTGTCTGTTTGATGAAGACGGGTGAATTTTACCAAGATCTAGTCACCACTGACAAAATGGCCATGTGGATGCAAAAGGTTGGAGTTCTTGCACTGGTGCGTGGATGAGGTTGCTATGAATCTAACATTTCTTCACAAACTGGAAAGACTCATTTTCCATAGTTGGCCAATAATATCCTAAATGAAGAAGTTTCTTGGCTAAGGTTAGGCCACTTGAATGTGTTTCGCATACACCCTCATGGACTTCTTGTAAAGCTATTATAGACTCATCGCGTTCCAGACATCATAAGAGAGTTTTTTCAAGACCTTGTTAGTATAGTACATCCACTATAAGTGTATGTTGGGCGGCTTGGTGAATGAAATTGCATTTTTGATTTCATGAAAAATTAGGTGGAAGAGTGTTATCTTTTAGGTAGGTATAAATTTCACCTTAGATTGAGGTATTGGAATCAGATAGGTGACAGATAACATGGGATTTAGTATCATCATACGCAAGGGAAAATAGTTGTTCCACCAAGAACTCGTAATGAGTTCTTTTCTCTAGAATTTGTAACAAGGAAGCAATAGTAGCCATGGCATCAACGACTTTATTGTCCACTCTTTGAATATGTTCAAATTTGATATCCATAAAATATTTCTTGAAATCATCTAGCATTCTCTTATAATGCCTCAATTTTTCATCCCTTGTTTGATAGTCATCATTGACTTGGTTAATGACTAACTGAGAATCCTCATACACTTGTAATTCTAGGACCTTCCATTCTATAGATGTTTTGATGCCAATAATTAATGCTTCATAATCTATCATGTTGTTAGTACAAGGGAACATTAGTCTATATGATTTTGGTATGGTATGTCCTTGTGGAGTGAAAATAGAATTCTGGCTCCTAATCCATGTTGGGTGTGAGATCCATCAAAGTATAGTATCCACTATTTTGTAGCCAAGGTAAGAACATCAGCATCTAGAAATTCAATGTGTAAAGGATGATTATCTAGTAATGGTGCCTCTGCCAACTAGTCAGAAATTGCTTGTCCATTTATTTCCTTCCTATCTACATATTGGATGTCAAATTCACTGAGTATCATGACCCATTTAGCCAATCTCCCTATTAGGTTAGCCTTGTTGAGAAGATATTTTAAAGGATCAATTTTAGCTATCAACTTTATGGTGTGAGTTATCATGTAGTGTCGTAGCTATTGGGTAGCGAATACTACTGCTAGACAAGCCTTTTCACTGGAGGTATAATTGATCTCATAGCTATTTAGTGTCCCGCTAATGTAATAGATTTCCCGTTCTTTTCCTACTGAATCTTCTTATGCTAATAGGGCTCCCAATGATGTCTCTGTGGTAGCAATATATAATAGTAGTGGCTTCCCTTCTGTTGGTGGTACTAGGACATGTAGATTCATTAAATATTGTTTCAAATGGTTGAAGGCTCCTTCACATTTCTCATCCCATTAGAAGGAAACATTTTTATGCAGTAGATGAGTGAAGGGATGGGTCTTGTCTACCAGCTGTGAAATGAATCTGTGGATTGATTGAAACCTCACTTGTAGAGAATGGAGTTGGCTAATGTTCTTTGGCGGTGGCATTTCAATAATAGCTTTAAATTTGGCTAGATATACCTCAATCCCTTTTTCTAATACTATATAAACCAGGAGTTTTGTTGATGTCACCCCAAACACACATTTCTTGGGATTTAGCCGTACATTGAATTTCTCCAGTTTGGTGAAGATTTTATCTAGGATCTCCAAATTTCCTTCCATGGTATATGATTTGGCTAATAAATCATCTACATAGTTTTCCATGAAAGTATATATCATATCATGAAAAATTGTTGTCATTGCATGTTGGTAAGTAGCTCCTGCGTTCTTCAAGACGAATGCTATAACATTCCAACAAAAGGTTCCCCATGGAAAAGTAAAGGCCATTTTATCTTGATCTTCTAGGGCTATTTTGATTTGGTTATACCCAGAAAATCCATCCATCAGTGATAGCATGCCATGTCCTTCTGTCAAGTCTACTATCATATCTATATTGGGCAGAGGAAAGTCATCCTTAGGAAAAAAATTGTTAAGATCTCAGAAATCTGTGCATATGCAAATGTTGTTGTCACACTTTAAAAGTGGTACTATATTGGAAATCCATTCGGCATAGTGAATGGGTCTAATGAATATTGCATCTAACAATTTCTTCAACTCTGCCTTTACCAATAGGGTGATATGGGGGTGCATTTTTCTCAACTTCTACTTGACTAGTTTCACTCCTAGAGGTAATGATAGATGATGCATGATGACTTCTAGATCAATTCTTGGCATGTCAGCATATGAACAAACAAAGTTAATTTATTTTTTTGTGAAAAATTTGAGAAAGCTTGGCTTTTCCTAGTCTATCAAAGATGCCACTAGATGAATAGTCTTCACTGTCTCTTCACCATCGATGTTGACAGATTGTGTGGGTTCAATCAAGAAATTTTATCTTTCCTGAAAAGTTTCTAGGAGAGCATCAAATATTCTATCCTTTGATGCCTCAGAGAGGTTTTCGCTATTGGATGCGCTCTTTGTTTTTACTTTTTCCAGATCTAACACAACCATTGAATGGTTTTAACTATTAGATCTATTTCCTGTATTATTCATTTTGCAGTTGAAAGATTTGATACTCCCTTGTATGGAAGCCTTGTTACGATGTTCATTGGCGGAATCTTTTTCGGGATCATTGGCACAGAGGAAATTGATGATGATGTCATCATTTGAAAATGTAGGGATGCCAAATGGCTCGGTTAGGTCCCAATTTATAAGCTCAAGATGCACTAAGGGTAAGCAGTCACCAGACGGGTTAAGGTTAGAAATGGTAAGAGTTTAGATAGCGGTGTCTTCAATTTTTCCAATAGCAAAATCAAGGTCTAGAAGGTAAATTTCCTCCAAATTATCTCTTTCACTCTGAGTTGAATCATTTTCACTGGAATCATCAAGGTGTTGTGGTCCAAATTCAAATGGTTTAGAACCTTACCCTTGTCCTTCTTTGATTAGGGGTGCATATTTGTGTACTACATCAATGTCCTTGTCATGACATGACTCTTTTGATAGTGAATCCCACTCATATTCATTGGAATTAGTCTCTTGCTCATCATTGGCTTGTAACTGTAGGATTCTTTCAACCACCTTTTCTTTTGTGTCCTTATAGCCCAAACTAGTCTTGTCTTTTGGATTGATTAAAATGGGTTGAATTGGCTCTACAATTTCTTCTTTTCTTTTGCCTATGGGACCTTTCCCTTCATATCCCATCTTTTTCCAAAATAGTGAAACCTTTTCCATATTGAGCTATTTGTACATTTTCAGTTGCTGCTTGGGATTCTTCCTTATCTTTATAAAGACAGTTTAGAACATCATTGTCTTCTGATTCATCAAACCTGGTGCTTTCTTTTATAAAACCTCCATCAAATTTGGTAACTATTTGTGGGGTTTGCTGTGTTGACATGGAGGGTTGTCCATAAAATTTTGGAGAAGAAAAGTGTGAAAGACATAGGGACCATTCAAAGAAGTATTCACCAACACCTTTGTCTTTGATTTGAGCTTTTTCATCAAATTGCTTTGACAAGGAATTCAATTGGGTTTCAGGATTTGAGGAGGTGGATGGAGAAACTTCTTCTTTCTTCTCAAACTGTTTAGACATGGAATTGGATTGAATTTCATGATTTGTGGAAATGACCAATGGTCTGGATGAGGAACTTGACTGGCTCTGATCATTGGAACTAGTGGGAGTGTAAGATTCTCTATTATGAGGCACAAAGATATCTTGGATAGATTTTAGTGTATTACAATACTGGGGACTATTTGAATCAGTTGAAATGGTAATCTCCTGACCACCACAAGGAAATTTTAGACATTGGTGGTATGTGGAAGGGACCACTTGCATTTCATGAATCCATGGTTGACCCAATAATATGTTATAGGTTAGATCCTTGTCTAAGACTTGGCAAATTACATCTTTCTGGATTGGTCCCACTTGAATAGGTAGGATGATTAACCCCTGTGAAGCTCTTTCCTCACCATCATATGCTTTTATTGTAATATTTTTCTTTGAATCAATTGCATTCTCAGAAAATCCTAAGGCACATACAAGCTCTAAAGTACATATATTCAAGTTAGCTCCTCCATCTATCAGGACACGTTTGACACGATGTTTATGGATTAGGACTTCAATATGAAGAGTAGCATTGTGGGGATGATAAATGGATGCGTCATCATTTTCAGAAAATGATATGCAATGTGGAGCGGTTAAATGTCCCACCATGGCTTCGAATTTACAAACTTCTAGATTCGTTGGCACTGTTGTGTCCACTAGGGATTTTTCCAAAATCTCTTTGTGGGTGGGTGAAATCTTTAGCAATTCCAATATTGATATTTGTGCAGGGATCTTTTGTAATTGGTCCACTATGTTGTATTGATTGGAGAGGGTATGAGCATTTTAGATGAACTTCCTTTTAAGACATATTTGGCATGTGCTCTTGTGGTCACATTCATTGGTACATTGTCTTGTTTCCCATTGATTTTGATGACATTGATTTGAGTATCATTTTCATTCATGTTCGGTTTGGTGTCATTGATTTGATTTTTAAGGACAACGATGTCTTGTTCTTGTTTGATTGGAATGTCATAGATCATATTATCATTTGCAGTAATGTTTTTGGTGATAATTGGTTTCAATGGTATTTATTTGATTTTTTGCTATTGAGATATGATTTATGACAATATCATGGACATAGTTTACATTCTTTTCCTTGCTATTCATTGTAGAGGATTCCCATTTTTCATAGTTAGGTAAAGGATTTTTTAATGCTCTATGATCTACATTTGTTTGGAGTCCCTCTATTCGTATGATTTTGCTATCTATCAATTCTTGTATTTTATGTTTCAATTGCATGCAACTATTCATTTGGTGATATTTGCATCGATGAAATTCATAGTAATAGGAATCATTCAACCATGATGATTTTAATTTTGGTTCAAATCCTCAAGTGTGAGGTAGTGTTATGAGGTTATTTTCAAGAAGTTCTCTCAATGCAGATTCGTGTGATTGACCCAAAGGGGTTATTTTTTTGCGGATTGATTGTGTTTGATATGGTGGAGGTTTCGATGGGGTGTTACCTTGATTGTGGCCACTTTGATTATTGGACGAGTTGACATTTTGATTAGTGCCTTGATTGATAATTTGATCCATCTTGGTTGCATGGTTCCCGACAAGTTAAAGACTAGTTTAGCATTATGTGTTTCGGCGGTACTGTCATTGGCATTTTTGTTCCTTGTTTAAAATTTGGGGTTTTCATTGTTATGATGATTAGAGGAACTAGCATTGTTTGATCCTTCAATGTGAACCTTCAATAGCCCTCTTTTAACTAAGGCTTATTTGATTTTGACACCATTTTCTACCATCTTCTCAAAGCTAGGGGGACATTGTAATTGCAATCTATAGCTCATTTCATTTTTAAGGTTATCGATAAAAAATTCCATCTTTTCTTGTTCGGGTATCGGACGAGCGTAACGAGCGAATAACCACCTTTGGAGGAATACAAGAAAATATTCTCCTTATTTTTATTTGGTATTACAAAGATCCTTCATGGTTATCTTATGTGCGATGTTATAGGAATATTGTGTGATGAATTTGTTAACCAGTTCTTCGAAGGATTTTATGCCTAGTTACAACTTCAAGAACCATTCCATGCAATGGCCCCCTAGACTATGAGGAAAGAGTCTCATGGTTCAAAACTCTCTCACATGATCTATCGGATTAGACTTCCCATTCTATTTTTCATATTTTGGTAAGTCACAATTTGTAGGAAATGGTATCATGTTTAACCTTCTATCAAAGGGATAGGGACAAATATCTCACAATAAGTATCATTTTGGATTCCCTCCTTACATATATTGGAGTTGTTGTTGAGGGTTTTGCCTCTGGTTTGTCAAGGTAGCCATTTGATCTGCAGTAGGCATTTCAGTTTCAATTTTCTTTGATATACTCTTCAATTTATTCACATCAAAGTCATTTGGTAACTTAACCCTTTGGTTGGCTAACATCAAAAGGTATTTCTCCCCATCCTTTTCAAAGAATTTTTCTAGGAATTTATGGAATTTTGGGTCTTGATTCGATTGTTCAATTTCTTCTTTTGTTATCTCATCTGTTTCATTTTGAGAAATCTTATAAAAAGGATTTTCTTTTGGTTGAGCCATAGTATTTGGAGGTTCAATTTATTTTTCCTTAAGTTTTTGTTTTTGGGGCCTTGTTAAAATGGGCATACAAGTGACTAAGGTTTGAAAAATTTTGACTATTATTTGAGAGTTCCAAGGAAATACCTAGGTTGAATAGAATGATGAATTCTATTGATGTAACCAAGGTGATGAAATTTGATACAAAGTGTATTGTTTCAAGATGAAGGATAATAACCTTGATAGGAAAACTCAACTTGATGATCAAATTTGGGTGTTGATAATGATGGACACTTTTAGATGTTTGATCAAAGTTTAGGTAAAGTGTTTCACTTGGATAAGTCAATTTTAACAAGGTTTTGGACTCTAAGGGATAATTCCAAACTTGAGGAGATTTTGAAAATTTGGTTCCAATTGTGAAATGGTGAGAAATTTCCTTTTTAGACAAGATGTTTGAATCTTTGGAAGAGTCTTGGATTTTGGCAATAATAAAATGAATACAAACTGGGGTTGTTCTTTGAAGATTTTCTATGAAAAATGAAGAGAAATCTATCCCTAAAGTCATAAAGTGTTGCAAGATTTTTTTGACGATCCTTTGGACTAAGAGCTATGGGTTTTGGTTTTTGGATTTTAACCTTTCGTGAAGTCATTGGATAAAGATCATGTTTATACTCTTGTCAAAACTAAAGAATGACTCTGGACTGGAAAGGTGTGTGAATTCTGGGTTCAAAATGAAGGATGGAAATTATATTCAGTTCTCTATTTTTGGATTTTGGTGGATGTGTCGTTAGAGTAGGTGGAAGTGCTAAAAGGAAGAAGTGCTAAATAAAATATCAGATGCGCCACAAAATAGCTAGGATGCACCATAGAATCAGGTGAATACGCCACAGAATAGCTCAGATGAGCCAAAGTTTTAGGTCAATGCGTTGGAAAATGAGGTGGGTGCACTGTAACAAAAGGTGGATGCACCAGAAAAAGGGATGGATGTGCTATAGAAATCAGTGGAAGTGTTGAATAGGGAATGTAACAGTTTATCTCTAGTTTACTTGATTTTTCTAGTTTTTGGTCAAAGGACGGTTTGTTCCAAATGATGTATTCTCAATCACAATTTTTGTAGTTTTTTCCAGTGTGTAAAGTTTTTTTTGAAGTTTGTTTTGAAGACACTTTGAGAATCACAATCAAGCACAACGTACATTCCCTAGGGTTGTGAAAGACTATATTCTCTTGGATTCCATGCAGATTTTACCCCAACCACACTTATCTTTAGCAGATGAATTCAGAAGCTTGGCCACATGGGATCCCCCTTACATTGCACTCACTTCTCAAGTCAACCAAGCTTCTAGCCTCCATGAAACTCCCATGGAATACTGATCATCTCTACTAAAGATTGTGAGAATGTGGATGCCTTCACAATAACCGTTGCTATACCAAGAGAATAGATAAAGGTTTCGGCCAATCTACAACAAGGGTTTTAGTAAGGACCTTTTGTTCATAGGGATTGACCCATGTGGTGAGAGACCATTTTTTCCCTTCTTATCAGGACCAACTATGTGATATTGGCCTTTGTTCCAATATCCTCACTTATATACCATCTGGAAATGCGCTTCGCTTTAGCATGTTACCGGTTGGGTTGTTCCCTTGGGTGAGTACTTTTTCCCCAAAGAAGGCCATCTAGGATGAACAAAAGTGAGAGAGTATACCCATAGTTCAATCACTCTTTATTCCACATGAATAAAGAGAGAACCCTCATTGTATACCCTACTCACACTCGTAGATAAACAAAGAATGGGTCTGGATTTTTGGTCACCTAGTCAAGGGGAGAGCATATTCCTACCATTCAAAACACACCACAAATAAATGAAAAGGAATGGGTCTAGCTTTTTGGTCACCCAATTAAAGGGAGAGAATATGCCTACCATTCACACACGCAACAAACATGGTGTTCTTTCCTTGTTAATTAATCTATGTTCCTAATTTAAGCAAGAAGGAAAGACATAAAATCCAGCCCCTACATCAGATTTATTAGTAGTTTATCATATATTTTCTTTGAAAAGCATTCTAGAGTTTCAACAAGGTCTTTGACAGCATTTTATGCAATTTGCAAAATAAAAAATCTAGCATCAGTTTTCATTCTTGGGAAAATTTACATAAATAATTGAAAGTGCCACAACAATAAGCAGAAGTGCCAAAAAGATAAAAGCACCACATAATCAATTAAAAGTGCCATATAAATTGGCCAAAGTGCCACAGAAAAGGGGCAAAGCACCACAAAAACTCCCTAATGTGCCACAGAATGGCTTTGATGCGCCGAAGAAATCTTTTGAAGTGCCAGAACAGTTGGTTGATGTGCTAGACAATCCTTCGTAAATGCCAAAGAATTACATGGTTGCTCCAGAAAACTACTCGTCTGAGCCTATAAAACAAACTTTCCAAAAAATATCAAAATAACAGGGGTTGGGCCCCATGGTGGGTGCCAATTTATGTGTGTAAGAAAATATATGTGAATTATATAAAACTAACAACACAAAGATGGAAAGTATTATAGTAAGGAAATCTAACTTAACCAAACACAATTCGATAACAAAATTCCTTAAAACTTCTCATCTTCCTCTAATCTCAAATGTCTTAGTAATTTATGCTCTTTGATATTATTTATGCATAAATCACTGAGATTTCATCTAAGAAACAAGTAGCCTATTTATCTATAATGCAGAATCTAAGTCTACATCTACATGATTGAAGGATTCAGCTGGATGAAATGATAAAATGACATAATGAATGAGCTGTTGTATACAAAATGATATGTAAATGATGCAAAACATAATTAAACTAATGAAAGTGATGTGGAAATTATTCTAAATGCTAAATTGAAACAAGCTAAGAAACATCTAAAGGAGCCATGATTCTAATCTAAATTGGTAAACTATGTAAATGTTGAATTGGAAATGTAAAACTAAGCTCTCAAAATGCTGAATGAATTCCTGTAAAGTAATATTATGCAAATGCTCCTTGTGAAAAATTTGTAAATGGGCCTCAATTTATAGATTTTTCCAAGGCATTGGGTGAGTTGGCAGCCATGAACGATTGAGATTTGATCTAGAGAAATTGACGTTAAAGAACGAGAAGGATGTAGAAACCAAGGCAATTGTTACCTTTAGTAAAACCATCTTGCCAAGTGTAAGAAGGAATCATTTGAATGAAGAAGCCATGTGTCTTGAAGGTGGTTAAATTGTTGAGAAAAAATATCCATTTTAGAAAATAAGAATAATTATTTTCATGTGACACATGGTGAGTTGGAGGGTGAGGTGGAAGGTAGTTAGAAAAATATGTAGAAATGTGATGAAATTCAAATTTAAAAAATCAAATTAAATAAGAAGGAATCAATTAAAATAAAACAAATTATTTAGATTTGTTTATTTCAATTAAATCATGAAGAGGGTGAATTAAAATAGAGGAATTAAGAGAATAGGAACTATGTAAATAAATTTGCAATTTATTTATATAGTAGAAGAATAAAGATTTCATTAATTAAATAATCAATATTTAATTAATATTTTTTAGACCAATTTTGACTGTATACAAAGATTATGAGTGGAAAAGGAAGTTAAATATGATGATTAAGGATAGTGACAATAAGGCTATCCCTGTACAAATGTGGACATATATTTGGGATTAGGATTGCTCCAATTCCAATTACATCTTGTTTGCCAATGTTATAAGACATAGTATCTTAGAGTCATTGGGTGTGGAACCTAAATTTAGACTTTCTTCAGAGATCAGAAGTCTTATGCACCTAGAGGATGTACCAGGCTCTACAACAACACATAATTGGGCTGATTGGTTTCTACATTCTGAATATACTTTGATCAGGGTTTATGGAGCTAAGGTGGCACCCCATTGTTTACCCTTTTATGTCTTAGATATATTGGATTTCATGGAGCTCATGTGCAAAATGGATGTTATGGACTATGAAATGTTTAGAAAGGACAAAAAGGGCTTTGTAGTACATCCCCAATGTACTTTTTCTTATTTTAAATTCACTGCCCTTGAGGGGTATGAAAAATTAGGCATTATGGTGAATAATCTCAGAATGCCTATCAATGAGATTAGAATTTTTGATCTAGAGAGATTTGTAGCAGGAAAAATAAGACAAAAGAACTTAGGCATCATACATCATGAATTCCTCTATAGAGATGATGTACTAAGGAATCTGGTAAGTGATGAGGCTGTCATGGTTAGAAAAATGGATTGGACAACTATGACAAATCTTGGGGAAAATATTATGAAAAGGAATGCCTTCTACATTAGTCCGTATAATGAAATTGCAAACCCCTTGGAGAGGGCTTTTACCATGATAAGGGACTATCAGTTTGGTGAGTTTAAGATAAAGGTAAAAGAGGTTGTGGACAAAGCCTGGGTCCTCTTAGAGCAACAATGACAACAACAAGCTATGGATATCCCATAATGGCTTGAAGATGTTCAGGAGGTCAGGAAAGAATAAGTGAAAGAACATGTGCTAGGAAATGAAGAATTTGAGCAGAAATTTCCCCTTCCTCATATTGAGGAGACTCATAGTTCAAATGTTCCTCCTAACAGGATTGTCCAGTGGTAGTATGACAAAGAGAATGATGATGATCCTAGAATTAGGGAGTGTGATGAGTTCTTGGCTGATGATAAATTTGTGTAGACTAAAGAATTTTAGGAGTTCATAATTCAACCGTAGAGTAATGAAATAAAAGAGATACTAGAATCAACTTGAGTCAATGCTGGACGTTCTCATCAAGAGGAAGCTCATAAAGTAGAGGAAGACAAGATTAAGGTAGAAATTGCAGTTATTACTCCCACTGAAGCTAAAATAATTGTTAAAGATAGTGGAATCATTTTATTACCAAGATGTACATTCATAGCTGCCATAGCATATGATGCAGTTAGGAGAGATCCTCGAGCTTTGATATCTAAAGATCAATTTGAAAATAAAGTATTTGGTTTTGGATATAGTCCAAAGTTGCATACCCTTTCAATTTGGACTATGAAACCTAATAATAGAAAACATGAGGTTGCTAGGCCTATTGAAGAAGTCATTGGTTCACTAGTGGTCAAAAGGGCTACTAACATAACTCCAATTCAGGCAACTGAGTTAACTGCACATGCTGTAATGTTGAGTGTGGAAACTGCACATATTTCTTAGAAGAAATATGAATCTTTGGTTAAGGAATATACTAATTCTTTCAATGAACTAAGTAAAATAAGAGCTACTATTCAAGCTACTCAAAAAATAGTGACTCAACCTTCTTCTTCTTCATTTGATATATCTGCACAAGATAGGGAGACTTTGGCCCTCAAAATTGATGACTTGAAAGAAAAGTTCACTGTTGAAAAGGAAAATGTCAGGCAATCCAAATTGGAGACCGTTAGGGTGGCCAATGAAATTTTTAGGGATGTGCTTAAGCATAGGGTGACCAGGCTAGTCCATAGGGCTAATGATGTATGGGCCACATATAAAAAAATTCATGAGGCAAATACAAAGTATCTGCAAGTACAAGAGGCCTTTAGGAATGAATGGAATAATTGGATTGCTAGGGTAGGTACTTTGAAAGAAATGATGCCAAAAATGAAGGAAGATCCTGAGGCACCCACAAATATTCCTGACATTTTGAAAATTATTTACTCAATAAATGAGGTAACCACTTTCCATGGAAAGTTGGGAATACATCTCCAAAGTAAGTTGAAAATATTCAAGGAGATGGAGAATCATGGTATGTCTCAAATATTAAATTCAAAAGGTGAATTGCATCCATTTGACACCTAGAAGGAAGATTTGGGAGGATTTCTTGAAGCAGCTATGATGCATTTGTCTATCACTGATTACATCTTGCTCAATTCAAACATTGATATGATGGTGGAGATTGAATAAAAAATGGATATATTTGTTAAGGAAGCCAGGACTTTAATTGATGCAAGGTACTCCTAGTATACTACTAAGTTGCAGGATTTATTGAATGTTAAATGGCCCACTGAAGAAGAATACAACATTTGGTTGGAGAGGTACATAGACTGAATAAGGAAAATAATGGACAGGAGAAGAATAATACATAGCCTAAATATAGTACAGATTAGGCTTTTGATATAACATGGTAAAATATTATTCTCTCCACAACACTCAAAGTGATTAGCACATGTTGCTAATGTTGATTAACACATTTTTTACCTTTTTTTTCTTTCTTTACCTTGCTTCATAAGTTTTAATGTTTTGATTTTATTACAGTTGGCATTTTGAGCACATGGAGAATATCTTGTAACTATTGTAACAAACTAATGATGAATTTTAAGGTGGGAACCATTTTCCATGAGGAGTTGAGGATAATTCTGCCTGATGTTTATTTTCTCCACCTGAAGACTCAAGCATAACTAGGAAGGGAATATTCTTGTTGTTGGATTCAAGGAATGCTGAGAGGGGGGTGAATCAATGTTCAACAATATTTAAACAATTAATTATGATCTTAAACTATTTGCAGCACATAAAATAAAATAAAAATGCAAGTACATGAATAAGATAATCAAAGCACCATAACACCAATATTTTTTCGTGGAAACCCTATTAGGGGAAAAACCATGGTGGAGATTAATCCATAATTTATACTCTGTTAAAAGTATGAATAAAAGGGAATGCACTTGCATTTAGGCACAATGCCTAGAGCTCATTGCTCAAAATAAAGAAGGCTCACTGCCTTACAAGAATTTTGTGATTACAACAAGAATTGAACTAAGAAGATAGCATCTACATATGCCTAGGTTCAGTTCCAATGAAGCACATAAAATAGATTCTAGACCTTTTGTCCAATTCACACTTCTTTTCTACTCTGCTCTACTCTGCTACATGAAAACCGTCTGTTGCAAAAGAAAAAATTTACTCCCAGATCTTCTGATGTATGCTCATACAACTTCTCTACAATTTTTCGCACACACACACCTTCTCACCACATGATTCACACACCAAAATGAATTACCAATCTCATATATATATCTGCTAACAAAGATTTCATCGCTTCAAGACAACTTTTACAAAAAATGAAATATTCTCCATAGTCAGCTCAAATCATGAGCAATCTGTAATACACACCCACACAAGTCAGCTAAGACATAGATGGGACCCAAAAAAATATTCTCAAACTTAGAAACAACTAAACAACTACTACTTATACATCCATGACATGCTACATTCATTGAGTCAGCCACAATGAACAAGTAAACAAAAAATCATTCTACTGAATATCTTAACTCGTACACCAATTATTGAAACACCATAAAACTTACAAATAAGGTAACATACATAATCAACAAAATTTCCTGGGGGTCCACAACACAAAATGATGATCTGATGAAGCATACAGATCGACTATCTGACTGGATACCCTGTTCTTCATGCTTTTTTCCAGTAACACACTATCTTCTACATTTTCTATTGGTATAAGTAGATCCTAATCTGCGGTCTGAGATAATGACTTCAGTTTCGATCAATGACAACACTAGAAGCCATAAAAATTCTTCCCAAGCCATATTCCAACAATCCCCCCCTTTGGCATTGATGGCAACACTTAGTGAAAAATGACTAAGTGTCAAAATCAAAACTCAAAATTTCAAAACATAACAAAACACTACTTCCCTTTAGAATGATAAAGCATTTTTCACTGCTCTTCTCCCCCTTTGACATCAATGAAAAATACATTCTTTACTAAGCTCTCACTTCCCCTTTCAAACTTTGAAATTTTGAAGTGCAATTGTTGCACAAATCAGAAAATTATTTTATACTTATCTTTCATCTCTGGAAGAAATTTCTTCCAAGCATCTACAACAATCCCAATAATGATTAACAAACTATTATTTTTTGATGTTTGGTTGATGATCTGGATAAGGTATTTTGGAATTGTAATTGCTTCTTTCAATTTTTCTCCTTTCTTCAAAATCTCAATTTGCTGCTCCAATCTACATTCAGTTAGATCCTTCACTTTCAAGAAAGTGTCCATAATATAACTAGGGTACCAAACTTGAAGGCATAGTCTGCATCTTTCGTCAATTGCACATTTTCCATCAACTGATCCTTTAGCAATCCACATATATCAAAGTCTTCATCTTCCATTATCATTTTGTGAGAAATATATAATGTGCCTGTCGAGGTTGCGCCTTCCCTATTTTTGAAGAAATTTTTATATGAAATTCCATGTGCAATGTACCTCGTTATTGGATCTTTTATTGTTGATATTACTAGAGCCCTTTGATCTACTGTTACTCTGGTTAGGTTTCAACTTCAATGTTCTGAATCGGCTTCTTTTTCATAACAACACCAACATTGCATAATCCTGCTAGATTTCTACTTACCTCTTTTGAAATTTGATAGGGTTTATCAAGAGTAAGGATATCATCATCCAATCTATTCAAGATAAACTGAACCACTTCCGTGTTGACAAAATAAGTAAACTCATTCCAAATGTCCAAATTCTTATGTTTCACACCTTCAAGCCACTTCAATTCACTGGCTCGCAGAAAATTTCTTACATCCTTGATCTTCCTACTACTATATTCATCCAAATTCACTGTTCCTTTGATTTTCTTCATTTTTCATTCCGTACCAAACAAGGTTTTTCTTTTGAGCATAGGATTAGGAATTCAACAAGTGATCAGAAATACCTAGTGAATTCAGCCCCAAATTTTCTTGACTCCTTTGAAATTTTGTTGTAGAGGATCTCCTTTTCTTCTTCTTCAGTGCAAGGTGACAAATGAGGGTTCCAAACACCCCTTTTATAACTTTGCACACAAAAAATTTTAGCCACATTAAATACCTTTCCCTAGGAGTTCCAGTAACTATGTTTTCTCAGACAGTAAGAGAAACATTCATCAGTGAACCTTCTGCTTTTCATATTTCTACAAAAGTGATCAGTAATGCAGTTGTAGAACTTCTATCTTCGCTATTGACAATTTCTTGCATTCTAGTGCTAGCTACCAATAGGGGATCAAATGATTTAAAAAAAAAACTCTCCCTAGGCCAAAGGCCTGAGATCAATTTCCGGAGGGATTACTAGAGGATGCTTCCGGTATGGGTGTATTTCCTTCATTAGATTCACTCTTCTTTACCCATGTTTTCTTCATCTGATCTCTTATCTCTTCCATAAACACTTTTCCTTTTCCTTTGTCATATTTTTCTTGAAATTATTCCTCTGTATACCAAACCTCTTCTATTCATGTTTTTGTTCTTGGAGAATCTTGCAATATGACCAAATCTGTTGCAATTGTAACACACCAGATTTCTTTGTCTAGACCACTCATTCCACTGGTTTCCTCTTGATCTGCATTGATTAGGAACATAACCAAATCTTCCATAGGTGTAGCATTTAACATTCCTTACACTGATCGAAATACTTTTGAATTCATTTGACTTGTGACCAAACTTATTACAACTAAAACACTGACAGAGAAATGATGGATTGCTTGAATTTATATCTTTTACACCGAGAAGCCATATGACCAAATTTATTACAGGAAAAGTAGTAGTCATTAAACTTCTGAGCATTGGGTTGTCTTACTAGATATCTTCTGCCTTTATTCATATGATTTCCTTGTCTAGAATCCTTGTGTTCAAATCCGGAGCTTTCTCCTTTCTCATAGCCAAGACCTCTCTTGTCATTTGCATTCTTTTGTCCTTTAGTCAACTCATCAAGCTTAGCATAACTGATCCTAAACTTCTCCTTGTACTCATTTGCAATAGTGAGTTCATCTTTGAGAATAACTATCTGTCTTTCAAGCTCTTGTTCATTATTTCTAGATTGTTGTAGTTTGATTTCCATCTAAATGAATCCACTGTTAACTCTGATGCATTCCTCAAATTTTTCTTTTAAGGAATAGGCCAAATTCTCCTCATTCTTCTTTCTTTCTTCAATCTCCTTAGTTAGCTTCATAGCCACATATTCCATCTCAAGCTTCAGAGTAGCATTGTCTCTAGCAAGTTTTTTAGATTCTTTAGTTATCTCTTTTAGGGTCTAATTTAGGTGAACATCTTCCAAAATTTTATTCTCTTTTTTCTTTAGTTGATCACAAAGTTCCTTCCTCTTTTCTCTTGACTCATTGATTTTGTCCTTCAATGATTGAATGAATTTTTTAGTGTCCACAAGATTTTATTTTAATTCCATGACTTCTACTTTAGACTAATCAAGATCATCAAGTGCCACCATAAGCTACTGTTGAATACCACTAGAGTCCATTATAATTCAAGATCCACCTCAAGTTGTTAAACTTATGTAGAGGAACCTTTCTCTTATACCAATTGTTGGACTTAGGGAACACTAGGAGAGGGGGGGTGAATCAGTGTTCAACAATATTTAAATAGTTAATTCTAATCTTAAACTATTTGTAGCACAAACAAAAATAAAAATGCAAGCACATGAATAAGATAATCAAAGAACCATAACACCAATATTTTTACATGGAAACCCTGTTAGGGGAAAAACCACAGTGGAGATTAATCTATAATTTATACTCTATTAAAAGTATGAATAAAAGGGAATACACTTGCATTCAGGCACACTGCCTAGAGCTCACTGCTCAAAACAAAGAAGGCTCACTGCCTTACAAGAAGTTTGTGATTACAACAAAAATTGAACTGAGAAGATAGAATCTACAAATTCCTAGGTTCAGTTCCAATGAAGCACATAAAATAGATTATGGACCTTCTATCCAATTCACACTTTTGTTATTCTTTGCTCTGGTCTGCTATACAAAAACTGTCTGTTGCACAATTAGAAATTTACTCCTAGATCTTCTAATGCATGCTCATACAAGTTATCTACACTTATTTGTACACACACACCTTCTCACAACATCATTCACACACCAAAATGAATTATGAATCTCATAAATATATCTGCTAACAAAGATTTCATTGCTTGAATTCGGCTTTTACAAAACATGAAATATTCTCCAATAGTTGGCTCAAATCATGAGCAATCTTTAATGTGCACCCACAAAAGTCAACTAAGACATAGCTGGGACCCAAAAAAATAATCTCAAACTTAGAAACAATTAAAAAACTACTCCTTATACATCTGCGACACACTACATTCATTGAGTCGACCATAATGAACAAATAAATAGAAAATCATTCTACTAAATCTCTTAACTCGTGCACCGACTATTGCAACACCATAAAACTTACCAATAAGGTAAAATACATGCTCAAAAAACTTTCTTGGGGGTCCACAACACAAAATGATGATTCGGTGAAGCATACAGATCGACTATCTAACCGAATACCTTCTTCTTCATGCTTTATGCCGGTAACACACTATCTTCTACATTTTCTGTCGGTATAAGTAGATCCTAATCTGCGGACCAAGATAATGACTTCAGTTGCCATAAATTACAACACTAGAAGCCATAAACAATCTTCCCAAGCCATATGCAAATAGTTGCAAGTAGACCTATGGGATCATGACATGTGTGCTATCTGGTCTGAGGCTTGTTTTTCTCCTTCATCTCTATAAGAATAAATTCAGGATCAAAATCATGAGAGTTAGAATTTTTTTGAGTTGATACTGTTAGTTTTGTCAAGAAAAATATGAAGCAAGTTTTAGAGTCTTTGTTTTAAGTTTCTTTTGGAGCTCATACTTATGCATGTAAGATTAATAATGATATAGAATTTATAATACATATCAATATCAATTTCATGGTTATTCTCTCTCCTTTTATGTATGTTATGGGTTATGATTGAAAGTAGTCAAGGATTTCTTTCACTTGTCTTTTTCATTATCTAATGGATGTTAAGTCTCATATTTTCTTATTGATTCAATGAATTGATGTAAATGCTTATATGAGATTGATAACTTATAATTACTATGTGCTAGGATATTTGTAATAAGTGATAATTCTCAACATCATAGAAGAATTTTGTAATGTAAGATTTCTTTGGGTTATATTTGTTATTATCTAAATTGTTATCAAGTTATGTCATAAGGTATTGACTTAGTGCTTGGGATAAAGACAATGGTTCATGTAGGGTATTAAATTCACACTTACAGTGTTGATTCATTAACTACTCAATCTTTTAACAATAAAATCTTGGAGGAACACTATTGTTATTGTTTTTTTTGGTGTCTACTCTCTCATATTCAACTAATATAACATTAACATAATAAGAGGCCACCTTATTTAATGTTACTATTAAGTAGGATCATGAGAGATATTTGTTATTAGCAATGTACTTGGTTGTAATTATAAAAGGTCTTTAGGTATACATTGTGGGATCACCCTCCTGGGTTTCATAGATCCCAAAGAGTAGGAATAGAAGTTTAGGAACCTCTATTCATTCGTTGGCCAATCCCTTTAGAATTACTGATAATTGGAAATGGAAAAATCCAAAGGTATTTCTAGAGATCAATTTGGTTCTAAAAAAATAACCAACACAAAAGTCAACAATGCCTTGTAAAATACAATATAAACTGTCAGACTCCCAGCTATCTGATAGCCTTCTCGTGTTGCAAACCTTCTGGTGGTCATGGAAAAGGTGACAGGGGCAGTTGGCATGCATTAGGAAGCTACATAATAGCATTCAAAAATGCCTTGTAGAAAACAACATAAATTGTATAGTGTTGCAATCATCACCACAAAACAATAGCCTTAAATGAAACAATAATGATTTCAACAAAGACCTAGAAAATTATTTTTCCAACAATGACTTATCAATAGGTGTAAGAACAAATATAGATAAGTTTAAATCTAGATACATATGGTTGTTTCCTTAGAAAATGAAATAAACATCACTTGGCACAACTTGTGATAGAAACATTGCTTCATCTATGGGATGCATATTTTGGTGGTGGTTGCAAAAATAGGTTGCATTAAAAACATAGCATAGTAATTCAGCGCTTTAGGTTATTTTCAATAAGGCATTATTTAGTGTAGAGTTACAGCTTGAGTTGCACAACATAGTTATCCACACCTACACTTCACAATGCATGTACAAATATATATATATATATATATATATATGTATGTATTGCACCATAGAAAAATGGCCCCTTGTCATTTTCATGGTCTGTTAGGCCTTTACTCTTGATGTTTGGTCTATTTTCCTTTGATATATTGATGTAATGTGGCTTGAACAATCACATTAGGTCCTTAAAATTCAAATTATGGCATCCTGTGAAGGTGTTGTGAAGAGTTGTAAAACATTTCTACACTTTCCTATACTCTATTCATTATAATTAACCTAAATATCATCTTTTTATTCATCATCAAGTCCTATTTTGAAGTGGTGTAAAGTATTGTAACAAGATTTCACGCTTTTATAGGAATAATTTCACTATTTACACCTTTCTTATGCTTTATTTGACCCCTTTATGCCCTTATAAGGCTTAATTAAGTGTATTTTTTAATTGTAAACATGACAAATCAAATTAAATATGACTTAATTGCCGACTCCCACTTTCAAGTCCAAGGTGGGACCCATTCACCATGGGTCGTGAATGAATCACTCTTGGCTCTAAATTCAAAATATTTTAATTTTTTTTTGGGTTTTTATTTAAAATCACCTTATGCCGGCCTGTGATGAGGTATCATTGGGTTTTTAAGGCACAAATGTGTGTAAATATCTATTCTTCTCCTCATTTTACATCTCATAATTCATTCAAGAAATCTCCTACAATCTCAAGCATTCAACTAGCATTTGAGCACTTTGCATCATCAAATCAAGCATTAATCAAGCATTAAAAGGAATCCATTGATATATCTTCAGAATTTCATCAACAAGGGTTTGTTAAGTTGATAGCATTTGCATGTTATTAGTTTATCTTCCTCTTTTATTTCATCATTTTATTAAGGGTTTGATTACCAAAGTGGGATTTGACCAAGGAAAATCACTTTGCCCTAACCCTTAACCATTTTCCCCCTTTGTGCATGTGTTGTGTATGTAGATTTATCAAGCATTTAGGTGTTGAAAAGTGGAGAAGAAGGAAATAAAGTGTCTCAAGTCAACCACTTCATATTTCAAGCTTGGAGAATACTTTTTGTCCATTTTCTGTAGGATGAACTTCGCTAACCCAACACGCAGTCAACCACAGATATGCTGCTATAGAATTGTCCCCTGATTTCTCAAAATTTTGGGAGAGGATTTATCCACAATCAATGGTGAATGAGTCCCACCTTAAGGCTTGAAATCTAAGTTTTGTTAGATTTATGATCTTGACACTCAGAAACCTGTTACCAATAGTTTTCATTAGAATCGACACTGATTCTCCATCAGTGGCAAATGAGTCCCACTGGTGATTTTATGTGATTTCAGACAACATTCAGAACATTCCAGATTCTTCATTAGAATTCTAGGTGCACTCTAATTCAACCCTTTTCTTTTTTGTTTTACATTTATTCACTCATAGATCATTGTTTGCATATCACATTGTGTTTTCAAAAATTGCATTAATCTTAGCTTTTTCATTCATAATCTCTCAATTTCATAGTTTAGTTGCATTAATTTCATTCCATTTAGTCTTAATCACATCATACATAGCATAATTTGAGTGAGCTAGATATATTCTTTGGCCCTTTCTTTCATGAAAAACCCTAGAAGAGCTAGAAAGTCCTAAAGTACCAAAAATCTACGGTTCATTTTGGTGAACCTACATTTTGAACATATTAACTTTCTGATTCAAATTGCATGTTGCATCCTAGACTTCATTTTCATCAACATTCAATTAGGGTATTATTATTTGTTTGCACTCTAGGGTTTCTTAACTTGCATTCATGAAAGACTCATTTAGTTTTCATTTTTGCATTGTATATCATTGAAAAACCTAAAAAATTGCATCTGCATCTTTCATTAGCATCTAAAAAACATTAGAATCACATTAGATTTTTTGAAAAACACAAAAAAATCTCATACTAGGACTCATTCGCCACCCTGGGAAAATCAATCCCCTTGCACATTTTAGATTGCATTTTTAGACATTTTCTAGCCATTTCCTGCATTTTTGTTCTTTATTGTTATTTCTCTCTTTCAGTTAGCAGGATTTATGTTATTTGCATTTTTCACTTCTAGATTGCATTGCACTTACATTCACCCTATCCTTTTTGTTACTTGCATGAGTGTTTGGTTCCCCATTAATGATACTTTAGTGATACAAAGTTCTAGGATCTCGAGAGCTCCTACTCCTAGTATGGACAATGGTGCATTAGGAATTGATCATACCACTTAAACTATGCCTTCACCTTTTCATCCAATGAATGTTGACACAAAACAAATCCCTTCCTCAAGACAAGGTCATTAGTATTCATGAAGATTTTGCACATTTACAACAAGACTTGTCTCTTCAAAACATTTCCACCACTGCCATGACTGGAATGGAAAACCTTCACCGTTTGATTGAAAGTGATGATGGCTTAAAAGTCATGAAAAGAATTGCTGAAATATACAATAAACATGCTCTTAATACTTCCCAATCAACAAACATAGTGGCCAACCAAGGAGGACCTCACATTCCTCCCCCTTCAACCATAGCATCCATACCAACTTATACCACTCCTCGGGTTAGAAAAGCTATGCAACAGGTTAGTAATGTGGCTCCTTTCACAATTCCAACCATCATTCCAAGATCTTTTGTGGCATCGCATATCCCATCCTCCATCTTCATCCCTCTTAGTGTCCCTTTCACCTCTCCTAACATTACATACACCCCATCTCCATTTTCCTTTCCACCTCATACTCCTTACACCGATCGCATCATTACACAACTCTTTAACACCGTTTCATCCATGCAACAACTTTCCACCATTATCCAAAGCTAAAACGCTCCACCAACATATCATGTTCATAGTAGTCCATTATCCTTAGAAATCTTATGCACCCAAATGCCACAAGGAATTGAAATGCCTAGGTTTGAGAAATACGAGGGTAAAGGAGACCCTACCAACCATGTCAATGCTTATACAACCTTGTGTAGTGACTTTTTCCTTGATGATAAGCTATTAGGAAAACATTTTCCTAGGACCTTGAAAGACAATGCATTAGAATGGTTTTCAAACCTACCTAATAATTCCATCTGATTGTTCAACTAACTTGTCGATCCTAGGACCTTGAAAGACACTGCATTAGAATGGTTTTCAAACCTATCTAATCATTTGATCTGATTGTTCAATGAACTTGTCGATGCCTTCATAAGTCATTTCCAAGTTCACATGACTCCTAGGAAAACAATGGCATATTTAATGCATTGTACACAAAATACCAATGAAAAAGTCACCGACTTCATTTTTTGCTACTAGTCATTGTATGCTCAAATTGATGTCAAGATATTTGATTCACATATGCGGAGGATGTTTATCAAAAAATTATACACTCACCTTCAAGATAAGTTAACAATAATGAATTTCCCTTCGTTCATGAATTTATGCATGACCCTTTGTGATTATCACAACTCAGTTTCTAGTTGTGATTCAAAGTCCACTTCTAATCGAGCTGAGAAATTTGAGCAAAATAACCACAACAATGGACCAAACTTTAGAAAATTGAACCAAGGCTTCTTACAATTCAATCCTCCTTCTCTGCAACCAACCCAACCTGTTCCAAGCCAAGTAGCCGCTCTTAAAACAACCATGCCCTATACCTATGGGGAACCAAAGAGACAATTTACTCCCCTACCTGATACTCTCCACAATACCATGAACCAATTGCTCCAACAACAAATGTTCACTTTTCCTACCATTAAACCACTTGATACCACCAAGTCTTTACAACCTAACTTTAAACAAAATTCTTATTTCCATTTTCATCACCACAATGGCCATGACACTGAATAATGTAAGTGTCTAAAACACTTAGTTCAAGACCTCATTGATTCGGGTCGTTTGTCCATTGTGGGTGTAAATGATCAAGGTAATAAGTTTGTTGCTCCCCCTAACTAGAATTTACAAATATTTACCAACCCTATGCATAAACACAATATTTCATTTGTCAAGGATAGTGAACCTTCAAACCCTCAAGTCATGAACATTGATACAAATAATGAACAACTTGATATAACTCCAAATGATACCCAAGTTACTCTTATGGATGAACTGGTGGGTGTGATAGACATTATCCCTCATAAGGTCCCAACAAAAAAAATCTTGATATCACCTTTTCTTCGAAAGATATACTCAAAAAGCTTCCAGATGGTCCTCTTTACATAGCTGTCTCAATCTATGATAAGCCCACTAATAGGATATTAATAGATTCTTCTTGTGGCAAGAATGTGATCATAGAAGAATTTTTAGTACTACATGAGCTATATCAAGATGATTAAAATAAACCAATTGCATGTATGAAAAAACATATTGGTTTTGTGTGCCCAACGATCAGATCAATCGTGCTCGCCTTACAAGTTGGACCTAAAACATTGGAGGTAACATTTTCTATTCTTTCACAATCAGGACAATTTCATCTATGGCTAGGTCACTCTTGGCCAATTGTAAAAGGTCTTTAGGTATACATTGTGGGATCACCCTCCCAGGTTTCACAGATCCCAAAGAGTAGGAATAGAAGTTTAGCAACCTCTATTCGTTTGTTGGCCAATCCCTTGAGAAATAATAGATAATTGGAAATGGAAAAATCCATAGGTATTTCTAGAGATTAGTTTGGTTCTTAAAAATTAACCAACACAACAGTCAACAATGCCTCATAGAATACAATATAAACTGTCAAACTCCCAGCTATCTGACAACCTTCCTATGTTGCAAGCCTTCTAACAGTCATGGAAAAGGTGGCAGGGGTAGTTGGCATGCATTAGGAAGCTACATAATAGCAGTCATCAATGCCTTGTCGAAAACAACATAAATTGTATAGTGTTGCAACCATCACCACAAAACAATAGCCTTAAATGAAATAATGATGATTTCAACAAAGACCTAGAAAATTATTTTTCCAATAGTGACCTATCAATAGGCGCAAGAACAAATATAGGTAAGTTTAAATCTAGATACATATAGTTTTTTCCCAAGAAAATGAAATAAACATCACTTGGCACAACTTGTGACAGAAACATTGTTTCATCTATGGGCTGCATATTTTGGTGGTGGTTGCAATAATAGGTTGCATTAAAAACTTAGCATAGTAATTTAGGGCTTTAGGTTATTTTCAATAAGCAATTATTTAGTGTAGAGTTGAAGCTTGAGTTGCACAAATATATATATATATATATATATATATATATATATATATATATATATATATATATATATATATATATATGCACTGTAGAAAAATGGCCCCTTGTCATTTTCATGGTCTGTTAGGCCTTTCCTCTTGATGTTTCATCTATTTTCCTTTGATTTATTGATGTAATGTAGCTTGAACATTCACATTAGGTCCTTAAAATTCAAATTATGGCATCCTGTGAAGGTGTTGTGAAGTGTTGTAAAACATTTCTACACTTTTTTAGACTCTATTCATTATAATTAACCTAAAAACCATCTTTTTAATATTCATCATCAAGTCCTATTTTAAAGTGTTGTAAAGTCTTGTAACAAGATTTCAGCTTTTCTAGGCATAATTTCACTATTTACACCTTTCTTAAATGCTTTATTTGACCCCTTTATGCCCTTATAAGGCTCAATTAAGTGTATTTTTGAATGTAAACCTGACAAATAACATTAAATATGACTTAATTCCCAACACCCACTTTCAAGTCCAAGGTGGGACCCATTTTCCATGGGTGGGGAATGAGTCCCTCTTGGCTCCAAATTCAAAATATTTTAAATTTTCTTACTGTTTTTTTTTTTAAATCACCTTATGCCAGCCTGTGATGAGGTATCATTGGGTTTTTAAGGCACAAATGTGTGTAAATATGTGTTCTTCTCCTCATTTTACATCTAATAATTCATTTGAGAAATCTCCTACAATCTCAAGCATTCAACTAGCATTTGAGCACTTTGCATCATCAAATAAAGAAATAATCAAGCATTCAAAGGCATCCATTGATATATCTTCATAATTTCATCAACAAGGGTTTGGTAAGTTGATAGAATTTGCATGTTATTAGTTTATCTTCTTTTTTTATTTCATCATTTTATTAAGGGTTTGATTACCAAAGTGGGATTTCACCAAGGAAAATCCCTTTTCCCTAACCCTTAACCATTTTCCCCCTTTGTGCATGTGTTGTGTATGTATATTTATCAAGCATTTAGGTGTTGAAAAGTGGAGAAGAATTCAAAAAAGTGTTTCAAGTCAACCACTTCATATTTCAAGCTTGGAGAAGACTTTCTATCCATTTTCTGCAGTATTAACTTCGTCAACCTAAAATTGTCCCCTGATTTCTTAGAATTCTGGGAGAGGAATGATTCACAATCAGTGGTGAACGAGTCCCACTTTAAGGCTGGAAATCTAAGTTTTGTCAGATTTTGGATCTTGACACTCAAAAACTTGTCCCGATAGTTTTCATCAGAATCAGTACCGATTCACCATCAGTGGCAAATTAGTCCCACTAGTGATTTTATGTGATTCTGGACAACATTGAAAACATTCCATATTCTTCACTAGACTTCTAGGTGCACTCTGATTCAACCCTTTTCTCTTCTGTTTTGCATTTATTCATTCATAGTTCATTATTTTCATATCACATTGTGTTTTCAAACATTGCATTAATCTTAGGTTTTGCATTTATAATCTCTCAATTTCATAGTTTAGTTGCATTCATTTCATTCCATTTAGTATTAATCACATCAAACATAGCATAATTTGAGTGAACTAGCTAGATTGTTTGGCCCTTTCTTTCTCCTTTTAGGTGAAAAACCCTAGAAGAGCTAGAAAGTCCTAGAGTACCAAAAATCTACGGTTCATTTTGGTGAACCTACATTTTGAACATATTAACTTCCTAATTCCAATTACATCTTGTATCCTAGACTTCATTTGCATCAACATTCAATTAGGGTATTCTTTTTTTTGCACTCTAGGGTTTCTTAACTTGCATTGGTGAAAGACTCATTTAGATTTCATTTTGCATTGCATATCATTAAAAAACTTGAAAAATTGCATCTGCATCTTTCATTACCATATGAAAAACATTAGAATCAAATTAAATTTTATGAAAAATAGAAAAAAATCTCATACTGGGAATCATTCTCCACCTTGGGAAAATTGGTCCACTTGCACATTTCAGATTACATTTTTAGAAATTTTCTAGGCATTTCTTGCCTTTTTGTTCTCTATTGTTATTTCTCTATTTCAGCTAGCAATATTTATGTTATTTTCATTTTGCACTTCTAGATTGCATTGCATTTACATTCACTCGGTCCTTTGTGGTCCTTGCATGACTATTTGGTTCCCCATTGATAATACTTTAGTGATACGAAGTTATAGAATCACGGCTTCCCACGATGACACTTTCATTGTGGACATTGGGATCTCTAGAGCTCCTACTCCTAGTATGGAAAATGGTGTATTAGGAATCAATCATCCACTTCTATGCCTTCACCTTTTCATCCAATGAATGTTGACACAAAAAAATCCCTTCCTCAAGACAAGGTCATTAGTATTCATGAAGATTTTGCACATTTACAATGAGACTTGTCTCTTGAAAACATTTCCACCACTACCATACCTGCAATGGAAAACCTTCACCATTTGATTGAAAGTGATGATGGCTTAAAAGACATGAAAATAACTATTGAAATATACAATAAACATGCTCCTAATACTTCCCAATCAGCAAAAATAGTGTCCAACCAAGGAGGACCTCACATTCCTCCCCCTTCAACCATAGCATCCATACCAACTTATAGCACTCCTTAGGTTACAAAAACTATGCAACAGGTTAGTAATGTGGCTCCTTCTTTAACAATTCCAACCATCATTCCAAGCTCTTTTGTGACATCGCATATCCCATCCTCCACCTTCACCCCTCTTAGTGTCCCTTTCACCTCTCCTAACATTACATACACCCCATCTCCATTTTCCCTTCCACCAATCCCATCATTACACAACTCTTTAACATTGTTTCATCCATGCAACAACTTTCTACCAACATACCATGTTCGTAGTAGTCCATTATCCTTAGAAATCTTACACACCCCGATGCCATAAGGAATTGAAATGCCTAGGTTTGAGAAATACGTGGGTAAAGGAGACCCTACCAACCATGTCAATGCTTATATAGCCTTGTGTAGTGACTTTTTCCTCGATGATAAGCTATTAGCCAAACGTTTTCCTAGGACCTTGAAAGACACTACATTAGAATTATAGACACTAAAAATTGTCCCAGGCTTGCGATTTCAAAATTATCCATCATTTCCTCTTTTGTCTTTAATAATTAAATAATTTTAATTGTTTAATTATTTTCCAAATTCATATGTCTTCTATTAATTAAATAATTTTTAATTATTTAATTATATTATTTCTATCTTTATTCCTCCTTGATTATTTAAATAAATTCTTATTTATTTAATTTTTTTCCACTTTCCACTATAATTAAATAATTATTTTAATTATTTAATTATTCATTAGCCTTTTCCCTCATAAATTAAATAAATTGTCTTTATTTAATTTGGTCCACTCTCTTAAATTTTGAATTAAATCATTATTTAATTCAAAATGATTCCTTTTGTCATATTCCTCTATAACTAAATAATATATTTATTATTATTTAATTATTCATTGGCCACCTAGATTAAATAATTTTTATTATTTAATTTCTCCTATCACCTCTTTGTCTATGCCAATCTTATCTTCCACATCAAATCTTATCTCTTGACATCTCATTTAATCCTAGCCCTTGATTGAATTATCTCATAATTCAATCTCTACCCTTCATCTTTATCATTTGCCCTAATTTTGACCTAAACCTATTTCATACTACAACTTTCAATCTTGGTCATTGATTAAGACATCTTATTGACATACAATCTCAACCATCAATCCAAATCAAGTATTGTCTATAAATAAACTCTCATAAGCCATTTGGGGGGTTGATTCTTCAAGTATCCTTATGTTGTCAAAATTATTCTCGTTTTCATCCATTTCTATCTATTGCCATTCATCCACACATATTATGCAAGTACATGATGCTAGTGTGAGACAACAATCTTCAATATTTTTCTAGTCACTTATCATAGGCTTATTATTGCACACTCAAATCTGAGGGAAATTATCATATTCAAGCAAAATGGAGAAGAGAAATGGAGGTGAATCAATGGTAGCATGAAGATTTGGTAATATTGTTTTATGCTTTATGTCTTTAAGCTCATTTGTGCTTCATTGTTTATTAGGGTTTGATTTATATGCTTTCTTGCATTAACCTTAGATTTTTTCCCTAATTACATTGGTGAACCTAGCACATTTTGAGAAATTTTGAGAAATTCTGGAGTTGGATTCTTTTTGTTGTAGGTTTTGTTTGCTTTTGTTGCAGGTTTTGCATCATTTTGGCACAAAACCCTAGTTTTCAAAGATTCAACTATAACTTTCAAACAGATGTAGATCATTTCACAAAAAAATTTCTACAAGTTGGGGACTATATCAAGAGCTTTCATTCCAAAAAACATATTTTTTTCAGCTGTTGTTGATTTTTTATAATTTGTTTATTATTTTTCATAAAAAATCAATTTTGAGAGAAAATTGTCAATTTTTTTTAATTTCTTTACATTTATGGAAATCTCTCTACATTTCAATAAGGGTCTATTCTTTATTTTTTAAATTTGGATTAAAAATTATTAGTCAAAAAACAAATATTTTAAAATTAGGGTTTTACAAATATTTGCTTATATCTCACAAACGGTTGCATATCTTGTCACAAAACGTTTTCTATAGATTTGGGATGATGTCAGACAACGTCAATCCAAAAATTAGAATTTTGGGAGCTATTTTTTATTTTTTATAATTTTTTTCTAATTTTTCATAAAAAAATAATATTGGGCGCAAAACAACAATTTTTTTGGATTTCTTTACATTTTTTGAAAAATATTAAAATTTAAGTATGGTTTTGTTCTTTGCATTTTTATTTTTATTGTCAAAAACATTCCAAAAATCAGATTTGTCTTGACTAGCTAACCCTCTAATATTAGTGATCAATTATCTTGTTAGGGTTTTGGCTTTGTTGTTGGTTTTGTGAATGTGTAGAACAAATAAACACTTCAAAGGACAATTTGCATCAATTGGACAAAGATTTGGAGCTAAAGAAAGTCTAGGTGCACACATTCCATTGTTCATCTATTAATCTTGCTTTTTAACACACTTCAATTTGGGGCTTAAAAAGAACAACTTGTTTGATCACACATTTGGATTTTGGGGTCTAAAATAAATCTTGTTTGTTGTCACATAATTGAAAAATTGGGCTAAAATGAACCATTGTCTTCCATCACACATTTTTACTTTGGGTTAAAAAGAATAAGTGCTTCCTTTGTTTATTTACACACATTTCATTTGTAAAGGGAAATTAATAACTACGAGTGTGAATTAAGTGTGTGTGTCCTCCAAAACACATCACTTGGTTCACTTTTTTCATAACCTTCTTAGGAGGCCTACTTGGAGCACACACCCCTCCAAGGGACAACCTCAATTGAGTGTGAATCCAAAGACATGCTCCTTTGGGAGTTGAAATCTTGTCACTCTGGGCTAAGCCCCAAAGAACTTTATACCTTTGGGAAGTGATGGTGAAGAGTGGGTTACCCCTTTCTCCCAACTTATTGGCAGGATTTTTCTTTCCAATTATACCTAGTCAACCTTGTACAAACTAGCTTGAGACCTACTTGGCCATACCTCACTTGACTAGTCATAGGTCTTGTTGTTGTGTATTCAAGTGTTTTCTTAATCATAACATTTAATCTTGAAAGACAAATTTATCAATGTGTTTGGCGTGTGTGTTCATCCATTTACATGTGAAATCTTGTGTTTGATATTTCCCAAGTCAAAATTCCAATAAACACTTGCACATCATCCAAATCATATAATATTGTCATTCCACATCATCATCTATTTAATCCAATCAACATCATTTTACACCATGCCAACATTAGAAGAAATAGTACACCAATTCCAAAACCTCCTTCAATCACTTTATCAAGCACCCCAACCCTTAGAACAACAAATTATACACAAGCTCCAAGGCCTTATCCAACAATTTCAACTTCATACAAACCAATCACCTCAAATGCAACACCTCCTAGCTCAATCCAATCAATTCATTGCCACTTGTCAAATCCAACAACCACAACATCATCTCCTATCCATTCATTATCAACCAATTCCATCTTAGCCTTATGTGTCATCCCCTTCCAACCCATATCAACCTCATCCATCCACATATCATGTTACCCCTTCATCAACCTATCACACGTCTTCTAATGTCAACTCTTATCCACATCAATTAGCCTTTCAACAATCATTATCCTATTCAACCCCTCCATCATTATCACAACAAAAAATCATACCACAACAAGTCCAAACACCATTCCAACCTCAACACATTCAACCGCAATCCTATGTGTCACCTTCATCATCATGCCAACCTAGCCCACCTATCTATCATGTCAATGCCACATCAACATATCCAACCATATCACAACAAAAACATATGAGCCCAAGTCCACCTTGGCAACAAAATCAAGAGCCTTTAAGTCTTAATTCCACCTTTGACAAGGGGAACACCAATCTAGTTCATGCACTCTTACCACCATCCAATCAAATTACTATCCCTAAGCCACCATGTCCTAGTCTTAATTCATTGGCCTCTCCACCTTCTAACCAATCAAACTCTTCATTACCCCCATGATCATCTAATCCTGCATCAAATTTATGCCCTCAATTCAAATATTTGAAAAGTAAACCTATGGCATTACCCAAATCCATCCCTACACCTATAATGGATGTGAACCAAGGGCTACTAGCAAGGAATAAATTGTTGCCATGTCATCCAACACATATACTTGAACATAAAAAAGAGTCCTCAAACATCATGCCAAGTCCTTCAAGTCAACCATGTCATCCACAACCCTTTGAGCCAATTCAAGAGTCTCCCCTCATAAGTCCAAGTCACCCTTTGTCATGCTCCTATGTTGTTAACCATCTAGAACATGTTGGGCCTATTCAAGATTCATACCCTCCACTTCCATTCAAGCAACCCAAGAGGTATGCCAAGAGCCTACTCCCAAGCATGTGGAAACATCAAGCCCTAGTCTTAATCAAGATCAAATCATTTTCATCCAACCTACCCATAATCTATATCTTTTTTTATGATCAATATGATATCCATAATGATGAAGAGCGTATCGATGAGCAACTTGATCCTATACCCATCCATAAGCAAGATATTCCAAATACACCTCCACCAAGCCATATCCATGATCCATCGATATCCACTTCCCTTGATGAGACATATGCCTCCCAAGCACACATAGAAGATTGAACAAATACCTTGGATCTAAGTGAATACAATGCTAATCAAGATCCTAATGATCCTCCATCACCCACTATTGACCCCATTGCAAGTCCTCCATCATATCCTATTGGTCTTTCCACCCTCATTCATGAATATTCCTCCTTAGAACAAAAACAACCATTATCTTCCCTTGCGTCATTTTTTCCATCCAATAAGGAACTCATGTCTAGTGTTCCACCTACACCTAGTCCCATTGTCCATTGAATACCCAAAGGACACCAATCTCAAGATTTTGGTGCTTCCTCCATGCATCCTAAGTCCACCTCCTTCCATCATAAATCATATCATATGCCTAAAACATATGTTGTCATTCCACCTCCATCATCCTATGAATGTAAAAAGCATGTGATCATACACCTTCCACCATCCAATTTTACACCATTGCTTCCAACTCCTAATATCCCTCTATATAATCTACCTCCTTACTCCCAACACCTAATATCCTGACCATCCAATCCTCTTATCCATTTATCCACAAATACCCTAACATTCCTAATCATGACCAACAAATTCACACATTATCTAGACATGAAGCTTCCACTCATTCCACCATACCCATGTGATTCAAAAGAAAAAAAATTCAGTGACTCTATCTATAAAGCCAAAAATCCTAAGGACTCTCATGCCTTAGGACATTGATACAAAAAGTCAAAGAAAACTACATCTAAAAAGCTATATAAGCCCATACCTCCAAAAGAAAAGTCTAAAAAAAAAATGGTTTGGGTACCTAAGCAAAAAGAAATCAAGTCAAACGAGGCATCCACATCACAAAAATCCCAACCATCCCCTCTCATCCAAAATGAACATTTCATTCAAAAATCTCAAATTCCTAAAACCCACAAGCAAAATAAAAAGTCATAAAAATACAAGTCTATGTGGGTACCTAAGGCACTTCATTACCCATCTCCTAAGCAAACATCTCCATTGCTTCCTACACCCTGTCCACATCAAAAGCTTCAACGTTTATCACAATGTGTGCAACCATTGGTCATGGTTCCCTTCCATTTCACAACAATTCCACATACCTCCATCTCCTCACCCTTCACTCATTATCCTACATATCGCCACCACCCTCCTATGGTCCATGCTTTTGGCTAAGCCTCCCCATTCATCTTTTGCATAAGTCCCATATAATCCCTATCATCTTCCCTTCATAGTTAACATCATAATCCACTATTTTCCTCCATAATTCACATCATAATCCATCATCTACTTAATCCATATCCCTTTCTTACCAACATCTATGAGCATATTTGACATGTTCCACGCATTGACATCCATCTCTAGTGGGACTACCACCTTTCATGGAACTAGAAACTCGAGTCCCTCCTATCCATATTCCCCTTCTCCTATCCAAAAATTAGAAAATTCAAAAAGTCAAAAAAAAAGATGAAAAAAGAGAAAGAAAAATTGTAAAGAGAAATCCCTTCGTCCAATGGTGAAAACCTAGTAAACAGGCACCCTAGATAAGTACCATGATGAAAACCTGGCAAACAGGGGTCATGTGTAGGTTGATCTTCTATGTCACTTACACTTGGGGGCACAATGTCTTATCTATCCAACCTATCATTTTCATTTCATATCATTTCCATCCTACCTACCATCTTTATCCATCATACATGCCTATCATATTGAGTCCACTTATCCACCCTTCTCCTTTTGATCTTGATGAAGAAATAGGGGAAAAATGTTGAAACATGTTTTTTGGGTATCTCTTGACATACCTAATCCTTCTAAACAAGTCTATCATTATCCTATTGTCATAAGCTTTGTCATGAAAAATCCTAAGTATTGTACCTATAATGGGGCAAGTTATTCCTATGCGACATAGTCTTTGGAGATCACATCCTTTCCATCCATCCATCCATCCATCTATCATGAGCATTTTATCCCTTATCCTATCACCCAACCTTGCACCTAGACATGGTTTTCCCCTTGTCATTGGTATCTAGCACAAAGGCTATCTAAATTGTCATCCATTGACATTTCAAAAATAAATAAAAATAAAAATAATTCAAAAATCCAAAAAAATCATAAAATGTCAAAAATCCAAAAAATCAAAACATGTCAAATATCCACAAAAAAAATCATAAATGTCAAAAATCCAAAAAAATCAAAATATTTGAAAAACACAAAAAAATCCAAATAACTCTCAAAAATCCCAAAATCATGAGTCATCATTCGTCACATTAGTCAAATAAGGCAAACATAGTCACATCAATCAAATAAGTCAGACAATGTTCATCTCGTCAAACATTAGGTCACATCGGTCAAATAAGTCAGACAATGTCAATCTCCTCACACAAAGTGAACTTTCATCAGACATAGTAACACTCAAACACAAGACAGTCATTTGAAACATTGACATTTAAATCGTGATCCAATAGACATTATAGTCCAATCCTTCATTAAGTCAGACAACATAGTCCTGTCAATCATCTAGTCACATTAGTCAAATTGCCAAAACAATGTCAATCTCATCACTCTTTGGTCCTCTCCAAGATGTGTCCTTCTTGGACTTGGACCTCGTCAAAATGTCATTTGTCTTTTCAGGATGTGTCCTTCCTGACCCTAGGCACTGTCAAACCATCAAATTGTTGAACTATCAAACCATCATGCAAACAATATTTGGCAAGCAAATATTGGCAAACACATTGAATGGTTGTTGATTTTTCTAGTCTATTTTGTCTTATCTTTGTCTATTTTGTCTATTTTTGCTGATCTGTTTTGTCTCTTTGTCATGTTACTAGGTACCTCAAGGATGTCCCATGAAGGATTTAGAGGTGTGATGACGTCCCATGATCTATTTTTTTCTCTTTGATTGTTGTTTGTGGATTGTCTTATCAAAGAGATTGGTGCAACTTGGCCCATAGTATGAGCTAGGACATTCCTTGTTTGCGACTATCTATTTTGCAAGTGGATGACCTTGCACACCTTGGTCTATGTCATACCATGGTGTTTTTTGTCCATTTGTATCATTTTACCACCCAATGATGATTAGTGCAGAGTCTTGTCTCGCAAAATATGCATCTTTAAATTTTTCTCCACTAACATCCATATCCTCCACGCTAACATTTCTTTTGTACTACTTATCTATTTTCCTCTTATCCATTTCGAGAGCATACCCGTGTTTGTCCAACCCACCTATCCTCTCGAGGGGGCATCATCATCCCACTCTTATTTCGTCATCATCCTATCTTTCTATCATTATCCATTTTCCTCTATCCATAACTTAGATTCTTTGAAATGATGTTACTCGACACAAATCTCATCATCTCAAACATCATCTCAAAGAGGGGAAAAATGTAGACACTAAAAATTGTCCCAAGCTTGTGATTTCTAAATTCTCCATCATTTCCTCTTTTGTCTTTGATAATTAAATAATTTTAATTATTTAATTATTTTCCAAATTCATATATGTCTTCTATTAATTAAATAATTTTTAATTATTTAATTAATTTATTTCTATCTTTATTCCTCCCTGATTAATTAAATAAATTTATTTATTTAATTACGTCACTAATTAAGTCCTCTTCTTTCTAAAATTAAATAAATTCTTATTTATTTAATTTTTTTCCACTTTCCACTATAATTAAATAACTATTTTAATTATATAATTATTCATTAGCCTTTTCGCTCATAAATTAAATAAGTTTTATTTATTTAATTTGGCCCACTATCTTGAATATTGAATTAAATCATTATTTAATTCAAAATGATTCATTTAGTTATATTCCTCTATAATTAAATAATATATTTAATTTAATTTAATTATTCATTGGCCGCCTAGATTAAATAATTTTTATTATTTAATTTCTACAATCACCTCTTTGTCTGTGCCAATCTTATCTTCCACATCAAATCTTATCTCTTGACATCTCATTTAATCCTATCCCTTGATTGAATTATCTCATAATTCAATCTCAACCCTTCATCTTTATCATTTTCCCTAATTTTGACCTAAACCTATTTCATACTACAACTTTCAATCTTGGTCATTGATTAAGACATCTTATTGACATCCAATCTCAACCATCAATCCAAATCAGACATTTTCTATAAATAAACTCTCATAAGCCATTTGGGGGGTTGATTCTTCAAGTGTCCTTATGTTGTCAAAATCATTTTTGTTTTCATCCATTTCTATCTATTGTCATTCATGCACACATATTATGCAAGTACATGATGCTAACTACTAGTGTGAGACAACAATTTTCAATATTTTGCTAGTCACTTGTCATAGGCTTATTATTACACATTCAAATCTGAGGGAAATTATCATATTCAAGAAAAATGGAGAAGAGCAATGGAAGTGAATCAATGGTAGCACAAAGATTTGGTAATATTGTTTTATGCTTTATGTCCTTATGCTCATTTGTGCTTCATTGTTTATTAGGGTTTGATTTATATACTTTATTGCATTTAACCACAATATTTTAGCCTTGATTACAAGAATGGTTTTCAAACCTACCTAATCATTCCATCTGATTATTCAATGAACTTGTCGATGCCTTCATAAGTCATTTCCAAGTTCACATGACTCCTAAGAAAACAATGGAATATTTAATGCCTTGTAAAGAAAATACCAATAAAAATGTCCCTGACTTCATTTCTCATTACCATTCATTGTATGCTCAAATTGATGTCAAGATATTTGATTCAAATCTGCAGAAGATTTTTATCGAAAACTTACACACTCACCTTCAAGATAAGTTAACAATGATGAATTTCACTTTGTTCATGCATTTATGCACGACCCTTTGTGATTATCACAACTCAGTTTCTAGTCATGATTCAAAGTCCACTTCTAACCAAGTTGAGAAATATGAGAAAAATAACCACAACAATGGACCAAACTTTAGAAAACCGAATCGAGGCTTCTTACAATTCAATCTACCTTCTCCGCAACCAACCCAACCTATTCCATGCCAAGTGGCCTCTCTTAAAAATGTCATGCCCTATACCTATGGGGACCCAAAGAGACAACTTACTCCCCTACCTGATACTCTCGACAATACCATGAACCAATTGCTCCAACAACAAATGTTTGCATTGCCTACCATTAAACCACTTGATACCACCAGGCCTTTACCACCCAACTTTTAACAGAATTCTTATTGCCATTTTCATCGCCAAAATGGCCATGACACTGAACAATGTAAGTGTCTAAAACACTTAGTTCAAGACCTCATTGATTCAGGTCGTTTGTCCATTGCGGGTGTAAATGATCAAGGTAATAACTTTGTTGTGCCCCCTAACCATAATTTACAAATCTTTACCAACCCTATGCCTAAACACTATATTTCATTTATCAAGGTTATTGAACCTTGAAACCCTGAAGTCATGAATGTTGATACATATAATGAAGAACTTGATATAACTCCAAATGATACCCAAGTTACTCATGTGGATGAACTTGTACGTGTGATAGATGTTATCCCTCGTAAGGTCTCAACCAACAAAAATCTTGATATCACATTTTCTTCAAAAGATATACTCAAAAAACTTCTAGATGGTCCTCTTTACATAGCCATCTGAATCTATGATAAGCCCACTAATGGGATATTAATAGATCCTTCCTGTGGTGAGACAGTGATCACAGACGAATTTTTAGTACTAAATGAGCTATATCAAGATGATTACAATAAACCAATTGCATGGATTAAAAAACATACTGGTTTTGTGTGCCCTATGATCAGATCAATCGTACTCCCCTTATAAGTGGGACCTGAAACTTTGGTGGTAACATTTTCTATTATTTCACAATCAGGCCAATTTTGTTTGCTGCTAGGTCACTCTTGGCCAATTGTAAAAGGTCTTTAGGTATACATTGTGGGATTACCCTCCTGGGTTTCATAGAGCCCAAAGAGTAGGAATAGAAGTTTAGCAACCTCTATTCACTCGTTGGCCAATCCCTTTAGAATTACTGATAATTGGAAATGGAAAAATCCATAGGTATTTCTAGAGATCAATTTGGTTCTTAAAAATTAACCAACACAATAGTCAACAATGCCTTGTAGAATACAATATAAATTGTCAGACTCCCAGCTATCTGAAAGCCTTCCTATGTTGCAAGCCTTTTCACGGTCATGGAAAAGGTGGCAGGGGCGGTTGGCGTGCATTAGGAAGCTACATAATAGCAGTCAACAATGCCTTGTAGAAAACAACATAAACTGTATAGTGTTGCAACCATCACCACAAAATAATAGCTTTAAATGAAACAATGATGATTTCAACAAAGACTTAGAAAATTATTTTTGCAATAGTGACCTATCAATAGGTGCAAGAACACATATAGATAAGTTTAAATCTAGATACATATGGTTGTTGCTTGAGAAAATGAAATAAACATTGCTTCATCTATGGGCTGCATATTTTGGCAGTGGTTGTAATAATAGGTTGCATTCAAAACTTAGCACAGTAATTCAACACTTTAGGTTATTTTTAATAAGGCATTTTTTAGTGTAGAGTTGTAGCTTGAGTTGCACAACATGCATCATTATCCACAACTATACTTCACAATGCATGTACATATATATATATATATTGCAATATAGAAAAATGGTCCCTTGTCATTTTCATGGTTTGTTAGGCCTTTCCTCTTGATTTTTGGTCTATTTTACTTTGATTTATTGATGTAACGTGGCTTGAACATTCACATTAGGTCCTTAAAATTCAAATTATGGCATCTTGTGAAGGTGTTGTGAAGTGTTGTAAAACATTTCTACACTTTCCTAGACTCTATTCATTATAAGTCACCTAAAAATCATCTTTTCATTCATCATCAAGTCCTATTTTGAATTGTTGTAACATCTTGTAACAAGATTTCATGCTTTTCTAGGCATAATTTCACTATTTACACCTTTCTTAAATGCTTTATTTGACCCCTGTATGCCCTTATAAGGCTTAATTAAGTGTATTTTTGAATGTAAACCAAAAAAATAACATTAAATATGACTTAATTCCCGACACCCACTTTCAAGTCCAAGGTGGGACCTATTGGAACTGTAAAAATATGATATTTTTACATGTGTTTTCATTCATAAATTTTCTAATTTGGTTCTACCATATGCAATTTTCATGTCTGGATCCATATCAACATAGTTTCATTCCTGTCTCCCCAATCAATTCTACGTTTTCCGCTTGCATGAGTCTGTGTTGCCTATCGGCAAGACTCATTTTAGTTCACATCAATTGAAGTTTGTTTACAGGTGGCATTCGACAGGACCTTTGTTTTGTCATGGCGATTGGCATTTGTCTGTTGGCAGTTATCGACATTACATCCATGTTGTTTCAGTGACCGTGGAGGCTCCTATTGGCATATGTTATGGCTTTCGGGGTGGTGTCTTACCGAATATCATTTGTTTCCCTGAATTTGCATTATGGTGGTTCATCGGTATAAGTTGAATGCCTTCGGTATAGTGTCACGGTGAAGTGAGTTTGTCTCACCGAAGAAGCACAAACAATTTTCTTCCAAATGACTTTCGGTGTAACCCACTTGTTGGCGTTGTAAGGTCTTGGCAAGTGACCTTTGGTCTCACCGACCTTACGCTTGGACTTCCTCTTGGTGGCCAATTCGATGGGACTTGGGTGATTTCAGTGATAGGTCATGGCGATGTATGGATTGTCTCACCGGCAGAACGTTATGTTTTATTCAAGTGGCTTTCGATGTAATATCTGCTTTCTCTTAGTGACAGATAGTGTTTGGTGTGCTTTGGTATAACAACTTTCTCTACAAGATGTCTCACCGAAGATTGAAAGTTATGGCGAGATTCATGATGGGCACTTGTCGGTGAAAGAATCTTTAGGTTACACCAACATGAGGTTAAGTGGGAGGCCCTTAGTGAAACTTAGAACAATCTTTGTAACCTCTCCCCGACATTGCATTGTCTTAGTGAAAGTAGATGGGAGATGGTTTTTGGAGTAAGTGTTGCCTTGCCATAGCGACTGTGAAACAAAAGTGAATACCTTTCGGCCTGGCATTTTGATCTTGGTATATGGTTTCCCCGATACCTATGTGTTATAGCGAAGCAGAGCGGGAACAAAGGAATACTATGTGGCTTCGGTATGACTAACGGGTTGTTACAGTGACAAATTGGAGTGAAACATAAAGGGGACAAAAGCAATACTTCTTGACTTTGACATAGCAAGCTGGTGGTCACAGCGATGCACGAGGAACAGTTAACATGGGCAGATAACGATTAAAGTTATTTTTCCTTCAGCATACTTTCATGACTGTCTTGGTGACTGTTCAGTAATGAATAACAGAAATACATCACTATGGCTGACATGAATTTGTGTGGATGACTATTGCAGGCCGACATATTTTGGGCCCGAATTTTGTGTTGGGCCAACATGAGTTCTCAATTTGATATTTTCTTCAAATGCTTGTATATAAATAAGAATTCTTGCAATTGTAAGTATCATGAGCTATTAGTTATTTAATATACAGTAGGCAATTTCTGATGGATACAGTACTATAACTCCATCAGATCAGATACTATGATGCATGTTTTCAAATCAGAGGTATTTATGAAAGTCAATTGATGTTGTTGCACATTTTTGGTCTCAATTATCTATTGAATTTGATGAAAGTATGGCTAAGTTGTCTCCAAGATGGACTCTTTCTGGTTGTTTAAATTGATATGACAAGTTTGTATTCAATTTATCAGTGCACATTTGTTGTACTTGTGTGATTGATTGATTGGTTCTTTCAAGTAAAGACTAAATCCTTTTAGTTAATCATAGTAATCAGAGAGATTCAATTGGATTATTCAAGTAGAGCTTAGTAGTCATAGTTTTGCATGTTTATACAAGTTGTAAATAGAATATAAGCTAGATAATTTGAGTTTTCTCTAGAAAGTGTTGCTCATTTGATTTCATTTGACTTCGCATACCCAATAAGGCATTGGTCTCTGCATTTTATCATTTTTGAATTCATTCATTCTCTTTACATCTTTTAAAATTGAGCATTTTAGAATGTAGACCAGAGTATTGTTACCATTTTCAAGTTGAATTATAATTGTTCACTCCCATCTACCATTGTGAACAAGTTGTTATAAGAAGATTGATTACAAGTTAAGTCTGCATTATTTAGAGACGTACACCCACCGAGGTTTTGCAGAACCTAAAGAGTAGAAGGTTGAATTATTTCGACCTTGTCTGTTACCCTGAAGCATATCAAGAGATTGGCAGCCTCTTGAGGCATCTTGTCTGCATTTTTGAGAGCTAAAAAATTGGTGACTCTTTTGGGGAAGAATCAGAATCAAGGCCTTAATCATAGAGTTAGAAATCTAACATAGATTTCGCTGGGAACAAGAAATATCAGATATTTTTCTTTTTTTTTGATAAAAGTGAGTGGCGACTTTGACAGAAATTTTTGCAGCCGTTCATCATGAATGGAAGAAGATCTCAGTACAAGGGAGGTCATTCCTGCTGGTGGCAGTAAGTGGACACATAAAGATGACAGAGCTGATAAGGGAAAATGTGAGGACATGTGCATAACAAACAAAGGTAAAGCACCAAGAGCACATTGTGAAACATAGAATGGCTATGATACATAAAGAGATGATTCAAGTGTAGAACTTTGTACCCTTGAAGATCAAATAAATCCTTTCTCTTCTCTCGATCCTAAGCAGATGGCTGAGTTTAGAGCTGAACAAGGGGCTGAACATATTAGAATTCAACATGAATACAATCAGAGGATGGAAGGTAATCAGGAAACTCCTAAAGGAAACCATGAGCTCTCAATTTCTAATGAAGCAAAAGCACTGTTGGAACTGAAAAAGAGGAGGATAAGGGAGCTAGAAGCTAAATTGCAGAAAGCCCAAATTATTGATCAAATAGCTGGTGGCTCAAAGTATGTCCCACCTCACAAGCAAGGTGATCATGGTGCAGGGCCCTCCAATCAGCAAAATTCTCCTCACCATCAGATAGGGAATCACTATAGACAGCCAAATCAGTCGCCCCATATTCCCACACAGCACACAAATGTGCATCCACCTCCTGGTCATCATCACACCCCTCAGCATAATGCACAATACAATAATCCTATGCATCAGTATCAATATCCACCTATCCCTTCCCCTCACCAATACGCAACAATGATCAGGCAGTTTGATTTGGTAGGGTTCCATCTATGCCCTTACCCTATGGATAGCAGCTGGAGAGGTTTAATTCCCAAATTTATAGGGAGAAATGTAGTCACTGCTGAAGAAAATATAAGGAATTTCAATATGTCCATTCAAGACATAGGTATGTCATATGAAGATTTGCACATGAGGTTGTTTATGATGTCACTTATTGAAGATGCTAGGGATTGGTTTAACAGCTTGCCAGCGTCTTCAATTAATTCCCTCCAAGCATTTCAAGACAAATTCTTACAGCAGTATGGGAATTAAAATGCTCCAGATGCAGCTCTTTATGAACTGGTGAGGATTCAGAAAAATCAGAATGATTCAATTTATGATTTCAACCAAAAATTCAACAAGTTGCATACTAAAGTACCTCCTGGATCAAGGTTGTCAGACCCTGCTACATTGAGTATTTATTTGAGTGCATTTGATCCTAAGATAAGGTATGAACTGAGAAGTAGATCCCCAAGAGATTTGGCTGAAGCATAGAAAATTGCATTGACAATTGAAAATAATAGGAAGGCTGCTGGTATAAGTAATAAAAGAGACAACCTGAGGCCTCCTCAACAAAATAATTATCAGTACAGAAAAGAGAATACATATAGAAATGAGAATATAAATGAAAGGCCAAGGTTGCATGATATGCCTTACAATACAGATTGGAAAGATGGGAAACCTGTGACAGCCAAGCCAAGAAGTAAAGAGATTCCTGATCTGTTGAGCAAAAAGGGAACTTACATGGTGAGTAATAATTATTTCTGTGAAGTTTGTAATCAGCCACATTCTCCAGACTACTATGTTGTAGCTCAAAAGATGCAAGAAAAGGGAATGTTGATGGAGAATAATGAAGATCACAAAATTTATTTGACTTCAGATACCTTTTATCATGTTGAGTAAGGATATTCATCTTTAGAGGATGAAGGCTATGAGTATGATGTTTCTAATCAGAAGTATAATGTCCATATGGCTGAACAACATATCTTTTATGATTCTAATGAAGACTACACAGAGCCACATCTTGTTGAAATGCTTGTTCAATGCAATGTAAGGAGACTCACTAAAGATGAAATGGAGAAAATAACTATTGCAGCAGTTTAGGATGCAAGGAGTAAATATTGGTTGAGAAACAGAAAAGTGAATGAGCTAGATAGAGTTCCTGGGGGAATTTTTGTAAAAGATCAGAAGGAAACACATGAAACTATAAAAAATCTAGAGAACAAGCAGCATGATAAAATTGAAAAGAAGCCTATCCAAGAGCAGAAAGTTGCAAAATTACACAAGGAAATGCAAAAGTCTGATCAACCTAGTGAAAAAGAAAAAGAAGAAACCAAAGGTGAAACGCCAGAACTGAAGAAGACTGTTAAGACAAAGAGATCCTCTTTTGACTTCACACAGGCATTATCCCAGGTAAAAATATCTATTCCATTACTTGAAATGATGAAAATAAAAGAATACAAAGATAGTGTTGTTCAAATGATAATGAATTCTGAAAAGAAACCAGTTATTCAAGCAGTCAATAAGCAGGAGAAAATAGATATACCAGATCTCTGCTTGAATGATGTATTAGCAACTTCCCCACAAATGGATCCTTTCTTCACCACATTGCTTATAAATAATAAATTGCTGAGGAATTGCATGATAGATTCTAGTGCTGCTATAAATATTATGCCAGTAGGTGTAATGAAGCAGCTGAGCTTGTGTGTTGATACATATGAAGGGAAGAGCTATGTAATGGATAACAGACCTGTACCTATGGTAGGAATTATGAGAGGTGTTGAAGTCAAACTAGCTACTTATCCATAGGTGGCTTATAATATAGATATAACAGTGATTGATACTCCTCAGTTTGGGATGCTTCTGTCAAGACAATGGACAAGAATAGTTGGAGGAAATATCCAGTTTGATTTATCTTATGCTACTATTTCAGTGAATGGATAGGATGTCAAATTGTATAGAGAACCAAGAATGCATTAGCTTGTTGACTGTGTACCTCAAGATCAAATTAATTATTTTTGTGATGTTGATCTTGGAAGTTTTAAAATTGAACCAGCTCAACTAGAATTAACCAATAGTGATCCAATTGAAAAGCATGTGGCACAAAGCTGCAATGAAGTATGGAAGATGTATTTTGATGGAGCATGCAACCAAGAAGGTAATGGTGTTGGGATTGTATTTGTTTCCCCTGAAGGTATTACTTTTAAATATTCATTTCTACTAGCATTTGAATGTACAAACAATGTGGCAGAGTATGAAGCTTTATTGACAAGCTTGAACATAGCTGTGAAACACAAGATTAAGTTGATGGCTGTTTTGGGTGATTCTGAGTTGGTTGTTTCACAAATCAAATCAAAATATGCAGCAAAGCACAAAAGATTAAAACAATATAGGAATGTTGTATGGGATACAATTGAATTGTTTGATGCTTTTTCAATTAAGTGGATTGACAAGTCAAAGAATATAATGGCTGATTTTTTAGCAAATGTGGCACTGAAAAGAGATGACATCACATTGGTTGGAGTATCACAGATTGAGTTTAAGACAAGGCCCACTGTGCCTGATAACATCTATAACTGAAAAGTTTTCAATGATGATACTGACCTTTTGAAATTCCTCAATTGTATAGATCAGTATGAGACCCAGGAAATCGACTTCAATGCTTTCGTTGAAGAAGTGGATGGGAAGAAAACTATGTTTGGAAAGGAAATATTGTAGCTCAAAACAAATAAACTGCCCAAGGGTCTAGTGGCATTGGAGAGTTTGTATGATGGAAATGATAGATCTCTAATGAAACAAACTCCAGTCAAAGGATAAGATATTGAAGAAATCAACTTAGGGACTGAGATAGCACCAAGAAAGGTATACATTGGAAATAAGATTAGCCCTACAATTAGAAGAATGCTGATAGAGTTGCTGAGAAAATACAAGCATTTTTTTGCTTGGTCTTATGAGGATCTGAAAGCATATAGGGAAGATTTGTTTCAACATGAAATACCATTGAAGCTAGATGCCAAGCCTTTTAGACAAAAGCAAAGACCCATAAATCCAACACTGGAGCCTAAAATGCAAGAGGAATTGATAAAGCTCAGGGATGGAGGAATTATCAAACCAATCAGACATTCAACATGGGTTTCAAATCTAGTTCCAGTGAGAAAGAAGAATGGTGATATCAGATTATGTGTGGACTTTAGGAATTTAAATATGGCATCTCTCAAAGATAATTATCCTTTACCCAATATGGAGGCTATATTGCATAAGGTGACAGGGTGTGAATTGCTATCCATGATGGATGGGATTTCTGGATACAATCAGGTTAAAGTCAAGGAATCTGAGCAATACAAGATAGCATTCACAACTCCTTGGGGAACATATGTATACATAAGAATTCCATTTGGTCTCACTAATGCTAGAGCCACTTTTCAACGGGCTATGGATGTAGCATTTGCTGATTTGATTAATGCTATCATGGTGGTGTATCAAGATGACCTTACTGCTTATTCAAAAAGGGTTGAACATCATGTGCAACATCTGGAAAGGGTATTTATTAAAGCTCTTGAATATGGTATTAGTTTAAATCCAAAGAAATGTCATTTTGTAGTCACAAAGGGTAAGTTCTTGGGGCATATTATTTCAAAAGAGGGAATTAGAATAGATCTTGAGAGGGTTGAAGCTATTGATAAAATTCCTATTCCCAAAACTATCAAGGCAATACAATATTTCTTTGGACAAATTAATTTTGTCAAAAGATTCATTTCTAACTTTGCTAAGATCATCAAGCCCATATCTAAAATGTTGAAGAAAGGACAAAAAATGGATTGGACTGTTGAAGCTTTGGATGCTTTTATGTCTATCAAAAGGGCTATCAAAGAGGCTCCTATTCTTAAGTCTCCAATTTTTACAAAGCCTTTTCAGATTTTTTCATTTGCCTCAATGCATACTATTGGTGCTGTTATGCTACAGAAAAATGAAGGTGGTTATGAACAGCCTGTGTCTTTCTTTAGTAAATCATTACAGGGGTCTGAATTGAAGTATGACATAATGGAAAAATAGGCTTTTACATTGGTAAACGCCACAAAGGCATTCAAACCATATCTTGTTGGAGCAAAGGTGATTGCTTATGTCCCTCATGTTGTTGTCAAGGATATTTTGACACAATCTTAAGTTACAGGGAAAAGATGCAGATGGATCAACAGGATTCAAGAATTTGACATAGAAATATAGATTACTAAGCTGGTAAGAGGCCAAGGCTTGGCTAGGCTAATGATAGAAACTAATATTGATGCAAATAAGATCTACAATGTTGAGGAAGGGACTACAATTGCAAGCATTGAGAACACTCGTTGGTATACTGATGTTATGCACTATCTTAAACACATGAAGTGCCCAGATGGATTGAGTGACAGCCAGAGGAGAACTTTGAAGTTGCAGGCATCCAAATATGTTTTTATGGATGGCGATTTGTTTTGGAAAAATAGAGATGGCATATTATTATTGTACCTTGATGAGTCACAGGCCAAGCATGTTTTAAGAGAAATACATGAAGGAGTTTGTGGAGGTCATTATTCAGCAAAGACGACTGCACACAAAATTCTCAGGGCTGGGTATTATTGGCCAAAGGTCTTTAATGATTCTTTTACACATGTGAGAAAATGTGAAGCTTGCCAAAAGTTTTCTGGAAAATTGATGTATCAAGGTGCTTTGCCACTTCGACCTTTGCAGGTTGATGCCCCTTTTCATCAATGGGGAATTGATTTCATTGGAGAGATATAAGAGAAGTAAAGTGGAGGACATAGATGGATGCTAGTTGCCACTGATTATTTTACAAAGTGGGTGGAAGCAATCCCAACCAAGGAGGCTACAAGTAAAGTTGTAACAAATTTTTTGATGGACAACATTATCACCAGATTTGGTACACCATTGAGGATAATCACAGACAATGGGATGTGCTTCAGGTCAGATGAATTAAAAATCTTTTGTGATAGGTATGGCATTACGATTTCTTATGCAGATCCTTATTATCCACAAGCCAACGGTCAGGCAGAGTCTAGCAATAAGAGTCTTTTGAAGATTATAAAGAGGATGCTGGGACATAATAAGAAGGCTTGGGATTCAAAGTTAAAATTGGTTGTGTGGGCTGATAGGGTCACTATGAAAAAGGAAATTGGAAAGTCTCCATTTGAATTAGTGTATGGAGCACAAGCCAGGATGCCTCTGCAGAATTTGTTGCCAGTCTACAAGTTTGTCTTACTGGAAGATGTGGAAGTTCCTGAGCCTATGGAAGATAGAATGGAGTAGCTTGCTGAACTGGATAAAGTAAGGAGAGAGGCCCAAAGTCAAAACATAAAGTTACAGGAACAGATGAAGTATCTATTTGACAAGAAGGCAAAGAATAGAAAATTTGAAGAAAATGATTTGGTGTTGATGTGGAATGCAATGTGTCAGGAGAAAGGAAAGCATGGTAAATTTGAAGCTCTTTGGTTGGGACCTTTTGTTGTTGTTAGAAAGAAGGGTGAAGACTTATATTATCTATAGAACATGGTTGGTGAAGATCAAAAATTTCCTGTTCATGGGAAATTCTTGAAGCTTTTCTTCTCTTGAGCAACACAGAGGATTAAGGGTTGCCAGCGCATGGACAACTCTTGTGTATCCTCTTTAAAATTCTTTTCCATGCACAGTAGTTTAGGTTTTTCATCCACCTCCATTCCACTCTCATTTTCCATTCACCTCCATCTTGCATTCACTTTGCATTCACTCCCACTTCGCATTCATTTCCATTACCATTCATTCCATTGCTGCTCACTGGTTCATCATTTTTGTCTGGTCTGCTAACCGAGGATTCTAGATCCTTGCAATGATTTGACTATCATTCAACCCCAGATGGAGCCACTGTTGGAACTGTAAAAATTTGATATTTTTACATGTGTTTTTATTCATAAATTTTCTAATTTGGTTCTACCATATGCATTTTTCATGTCTGGATCCATATCAGCATAGGTTCATTCCCATCTCCCCAATCAATTCTACGTTTTCCGCTTGCATGAGTTTGTGTTGCCTATCGGCAAGACTCATTTTATGTCACATCGATTGAAGTTTGTTTGCAGGTGGCATTCGGAAGGACCTTTGTTTTGTCATGGCGATTGGAATTTGTTTGTTGGCAGTTATCGGCATTACATCCATGTTGTTTCGGCGACCGTGGAGGCTCCTATCGGCATATGTTATGGATTTCAAGGTGGTGTCTTACTGAATATCATTTGTTTCCCTGACTTTACATTTTGGTGGTTCATCGGTATAAGTTGAATGCCTTCGATATAGTGTCACGGCGAAGTGAGTTTGTCTCACTGAAGAAGCACAAACAGTTTTCTTCCAAATGACTTTCGGTGTAACCCACTTGCTAGCATTGTAAGGTCTTGGTGAGTGACCTTTGGTCTCATTGACCTTACGCTTGGACTTCCTCTTGGTGGCTGATTTGATGGGACTTGGGTGACTTCGGTGATAGGTCATCGCGATGTATGGATTGTCTCACCGGCAAAACGTTATGTTTTATTCAAGTGGCTTTCGATGTAATATCTACTTTCTCTTGGCAACAGACAATGTTCGGTATGCTTCGGTATAACAACTTTCTCTACAAGACGTCTCACCAAAGATTGAAAGTTATGGTGACATTCATGATGGGAACTTGTCGGCGAAAGAATATTTAGGTTACACCGACATGAGGTTAAGTGGGAGGCCCTCTGTGAAACTTAGAACAATCTTTGTAACCTCTCCCCGACACTGCATTGTCTTAGCGAAAGTGGATGGGAGATGGTTTTCAGAGTAAGTGTTGCCTTGTCACGGCGACTGTGAAACAAAATTGAATGCCTTTTGGCTTGGAATTTTGATCTCAGTATATGGTCTCCCCGATACCTATGTGTTATAGCAAAGCAGAGCGGGAACAAAGGAATACTATGTGGCTTCGGTATGACTAACGGGTTGTTACAGCAACAAATTGGAGTGAAACATAACGGAAACAAAAGTGTTACTTCTTGACTTTGACATAGCAAGGTGGTGGCCACAACGATGCATGAGGAACAGTTAACACGGGTAGATAACGATTAACGTTATTTTTCCTTTGGCATACTTTCATGACTATCTTGGTGACTGTTCAGTAATGAATAATAGAAATACATCACTATGGTCGACATGAATCTGTGTGGATGACCGTTGTAGGCCGACATATTTTGGGCCCGAATTTTGTGCTGGACCGACATGAGTTCTCAATTTGATATTTTCTTCAAATGCTTGTGTATAAATAAGCATTCTTGCAATTGTAATTATCATGAGCTATTAGTTATTTAATATACAATAGGAAATTTATGATGGATACAGTACTATAACTCCATCAGATCAGAGACTATGATGCATGTTTTCAAATCAGAGGTATTTATGAAAGTCAATTGATGTTGCTGCACATTTTTGGTCTCAATTATCTGTTGAATTTGATGGAAGTATGGCTAAGTTGTCTCCAAGATGGACTCTTTCTAGTTGTTTAAATTGATATGACAAGTTTGTATTCGATTTATTAGTGCACATTTGTTGTACTTGTGTGATTGATTGATTGGTTCTTTCAAGTAAAGACTAAATCCTTTTAGTTAATCATAGTAATCAGAGAGATTCAATTGGATTATTCAAGTAGAGCTTAGTAGTCACAGTTTTGCATGTTTATACAAGTTGTAAACATAATATATGCCAGATAATTTGAGTTTTCTCCATAAAGTGTTGCTCATTTGATTTCATTTGACTCTGCATACCCAATAAGGCACTGGTCTCTACATTTTATCATTTTTGAATTCATTCATTCTCTTTACATCTTTTAAAATTGATCATTTTAGAATGTAGACCAGAGTATTGTTACCATTTTCAAGTTGAATTATAATTGTTCACTCCCATCTGCCATTGTGAACAAGTTGTTATAAGAAGATTGATTATAAGTTAAGTCTGCATTATTTAGAGAGGTACACCCACCCAGGTTTTGCAACACCTAAAGAGTAGAAGGTTGAATTCTTCCAACCTTGTCTATTACCTTGAAGCATATCAAGAGATTGGCAGCCTCTTGAGGCATCTTGCCTGCATTTTTGAGAGCTAACATGACCCATTCGCCATGGGTGGCGAATGAGTCCCTCTTGGCTTCAACTTCAAAATATTTTATATTTTCTTTCAGGTTTTTATTGAAATCACCTTATGTCGGCCTGTGATGAGGTATCATTAGGTTTTTAAGGCACATATGTGTGTAAATATACACGTTCTTCTCATCATTTTACATCTGATAATTCATTCAAGCAATCTCCTATAATCTCAAGCATTCAACTAGCATTTGAGCACTTTGGATCATCAAATCAAGCATTAATCAAGCATTCAAAGGCATCCATTGATATATCTTCAAACTTTCATCAACAAGGGTTTGGTAAGTTGATAGAATTTGCATGTTATTAGTTTATTTTCCTCTTTTATTTCATCATTTTATTAAGGGTTTGATTACCAAAGTTGGATTTGACCAAGGAAAATCACTTTGCCCTAACCCTTAACCATTTTTCATCTTTGTGCATGTTTTGTGTATGCAGATTTATCAAGCATTTAGGTGTTGAAAAGTGGAGAAGAAGTCAACAAAGTGTTTCAATTCAACCACTTTATATTTCAAGTTTGGAGAAGACTTTTTGTCCATTTTTTGCAGGATTAACTTTGTCAATCTGACATGCAATCAACCACAAATCTGGTGCTACAGAATTGTCCCCTGATTTCTCAAAAAATTTGCAGAGGACTAATTCACAATTAGTGGTGAATGAGTCACACCTTAAGGTTGGAAATCTAAGTTTTGTCAGATTTCAGATTTTGACACTCAGAAACTTATTCTCGATAGTTTTCATCAAAATCAACTCTGATTCGCCATCAGTGGTGAATGAGTCCCACTAGTGATTTTATGTTATTTTGGAAAGCATTAAGAACATTCTAGATTCTTCATCAGACTTCCAGGTGCACTCTGATTCAACCCTTTTCTCTTTTATTTTGTATTTATTCATTCATAATTCATTGTTTGCATATCACATTGTGTTTTCAAACATTGCATTAATCTTAGGTTTTGCATACATAATCTCTCAATTTCATAGTTTAGTTCTATTCATTTCATTCCATTTAGTCTTAATCAAATAAGGCATAGCATAATTTGATTGAACTAGCTAGATTCTTTGGCCCTTTCTTTCTCCTTTTAGGTGAAAAACCTTAGAAGAGCTAGAAAGTCCTAGAGTTCCAAAAATATACGGTTCATTTTGGTAAACCTGCATTTTGAACATATTAAATTTTTTATTCCAATTGCATCTTGTGTCCTAGACTTCATTTGCATCAACATTCAATTAGGGTATTCTTTTGTTTTTGCACTCTAGGGTTTCATAACTTGCATTAGTGAAAGAATCATTTAGATTTCATTTTTTCATTCCATATCATTGAAAAATTTGAAAAAAGTGCATCTACATCTTTCATTAGCATCTAAAAAACAATATAATCACATTAAATTATCTGAAAAACACAAAAAATATCATATTGGGACTCATTTGCCACCCTGGGAAAATCAGTTCACTTGCACATTTCAGTTTGCATTTTTAAACATTTTTTGGGCATTTCCTGCATTTATGTTGTCTATTGTTATTTCTCTATTTTAATTAGCAAGATTTATGTTATTTGCATTTTTCACTTCTAGATTGCATTGCATTTACATTCACCCCATCCTTTGTGGTACTTGCATGAGTCTTTGGTTCCCCATTGATAATACTTTAGTGATACAAAGTTCTAGAATCATGGATTCTCGTGATAACACTTTCATTGTGGACCTTGGGATCTCAAGAGCTCCTACTCCTAGTATGTACAATGGTGCATTAGGAATTGATCATACCACTTCTATGCCTTCAACTTTTCATCCAATGAATGTTGACATGAAAAAAATCCTTTCCTCAAGACAAGGTCATTAGTATTCATGAAGATTTTGCACATTTACAACAAGACTTGTCTCTTCAAAACATTTCCACCACTGCCATACCTGTAATGGAGAACCTTGACCGTTTGATTGAAAGTGATGATGGCTTAAAATTCATGAAAATAATTTCTGAAATATACAATAAACATGCTCCTAATACTTCCCAATCAACAAAAATAGTGGACAACTAAGGAGGACCTCACATTCCTCGCCCTTCAACCATAACATCCATACCAACTTATACCACTCTGCAGGTTACAAAAAATATGCAACAGGTTAGTAATGTGGCTCCTTCTTTCACAATTCTAGCCATCATTCAAAGCTATTTTGTGGCATCGCATATCCCATCCTCCACCTTCATCGCTCTTAGTGTCCCTTTCACCTCTCCTAACATTACATACACCCCATCTCCATTTTCCCTTCCACCTCATACTCCTTACACCGATCCCATCATTACACAACTCTTTAACACTATTTCATCCATGCAACAACAACTTTCCACCATTAGCCAAAGCCTAAATGCTCCACCAACATACCATGTTCATAGTAGTCCATTATCCTTAGAAATCATACGCACCTAGATGCAACAAGGAATTGAAATGCCTAGGTTTCAGAAATACGGGCGTAAAGGACACCCTACCAACCATGTCAATGCTTATACAGCTTTGTGTAGTGAATTTTTCCTCGATGATAAGTTGTTAGCCAAATGTTTTCCTAGGACCTTGAAAGACACTGCATTAGTATGGTTTTCAAACCTACCTAATCATTCCATCTGATTGTTCAATGAACTTGTCGATGCCTTCATAAGTCATTTCCAAGTTCACATGACTCCTAAGAAAACAATGCCATATTTAATGCGTTGTCAAAAAAATACCATTGAAAAATTCAATGAAATCATTTCTCATTCCAGTCATTGTATGCTCAAATTGATGTCAAGATCTTTGATTCACATCTTTAGAAGATGTTTATCAAAAAATTACACACTCACCTTCAAGATAAGGTAACAATGATGAATTTCCCTTCATTCATGCATTTATGCACTGCCCTTTGTGATTATCACAACTTGTTTTCTAGTCGTGATTCAAAGTTCACTTCTAACCAAGCTGAGAAATCTGAGAAAAATAATCACAACAATGGACCAAACTTTAGAAAACTGAACTGAGGCTTCTTACAATTCAATCCGCCTTCTCCACAACCAACCCAACCTATTCCAAGCCAAGTGGCCCCTCTTAAAATAGCCATGCCTTATACCTATGGGGACCCAAAGAGACAATTTACTCCCCTACCTAATACTCTCCACAATATCATGAACCAATTGACCCAACAACAAATGTTCACGTTGCCTACCATTAAACCACTTGATACCACCAAGCCTTTACCACCCAACTTTAAATAGAATGCTTATTTCCATTTTCATCTCCAAAATGCTCATGACACCAAACAATGTAATTGTCTAAAACACTTAGTTCAAGACCTCATTGATTTGGGTCATTTGTCCATTGCGGATTTAAATGATCAAGGTAATAAGTCTATTGCGTCCCCTAGCTAGAATTTACAAATATTTACCAACCCTATGCCTCCTAAACATAATATTTCATTTGTCAAGGCTAGTGAACCTTCAATCCCTCAAGTCATGAACATTGATACAAATAATGAACAACTTGATATAACTCCAAATGATACCCAAGTTACTCCTATGGATGAAATTTTGAGTGTGATAGATGTTATCCCTCGTAAGGTCCCAACCAACAAAAATCTTGATATCAACTTTTCTTCGAAAGATATACTCAAAAAGCTTCCAGATGGTCCTCTTTACATAGTTGTCTGAATCTATGATAAGCCCACTAATGGGATATTAATAGATCCTTCTTGTGGCGAGAATGTGATCACAGAAGAATTTTTAGTACTACATGAGCTATATCAAGATGATTACAATAAACCAACTGCATGGATTAAAACACATACTGGTTTTGCATGCCCTACGATCAGATCAATTGTACTCCCATTAAAAGTGGGACCTAAAACTTTGAAGGTAACATTTTTTGTTATTTCACAATCAGGCCTATTTCGTCTATGGCTAGGTCACTCTTGGCTTCGCTCATTGAAAGCGGTCCCTTTGTTGTTCAAAAGTGTTTGAAGTTTCCACATGGCAATGAAATATTTATTGTCAACCATAGTGGCATTAACCCATTATCTTCCAAAGGCAATTTTTCCCTAGAAGCCTTTTGGCCTGAACCTATGGAGCCTATCATCCCTCATAAGGATTTCTTCTTCATAGCCTATCAAAAGCTTTCAAAGCCAAACAGATAGTTTAATTGTCTCTTCATAACTAGTCCATGTCCACTTCTGCTCCTCCTATCCTAGATGAAACCATGCTTCAGCCTGAGTCTGATATTGAACAAACCACACAACCTCATGAAAAAACACCCATTAAAACCCCCCCTCCTCATTTAAATGACCAAGAGAAAATCAAACCAATCCTGTCATACCTCCTCGCATTAAACAAGTGTATAAATCTAGAGAGAAAGTGATTGTCCCATCATCTTCGGCTTCTTCTATTCTTCCCCCTTCAGAAGAAAATGAACCTATAATGGAGCAACCCGCTCTTATACCTCAACAAGTTCAAAATAAAATTAATTGAAACCATGGTGCTAGGGAGCATAGGCATCATTGTCGTCTCCTTGCTCCACAGTCTTGAATGGAAGAAAATAATGAAACCCAACCTCCACCTATAAAAAAAGTAGTAGATGATCAACCTCTTCCCCCTAGCCTGCCACAAGACAACACAATCCAACCCTCACAACAAAATGAACCCATCCAACAACCACAACTCTTGATCCATCCTTTCTTGGAAATAACCCTTCGTCCTCCCATTATAATCAATCTTGATGATGATGATGATGACGAGGAGATCACAAAAATAGATGAATAAGTGCATAATGATCTAAAATAATTATTTTCATCTACCATGAGCTTAAATGATAAATCTTCTCAGCCAAGTGATGAACCTGGCACATCTCCTAGTTTGGACCTTGAAATTATTCCTTTGGACAATCAACCACCCTCACAATACATTGAACATGATTGGGAGGTGGATGAATTGTTAGATGGTTGACTTGCATTTTCCTTACTAGCCTTTTACACTTTCCTTTTTTGATTTGCTTGTATGTGTGTACTGTGTTCCCCTGTATCGTATGTTTGATGTTCCTTCTCTTTGTACACTTCTTAGATTCATACCTCTATTCTTCTCTCTATCATGCATTGGTCTTTTCTGTTTCTTTTTTTGTGTTTTCCTTTTGGGGATGACGCAAGGCATTGAAACCAAAATGTCTCCTTCATGTTGACCCAAAAGGTTCCTTTTCTTTTTTCTTTTTTTTCTTTTGTGTTTTCCTTTTGGGGATGACGCAAAGCATTGAGACACCCTATGTCTCTTTCATGTTGACCTAATAGGTCCCTTCTCCTTTTTACTTTATCTTTCTCTTGTGTTTTTCCTTTTGGGGATGAGGCAAGGCATTGAGACCAAAATGTCTCCTTCATATTGACCCAAAATATTTTTCTTTTCTTTTTCTTTTTCATTTTCTTTTCACTTGTGTTTTCCTTTTGGGGACGATGCAAGGCATTGAGATTGAAATGTCTCTTCCATGTTGACCCAAAATAGACTTTCTTTTTCATTTGTTTTCGCTCTCTTTGTGTCATTCTTCCAGTTCTATGTGCTTTGGGGAATGATTCCAGATTCAAGCTCTTTCATAAAAACATTGCAGCAACGAACATACTAACCCCAAATCCATAGATCCCTTATATGTTTTTGTGTTCGTGTCTAGGGGGAAACTCCCTTTTCTTTTGTTCTTCTTTTCATTTACATGAAACAACCTTACTCAGAAACACATGACTTGGAATAGGGGCTTTCCAAGTTGTCTCTCATGTCTTGTTTTCTCTTTACATTTTCTTTCCTTGGCTACTTTAAAGTAATTGCTCCTAGATCGATGTGTAGCAATTCCTTTAAAATGGGGGGCAATACATTGGCATCATTTCATGTGCATTCATAGTTCCTAGTGTATCCTTTTCACTTCATATGATGCATTTATTAGTTTGAGGATGACATTGGGTATGATGTCCTTCATAAGTGTGATCTATCTTAGCATATTGCATTCCCCTTGGTGGCCTGATGTGAAACACTGCATCCCCTAAGTTGTGAATCTTTTATTCTTTGATTGGTCCTTTCTTGGAGACATTAGACACAATGTTCCCTAAGTGACAGACCTTGCATGAACTTAACAAGACTCCTTTGAACATCTTTTACACTTTACATTTTCTTTACACTTTTGTATTTTACAATTTTTACATTTTTGCATTTTACATTTTTTCCACTTTGCATAACGTAGCTTGCACGCCTTTGGTACACTTTTCCTTTTTTTCATGAGTTCTAAGCATACATAGCTTTTCTTTTCTCATGAAGCATGAACCATCATTTTCCTTTGTGGCGCCTTGTTAAAGTTATCAGGAGGTATAACTTTAATATGGTTGAGCGGGAAGCCCATCCAGCGGCACGAATCTCCCCATAGCCACCTATGTGTTTGTGGGTGCATGCCAACTAGCATATGTACTTCACCTTTTTGGGTCTTCTCACCTGATGGACCACCATGAGTTTTGTCGCCCAAGAGTGAGTATGAATTTTTCTTGTTCAAAAAAACTAGCCTAGATCTAATCCACAACTAGTCGGATGAACAATTGAAGCTTTCATTTCTTTCTCATCATCATGTGTGTTCCTTTGTTCTTATGTTTAATTTTCCATGGGATCTTCATCCTAGGGGCTTGATCACCCCTCTTGATTGTTGTCATTTCATCTTGCTAATGTAAGTACATTGAAACCTCTCTCTTGATATTCATGGCTACTTTAGTGTGAGTTTGAAGATTTTTCATGGCCTTTTAGGCCTTTCCTCTTGATGTTTGGTCTATTTTTCTTTGATTTATTGATGTAATGTGGCTTGAGCATTCACATTAGGTCCTTAAAATTCAAATTATGGCATCTTGTGAAGGTGTTGTGAAGTGTTGTAAGACATTTCTACACTTTTCTAGACTCTATTCATTACAATTCACCTACAAATCATCTTTTTATTCATTATCAAGTCCTATTTTGAAGTGTTGTAAAGTCTTGTAACAATATTTCACACTTTTCCAGGCATAATTTCACTATTTACACCTTTATGCCCTTATAAAGCTTAATTAAGTGTATTTTCTAATGTAAACCTAAAAAATAACATTAAATATGACTTAATTCCCAAAACACACTTTCAAGTCCAAGGTGGGACCCATTCACCATGAGTGGCGAATGAGTCCCTCTTCGCTCCAAATTCAAAATATTTTAAATTTTCTTTCGGGTTTTTATTTAAAATCACCTTATGCCATCGTGTGATGACGTATCATTGGGCTACTAAGGCACAAATGTGTATAAATATGTGTTCTCCTCATTTTACATCTCCTAATTCACTCAAGCAATCTCCTACAATCTCAAGCATTCAACTAGCATTTGAGCACTTTGCATCATCAAATCAAGCATTAATCAAGCTTTCAAAGGAAGCCATTGATATATCTTCAGAATTTCATCAACAAGGGTTTGGTAAGTTGATAGAATTTGCATGTTATTATCTTATCTTCCTCTTTCATTTTATCATTTTATTAAGGGTTTGATTGCCAAAGTGGGATTTGACCAAGGCAAATCCCTTCGCCCTAACCCTTAACCATTTTCCCCCTTTGTGCATGTGTTGTGTATGTAGATTTATCAAGCATTTAGGTGTTGAAAAGTGGAGAAGAAGGTAAAAAAGTGTTTCAAGTCAACCAGTTCATATTTCAAGCTTGGAGAAGACTTTTTGTTTTTTTTTGTAGGATTAACTTCATCAACCCGACAAGCTGTCAACCACAAATTAGGTGCTATAGAATTATCCCCTGATTTCTCAGAACTTTTGGAGAGGACTGATTCGCCATCAGTGGCGAATGAGTCCCACCTTAAGGTTGGAAATCTAAGTTGTCAGATTCTGGATCCCGACACTCAGAAACCTATTCCTGACAGTTTTCATCAGAAGTAGGATTGATTCGCCATCTGTGGCGAATGAGTCCCACTGGTGATTTTTTGTGATTCTAGAAAACATTCAGAACATTCTAGATTCTTCATCAAACTTCCAGGTGCACTCTGATTCAACCCTTTTCTCTTTTGTTTTACATTTATTCATGCATAGTTCATTATTTGCATATCACATTGTGTTTTCAAACATTGCATTAATCTTAGGTTTTACATTCATAATGTCTCAATTTCATAGTTTAGTTGCATTCATTTCATTCCATTTAGTCTTAATCACATCATACATAGCATAATTTGAGTGAACTAGATAGATTCTTTGGCCCTTTCTTTCTCCTTTTAGGTGAAAAACCCTAGAAGAGCTAGAAAGTCCTAGAGTGCCAAAAATCTATGATTCATATATATATGTATAACTTTAAATGCAATTATGTCTATCAACAAGTATAAATATAGATAGAATTATGTGCAGGTAGGCTTAAGCTAAATTGCAAAAGTATTGTATAGAACGTAGACGACAGTTATCACTGAACATCACATAGGAAATATTATAAAAAAAATGAAGTTTTATGAAACTCCAATAAAATGGAAGACACATAAATAGCTACACATAGGCGAGTCCCAAATAGCTAGCAAACAAAAAGGTGAAGGACACATAAATACCTCAAATAAAGTCAGACTATATACTACAAGGGCCACAAATACAAGCAGAGCATTTTTGCAATTCGCTAGATGCACATGGAAAAGAGTCAATACAATTGTCAACAACAAAAATTAAACAAGGAAAAGACTTACGGGATTGGCACCCGAGGGTTGTCCAGCAACTTGGGGAGAGCTAGAGTCCACTAACATTGTTGGGGATGCTCTTTGAAAAGGTCAGAGTTGCAATGTTGACAGCTAGCCATGATCTCTATTGTGACAACAACACAAGGACCGAAGATTCAATTAAAGCAACAAAGGCTGACAAATTCCATTCCCAATTTTTTTATTTCAAATTTTTTATCTTTCAAATTTTCTATGGAGACATTAACAATATGGCCGAAAACAAGTAATACAAAAAAGGCACATTTAGAGAATTATTTGTAAATGATTTCGAAAATAGTCTATCTTCTTGCAAAACAACCAACCTAGAACATACATTGTCCATCAATGTGATCAATGGGGGCATCAATGTTCCATATAACAATTAAAATACAACTTATCATTCTAAGAATGTCCCAACAAAAATAAACATAGGAATCAATATGTATCAATGTTCTTTGCATCCACTATGACATACATACATATCTACACATAGGGGAAATACATTGTCCATCACTGCGATCAATGGGGGCATCAATGTTCCATACAACACTTAAATTTTTTTTCCATGTAAATAATTAATTATGAATTTTTTATTACAACTTTTCAAAAATATTAAAACTCGTATGTCTGACCACCTTAACTTGGTCAAAACTTCATGAAATTCATTTTCTTTTAATCCTATAGTATGTGAGGCATAGAATGTGAAGTAGGTTTCATATTCAAAAAATGTGACACCATTTGAAAGCTATAGATATTTTTCTATTAGCCTATCAATCAGGACTTTAGTCATAATTCAAATAGAAAATGAATAATAATAATTTATTAAATTCAAATTATTTAGCATAATTTATATTGGTGGAAAGTTGAGAATCTTCTTTAAAAACCCTTTTCATTTCATCAATTTTGGGTAAAAAGAAGTCAGCCACATACCTTACACATACCCATCATATCGCCTTTTTTTGGCCCATCATGATCCTACACATACCCATTGTTTGCATCTAGTATGGTATACAGACATATCTGTACACAAAAGAAATAAAGTGAAACACAACAAAACAAGGCATTGTCCATCACTCCGATCAATTGTCACATAACTCTTCCCTAAAGCATTTAAAATACATCCTATCATTCCCTATGTGTACATATGTATGTATCCATTGTTTTGTGCTAATGGCTGCAACACAATAAAATAGTTAATCTTATACAATTGTTCTTGTTTTCAACAAGGCATTGGTGTTATTGTCCCCTAGCCATGGCTATATTGTTTCATTATCGACAAAGTGCTGGAGGGGGAAAGAATTTTTGATATTCATGTCCTTCGTTTTGACGCAATGGTTACAACGCTAAAAAATAGTGAACATTATATAGTTTATGTTGATTTCCATAAGGCAATCTTGATTGTTGCACTATAGCCTAGGGTACAACATATCATTTTCAACAAGTTGTTGTTGAGAAGGCTATATTGTTTCAATTTTAGATAAGGTGTTGTTCGAAAAAGACTATTGTTTGTTAATACGAATATTGTTTGATTTATGGATTCCATGTATTGCTTTTGCAACCATCACCCCATGCAAAGAAACAAAAAATAACCTCCAACCATCATCACAGAAGCTTAACAACGGCTAATCAAACTTGCACCTTCACAAGAGTTTTCCATTGTCGTATCAACATTGATTGTTGTATGGTTTCCATGTAGTGGCAATGACTATATAGAAGCTAGCCATTATGGCATCAACATTAATTGTTGTATGGTTTCCATGTCGTGGTGACTGTTGTAATAACACCTGCCATTTTAAACCTCAGGAAACATAGCAAAATTTTGTGCAATTTCCAATCAAGAATTGTTGGATGTTGTTATGTGGCTTTGCCTGCTATCAAATCTACAAGACAAAACAATGAGTTTTGTGTTTTGTGGGTTTTTCCATCTGAGCCACTGTTGTAACCAATGTTTTTTTATTTATGGTCTCCGTTTTGTGGAAATGGTTGCAATGCAATAAAATAGTTAATGTTAGATAGTTCATGTTGTTTTGTCTTCTTTTGTTATGTGCCATATAATTTTCCCTATGTGCAGATATGTATATTTTTAAAATTAGATGCAGCCAACACTCATATCTACGATAGCCTATATATTAAGTGCAATAATAAACATTGATATCACCATTGAATACGTTGGTGGACAATCTATGCATGCCTACACCAAAATATCACATAGATTACCCACCACTCTGACCAATGGTGAAATCAATGTTCCTTATTGCACTTACTATATAGCCTACCATTGTAATTCCTTTTTTGAGGCTGAAAGAAATAATAACTAAAAATTTGTATTGAACTTCAGTTTCCCCAAACAATAAACATGGTGAGTAGTATATATGAATATTGGCTACATCTAATTTCACATACATACACATTTGCACACAGCGAAAGAGAAATGAAGCACAACAGAAGTAACACATACTCTTAGGGTTTATATATTTCCAAGCAACAGATTCCTACATATGCATCCAACACATGCAATACATATATATGTAGTTGTAAAACAAAATCTACACCAATTATATATATATATATATAAAGTTAGATGCACATATATACGCATTATTGATTACACTCTACAGATGACTATATTGTTTTTTGAAACCAATATTGTTTGATTCATGGTTCTCCTTTTTCGTTTTGTTACACTGCATGTCCCTTGTAGGCCAATGGTAGACAATGCAAGAAAAAGGTGTGAAGAGTTTGCCCAAAATACGTGGTTCTACCGTAAATGATAGACAACAATAGCTAATTGTGACTTTTGATATTTATTACAGCTAAAGTGGAAGACCACACAGGTGAGATTTAGGCTACTTCTTTTGATGAGGCTACAAAAGGCATATTGAAGATGTCAACAAAAGAGCTATACATGTTGCAATATGATCCTTCTGCTACAATGATTGTTGAGTCTGTTATCAATGGTGTAACCTACACCTCATTTGTTTTAATTTGTGGGTTTCTCCATCTGGGTCACGTTTAAAACTAATGTTGTTTCATTTATGGCTTCCATCTTGTGGTTATGGTTGCAATAGAATAAAATAGTTAATGTTATACAGTCTATGTTTGATTCCATCAGGCATTATTGATTATTTTTCTCTAGCATAAACTATATTGTTTCAATTTTCGATAAAGTGTTGTTGAGAATCCTATATTGTTTCAATTTTTTATAAGGTTCGGTTGAGAAAAGAGTATATTTTTGGATGGGGTTGTTACTATGATTTTTCGTGGGTTTCTCTTAATGGCTTCCGTTTTCTGGCCATGTTTGCAACAGAATGAATTTGTTAATGTTATGCACTTTTTGCTGGTTGTTGTTGCCTAGCTTGGGTTATATTGTTTCATTTTTGATAAGGCGTTGTTGAAAAGGCTATATTATTTCAATTTTCAATAAGGAACTATTGAGAAAAGACTATATTGTTTTTTAAAAGCAATATTGTTTCATTTATTATTGACATTCTGTAGCTATCATTTTGGGTTTTGTGGCTATGGTTTTGCAAGGGTTTCATGTATTGTTGATTGTTGTTCTCTACCTTACACTATATGGTCTAATTTTTGATAAGGTTCTAGCTAGAAGGCTATATTATTCCATTTTCGATGAGGTACTACTGAGCAAAGACTATATTTCTACATCGGTTTGTTACTGTGCATTTTTTGTGTTTTATGGGTTCCTCTATGTGGGCTACTGTTGAAACAAATATTGTTTGATTTATGCCTTGTGTTTTGTCCCTATGGTTGCAATGCAATAAAATAGTTAACCTTATACAATTTATGTTGTTTTCCATAAGGAATTGCTTGTAGTATTTTTATTTCTTCTCCTATGTGCAGATATGTATGTACGTGAAATTACATGTACACAACATCCTTATATACTCAACTTTACTAACAAAAGAATTGACAGCAAAAAACACATGCATTTAACTAGTTATATATTAAGACAATGTACACCAACTTATAATCTTTAACAAAAAAATATACACTTATTTTATTTTGTATTGTTTGTCACTTATGTTTTGTATCACTTTGACTTTATGCTCCTCATTTTATTTTTTGTGGTTTGGTTATATAGCTATGTCACCATATTTAACACATCTATCAGCATTTACAACTATTAAATTTCCTTGCAACCACAGGACCACACGAAAAGCATAAATGAAACAATATTGGTTTGAAAAATGCCTTATCGAAAATGCACCACTATGCCTTGTGGGCAACAAGATAAACTATATAATATGACCTATTTAATTGCGTTAAGAAAATGAAATAATATAACCAAAGCTAGACAACAATGATCAATGATGCCTTATGGAAAACAACATAAACTATATAGTGTTGCAACCATAACCAGAAAACACAAGCCTTAAATGAAACAATAATGGTTTCAACAACAAGGTAGAAAATTCTCTATTGAACAACACCTTATTGAAAATGACAACTTGACATATCTATATACAGATAAACGTGTAACTTGAAAGATACATGTAGAAAATGCATATGCAAACATACACACTTACACTATAAATGGAACAATAATGGTCTCAACAGTGACGTAGGGAATTCTTTTTTCCAACAGAACCCTATCGCAAAGCAAACAATATTGCCAAATCTATAGACCAACATTCAACAATGTCTTATGGTTAACAACATAAACTCTATGACATATACTATTGTATTGCGACTCAAATATGAAATGATATAGCCAAAGCTAGAGAACAACACTCAACAATGACATAAAAATTGAGAATAGCAAATACCAATTATGCATATATAAGAGTATGTGGCAGTTAAACGAGACAAGAATCAAATAGCTATATTGATATTAAAAAATGGACATATCTATAAATAGATAAATGTATGACCTCAAAGATACATGTACAAAATGCATATATAGACATACTCACACCCTAAACGAGACAAAGATAGTTTCAACAACAAGCTAGGAAATACAATTTTCCAAGAGTACCTTATCGCAAACGAAACAATATAGCCAAAGCTATAGCCCAATAGCCAAGAATGTCTTATGGATAACAACATAAACTCTATAACATTTACTATTGTAATCCAAATCGAATATGAAACAATATAGCCAAAGCTAGAGAAAAACACCTTAAATGAAACAATAATGGTTTCAACAACAACCTAGGGAATTCATTTTTTCAATAGGACCTTATCAGAAAGAAAACAATATAGCCATAGGCCTATGCCCTATCAAAAATTGTGCAGACATTCGCTATGTTTTCCAAAGCTTTAAAAGGAAGCTGCTACTTACAACCATCGCCACTACACATAAACCATACAACAATTAATGTTGATTCCATTTCGTTGGACTTCTCTATCGGTGCACCAAACTTTTTTTATTTAAAAATCAAAAAACAATCTGCCACCTTTTTCTCGACCGCAATCTGGGAGCCGAAAGGCTTAAAAACTGGGGTGAACAATACCCTATGGAAAACAACATAAATTCCATAACATTGACTATTTTATTACGTTGCAACCATTCATGCTAAATGGAAGCCATAAATGAAATAATATAGCTTAAGGTAGACAACAACAGTCAACAATGCCTTATGCAAAACAACATGAACTACATAACATTAACTATTTTATTGTATTACAACCATCACCACAAAACAAAATCCATAAATGAAACAATATTGGTATCAATAGTCACCCAGATCGGGAAACCCGTAAAACACTAAAAATTACAGTCATAAACCCATGCAAAATCATCGCCGCAAAAGTCGAACCATAAATCAAACAATATTGGTTTCAACAAACTATATAGTCTTTTTTCAAAAGAACCTTATAAAAAAGGAAACAATATACCCTAAGCTAGGGAACAACAATCAACATTACCTTATGGAAAATAACGCAACTTGTATAACATTAACTATTTCATTGTGTTGCAACCATCGCCACAAAATATTTCTTTCAACAGTGACCTAAATGAAAAACCCACAAAACACAAAAAAATCACAGTAACAGATCGATTGAAAACCTTCACCAGAAAACATGAACCATAAATGAATCAATTTTGGTTTCAATAGCAACCCGGATGGAAAAACTCACAAAAAACACACGAGATTAACTATTTTGCAACCATTCACACAAAATGGAAGCCATAAATAAAACAATATAGCCTAAGCTAGAGAGTTGCAACCATACCCACAAAACGAAAGCCATAAATTAAACAATATTGGTATTAACTGTCACCGAGATGGAAAAACTCACATAACACAAAAAATCGCAGTAACAAACCCATGCAAAACCATCGCTGCAAAAGGTGAACTATAAATCAAACAATTTTCATTTCAACAAGTTATACAATATTTTTTCAACAGGGCCTTATCGAAAACAAAACAATATAGCTTAAGCTAGAGAACAACAATCAACACAATGGAACAATATTGATTTCAACAGTGACCCAGATGAAAAAAAACCCACAAAAAACACACAAATTCACAGTAACAAACCAACGCACAAACAAACAATATTTCCTTCCACGCAACTACACGAAGACCATAAACAATATTGGTTTCAACAGTGACCCAGATGGAAAAACCCACAAAAAAAAAAAATCACAGTAACAAACCAACGCAAAAACAAACAATATTGCCTTCCACCCTTCGCGACTACATGGAAACCATAAACGAAACAATATAGACTAAACTACAAAACAACAATCAACAATGCCCTTTGAAAAATAACATAAACTATTTTTGAAATACTAGATAAACGGTTTTTTCAATATGCACCTCTTCCTACTTTCTTCGAATGCACATCTTCCCGCTTGCTTTCTCTCCGCTCCCTTCTTTCTCTATTGCCTGCAAAAAATGGGCAAAGAATTATCACAATTGACACTTTTGTACTACTTTTCCAACCATCGCCCCATGCAAAAAACACAAAATAACCTCTAGCCACCTTCACAGAAATTCCACAGCCGATGATCACACTTGCACCTTCACAGAAGTTTACCCTCCTCACACACAACTATCTTGAACAAGGTAAAGCCAAAGAATGTCACCCAACAATGCCTTATCGAAAATTGTGCAAACATTCACTATGTTTTCTGAGGATTTTAAAGACAGGTGTTATTTACAACCATCGCCACTACACGGAAACCATATAACAATTAATCTTGATGTCATTTCGCTGGCCTTCTCTATCAGCGTGCCAAATGTTTTTTATTTAAAAATCAAAAAATAATCCGCCACCTTTTCCCCGATGCCGAAAAGCTCAAAAATTAGGAGCGTTGACGAAAATTCTGACCACATCAAGAAACCATCCGCCACCTTTTTCCCGTTGCCGGAAAGCTCAAAAACCAGAAACACTGACGAAAATTCCAACCAACGTTCACACAAATAACCTATCGACTAATTACTTTTTATGATATACAATTAAATAAGAAACAATAAGAAACATTGATTAGAAAAATACACCCAAATTTATAATGATTGACCCATGACTCATGGCGTGCCTTCATAGTTTTCATAATGATTGATCCATGAGTCAATTGTTTTGGCATCATGTACCGGCCACGTCAATTTCTGCACGGCTTACACTAAAGGAGAAATACCTTTTTGAAATGCATCCAAACAATCGGTACCTAGATAGTTCTTACAGTCAATTTAGGCGTCTCGTTTGTAAACCCTAGTTTGCTTTTCCTCCTTGGAAAATTGAAACCCTCGCTGCACTCTATTTAGTCTCGTCACCTTCGCATTATGGTCTTCCTATCCTACAATCTCATGCTACGATACGTATTCTCCACGGAACTTGACTCCTGTTATTTGACTCGACTCTACAGTTATTTCCGACCGCATGTCATAAAATTCAACCTTTTGATAACAACTTTGTATAACAAAGAACAACGATTTTTCAAAACTTTGTGGAAATTACAATGTCTTTTTCGATCTACGTAGCATACACGATTTGTTAGAGCCTACAACGTATCTAGTACGACTAAGGTGTGAACGAATGCTTAATAAGAGAAGAAACAATAGATGTTGATGTCCACCGGCTGCCGCAACAGTACTAATTAACTTGACAAGGATGTATACCTAACCATTATCATCTTTGCTAATATTACAGTTTCTTATCCGTTTATTCTGTGTTTCCTTATTCTTGTAGAAGGGTCTTTTCAATTTATTTTATGTTAAGCTTAGTTTCAAAATACAATTACAATTTTCCATCTTCTAATGATTATGGTGAATATCTAAGACTTTTGTGGTTGCCATTGGAACCTATTGATTGAATGATATTGTGATACTTTGTTGAAAGTTATAACCTATTCTTTGAAACTTGATGTAATGAATGTATGGGAACAAACTTTAATATATATTTAAGTAGTAATTCAAGCCCATGAAAGTTAGGGCTTTAATATTGTTGACATAAGAATTGATTGATAACTAGAAGTCATTTTTGTTGGGATGTGAAGTCTTGTTCTATTGTAACAGTTCCAATCAAAAGAAAACAGAATCAGTTCAAATGCAACTAAAACAGTTTCAGCGTAAACAAAATCTGGTGATGCATCCACCAAATAGACTCCTAAGTCCTTAAAATATGATGATTCTCCTTCCCGTGCTCCAACAAGAAAATTGAAGAGTCCATTATATATTGGACTGTTTGTAATGCAAAAATATGAAAGTGTTGTGATTAATAAAAAGATTTTCTCCTGTTTTCTTGTGGACGTAGGCACATTGCCGAACCACGTTAAATACTTTGTTTTATTTTATTCATTTTTGATGCTGTATTTCTTATTTCTTGCATAAATAATTATATGAAGAACTGTTTATGTTAGCTGCAAAGATTAACAATTTTTTACAATGGTATAGTTTTACGAGTCAAACTCATTGACCCATGTTTCATGAGTAGTGGTTTATAAGAACCCATCTCTCATTATAAGAATTAATGTAATTATTGTGGTTAATGTAAACATAGAGTCATGATAAAAGTATTGGTTAGATCATAGTCCCATTACAACGATAATTTGAGAATCATGATAACTCTAAACAAAAGTAAAACAATATTTTTGAATGATAAATTAAATATAAGATTAAAAAAAAAAAAATTATGAAAAGATAAATAGTTAAATAATATAATATTTAAACATATGAATAAAAAAAATTAAATTCTAATCTAATCATCCATAAAAATAAATATATCAATACAATTTGAAAATTTAAAATATCAAAATTTTAATTCTAAACATTGTCATAAAGCACTCAATTATAACTTAAAGAACATTTAATTATTTTGATTTTTGAATTTAATTGCGTAATCATTTTTGCATCAACGTTCCGATCACACTTTGTAATCTCACATCACATTGAAAAACAAAGAGCTCAAAGAAGAATCCAAAAATCAAAGTAAATAAACATTATGAATTGTGAAAACTTGATACCGTTAATTGAAGAACACTCTTTGAAAAAGCAAACCATACTTAAAATTTAATAAAATGTGAATAACACCATCACCAAGAAAGCTAATAACAAAATGATAGAACAAAGGGAAAGTACAAATAAGAAGTCTTTAAATTTGATTCCAAACTGATTAGTAAAAGTACAATTAAAATTTTATTATACTATCTAACTAATTAATGCGTATCAGGAATTTCGAAACGCTAATTCAATTAAACTATCATCGTCACGGCGGTCACCACCAACAGGTGATTGCTTGCATAATTCTTTCATCCATAATTATGATACTGATCCCAATGCAAGAAAGAGAGCCGGGCAAATAACATACGAAAAGTGAACCTAAATTACTGATTGAAACTCGCGTGAATGCTATTGTAGATAGTAGAAGAAAATGAAGATTTTATTTGCAAACAAGCTTCCATCTAGATCTTTACAGACGATTGGAACAACCCTTTCAGCAATTTCGTTGCTAAATTACATCACAAGTTTACCCAAATTTATTTGTCCAAAAATGACTGCTACAATGCAACTGGTGCTAACTGTAACCCCTGGATTTTCGGTGAATATCCAGCAATACTAAGAATAACTACATGACTAAGAAGATTTGGGCATATTTATGGTTGAGCTGAATGACTGAGGACTGAGGAGTTGTCTGGAACTGCTTGGCTTATCTGAAGAAACAAAGCAAGAAAATGCAGCCATCTCCTGCGAGGAAGTGGTGAAAGGTGGAGGACAATCTGACTGTGAAAACATTATCTCAGAAAAGAAACCTTGTTCAAGAGGAGAATAAATTGGCACAGGCATTGTAGGAGGAAGATGAGGCAGTGGGGCTTCAAAGTTTAAGATCTGAAGCACTTGTCTCATTTTAGGCCTCGTCCCAGGATCTGGGTGAGAGCACCACAATCCAATTAGCATCAGCTGCTCCATTTCTTCCCTGTTAAACTCTCCATTCAAACAAGGATCTACTGCATCCATTAATCTCCCTTTCCCGTACAAATCCCACACCCACTCCACAAGCCGCATGTTACAATTCTCCCAGATGAGATTAATCACCTTCTTTCCGCAAGCAATTTCCAGAGCAACTGCACCAAAGCTGAAGACATCTGATTCTGCACTAGCTTTTCCTGTGACTGCACATTCTGGAGCAATGTATCCCAATGTCCCTGCTAGTGTGGTAGTCTGCGACCACCTATCATCCTTCACTAGGCGAGCCAATCCGAAGTCTCCGAGCTTTGCATTGAAGTGAGAATCCAGCATAATATTGCTGCACTTAACATCTCTGTGCACAACACGTTGGTCCCATAACTCATGGAGGTAAAACAGGGCAGAGGCAGTATCACAAGCAATTCTATACCTGCGCGCCGAACCCAGCTCTCCTCTTCTTTTCCCGAAAAGAAAATTATCCAGACTCCCATTGGGCATGTATTCGTAAACCAAGAGGAGTTGCCCCTTCTCATGACACCATCCCAGCAGCTGCACCAGATTCCGATGCCTCAGACGAGCAATTGTATTTATTTCTGAAATATATTCCTTCTTCCCCTGGTTGGAGCCCTCCGACATGCGTTTCACTGCCACAACCTCATTTGTTTTCGCCAGCAGCCCTTTGTACACATCGCCAAAACCTCCACGCCCAAGTGTCTGCTTTTCGCTGAACTTCATTGTGGCTGCTTTCAGCTCGCTGTATGTAAATCTGCGGTAGACATGAACATCATCACACTGCCTATTTATCTGCTCATCCATCTGCTTTGAAGCACGCCTTCTCCTAATGTATACCCAATAGAGAAGAGCGCACAACACCATGACTGCAACAAAAGAGACACAAACAATTACAAGGACCCATGTCAACCAATTCCTTTTCTTCCCAGAGAAACGTACGCTACTGAAGCTCCAAGAAATCAACTGATGAGTCTCCGTTGAGTTATAAGCGGTAGCTGAGAACCCAATTATAACATCTCGAGGCAGAGATGCCATCAAATCTATATCATATGAAAAAAGAGGATTGTTGCCCTGGGCTTTAAGGCCATTATTTGACAGAAAAACTAGCAGTTTATTTTGTTCGCCATCATACTCTATCCAGGCATCCCAGATTTGTCCATCATTCATAGATTGCATTACCTGGATGCTGTGGGCAGAAACAATGGTATTGACGTCAATTCCCACATGATTATCACTAATGTTATCCCAAGGCCGATTCATATACGTGTCGAATTCAACTGCAACAACTTGATTAGAGGATTTGCCCTCATTGATGGCACTGTCGTCAGTTTTGCTGTGACTGAAAAGCCCTAGACACCCTCCTCCTGATTTGTAGGGAATGTGGTCAGCCCACTCTGGAGATGCGAAGAAAAAAGCTAATCCCTCGCCGTGCGGAAGATATCCTTGTTTCATGACGAATTGAAAATGTGTGGTGAAATTGGTATTCCACAGAGGAATTGTTTGTTTGTAAACAACTCTTCCTAGGCTCGATCGTACTTTGTATCTGTTCATTTTGCTTGGGTCGGTGAGTGCAATTGCATATCCAGAAACAGCAGCGTCCTCCTGAAAAGAAAGCAGATTTTCAGAGGACTCGTTGAATTTGTTGAAATTAATGTAAACCCCATCTGCTGGATGACCTGAAACATGTAATGTCAGAAACGAGATTGCTGCGTATAAGAAAGAAATGGGAACAGCTCTTGTGTGATTGATATCCATTAGGCACAAGATCAAAGAATAGTTAAAAGAACACTCTAACCGGTTTCTGGAAAAAGAGAAATATCCACTCTCGCAAAAGCGATCTGAAGTTTTCACCGTGGTATCGTATTTCTACTCGCTATTTTAATCGCAGTCAAATCAATTTTGTTTGAGAACAATTACGCCGTGACTCATGCATATAGAGGGAAATTATCGATTATTGGTGCTTTGTCTTCATCCACGCGATTCAAGAAAATGTGATGTCCACATCTTCAATTTGCTCAATAATGCGTTTTCCTATTCGCAATGGAGGTATTATATTGTCATGATCGTGACTAGAGTATCCCGTACGTAATAATTTAATGTATAGTATTATTGCGTGTGAAATTAACTTGTGGTCTTATGTCAATGATATTTAAATCCATATTCTATTTTTTTTATATGCATTTTTTTTTGGGTCATCAAACAGATTCAAGATTATAGATTTGACTTATGTCACTTTTAAATCATGGATATGAAATTTGTTGAGATTATGGATGCACAGTCCTTGAAGTTGTAGTCTTCGATGGAGGACTTTTGAGCCAGGAAAGATGATCAACCACCCAGAAAGTGTTGCAACTAGGCATGCACAATAGAGATTCTATATTGATGATATGATATTCATATTGATATTGGATATATTACAAATGAACAAGATGCCCGATTATATAGGCAAGAATGAAAACCTAATATGCATGAGATGTTGTCATGTGTCTTGATCTAACAACATGTGACAATTTGTGAACCCTATCTTGATGATTATTAAATGTTAAGATAAGTTCTAGAAGGACAACTCATATTCTCGAAGGAATCTTATCCCACCAAACAAGGAAGGGAATATTATCCCATTTATTAAATGATTTATCTAATAATGCAACCTAGGACTTAATTAATTAAATGCAAGACCTAAATTAACTTATGCTAGTGTAATAATTAATTAATTAATTACACCAACACCCCCCATAAGTGTAACTTAGGGAGGAAAATGCAATGATTATGCAAGATGATCGATGATGGGTCTCGGCTACGAGGCCATGTTAGGTACCCATGTACATGAAGATGTAGAAAAATCTCCCACAACTGAAGAAAAGGGGAAAACCCAGTGGGAACAAAACCCCTCTCCAAAAATGAGATGAAAAAGAAAAAATGTGAGATAGGATGGGAAGGATGGAGGACTCCCAAATACCCCCCAAGGACACCATCCGTCACATGGATACAATAGAGAGACTATATAGCCCCCCCAAAAGATAAGATCACCTGCAAGAAAGGTAAGTGTCTAAAGAAAAAACAAGATCCAATGCCGACAAACAACTTGTCTCCCTTTCGAAAGAAACAAAACCAAATGCAAGTGCAGAGATGCTTCCCATTCTGGATAGGAAATGAAGGAAGGAAGGATGAAGATGGATGTTGATGATGTCTCTGAACTCTGCTCAAATGTCTCCTTGCCTAATGAAGATGCCACAATCAATGAAGAGGGTGACAAACCAGGATGATGCAGACACTGATGCTGAACAATATCCAAAGACGGAGATGGAATGATGGAGACTTGATAGTCCCCCCTGAATGAAGTGTCCTCAAAACCATTGAAAGAAGTCTGAAGCAAATCCAATGGTGGATGCTGAAGAAACCTCAAATCCTGAATGGAATGATAGGGAAGAAGTCTCAAATATGAAATCTCTGAATAGAGGAGTGATACCCCCTCAAGAATGTTCTCCAGACCTGTAGAAGTAGCCAAGTCAATGATGCCTGAAACAAAGCCATCCTATGATGCCAAGTCTGAAAAAATGAATGTGTCCTGATGGATGATGATGGTGGAAGCCTTAATCAATGACTCTGGACAAGGAATCACTGAATGTGAAGGGATACCAACTATCTCTGATGAAGAAGAAGCACCGAAAGGAACCTTGTCAACTTCTTCGGAAAGATCAAGGTAATCAACTTCCTGCACAACAATATCATCATGGGAAAATTGATCTGAAGAATGACATTTTGAATCTTGACCAACGGGGAATGGTGGAGTATCTAAATCTCTGTATAGCTCCCAAAGTTTAATCCAAAGGATATGAGGACAATCACAATGATCAATAGCATTCAAAATATCACAATCAACTTGCATAGAAATGATCTCCAAAACAGTGTATCTACAACAACTCCAAGCAAGTTTATGAATACCTTCACTTGGATGAGGAACTATACCATACAGATGAGGCAATAGATCAAGTGATTGGAGATGGTGGCTGATCCCATCTTGCCATTGTGAATAGTTACCCTCGTGCAACATAATTAGAGAAGAAGTATATGCAAGTCCCATAATGAAATTTCTCCACAAAAAAAAAAAAAGACATTGACCTTCAACAACAAATAAAGACTTTCAAATATGATGTATAACTGAAGTGATGCAACTCAGATCAAAAAATATTTTCTCAAGCTTCAGAATGTCCAGGTTATTGAACAAATGCACCAAACTGAAAAAATCAATGCAATAGTACCTGGAGCTAAAACTAATTAGGGGATCTAGACTGATGAAAAAAGCTCTGAATCACCTTCCTGATGCCACTGGAATCACTGAAATCTGATGAGCGGTTGCAAAGTTATGAGCCTTTATGTCCAAATTAGGTTTTTTTCTTTAGTTGGATGTAGAATTTGCTGCAAGCAAAATTTTGCAGAACTGATGTCACCACTAGAAAGTATGTGAAATTCCCTTTCCGACGGTATATTGTTTTCCAAATTTTGATATCCTGGGTGAAAGTTGTGATAAAATGAAAAAAATGCCCTGATTAGGCACCTGCAAGCTAAATAGGGTCAAAAATCTGGCCCCCAGGCTTAAAAAAATAGCCCATGGTCGCTGATATGACCAAGGGATGGGCTAGTTGTTAAAAAAAAATGTGCCGCCGAGCACAGCGGCGGTGGAGCGTCTGGTTAGCGGTGACGGGGCGGCGATGCTCCTATAGTGGAGCCCCTGGACATGCATAGAACCGTCGGCGGGAATGTTTGATGGTATGGCTGGGGAAATGGTCAGCGTAGGAGGTTGCCGGCAATGAAGATAGGCTGGCGGGAGCACCAGATACATGGCAAACGGTGCAGTCTGGTCATCGGCGATGGGGAGAGCACACACCAGCTAGAGGAGATTCAACGGTCGGCGATGGCCATGAACTAGCCGGTGGGAGTATGCAGGATGACCGCCTATCGGAGGAGAGGACACAGGGTACAACATCCAACGGTACCTTCCTATCAAAGGTTATGAATGCGACCGACCAAATACATCTCTGTAGACTTTAAAAGGTGCCGATTTTGATTTTTAATATTGCAAGATTACAATTAAAAATCAAAAAGCTATAAAATGCCGACCAAATATGGGAGATTTAACAAATAAAATCCCAAAAATTTTAATAAAAATGCCGACGGTTGATGCAGATGGAAAAATATATGCCAACCATAAATTTAAATACCAGTCGCTCCAATATTTTTTTAATTATTCTGCAAACTATAGTAGAAACTCGAAATATTTTTTTTGCCAAAACAAATGCAATAAGCCTTGATTTCTTTTTTGAAAATAGAAAATGGCTTGCATATAAAAAAATTTTGCCTCAGAGGACAACTGACCGGGATGATTTTTTGCTGCAAATTGTACGGATAGTACGATTGATTTTGCAAACCCTAAAAATACCTCTGAAGCTCCCGAGATGATATATCTGATTTTGATGAATGGACAGGCGATTCTAGGGTTTCGAGGCCTTCTGAAGACAATGGCGAGCTTGGATCTGACTCAATTTGCTTCAGAAATCAGCTTGGTCCCCAGGTGGAATCAAGTAGCCTTTAATGGAAACCTTCAAGCCTGCAAGAATCTCGCACACCAACTTTCTTGTTCGAGGGTTGATGTTTCACTGGACAAGCTCTGATACCATGTTGAAATTATGGATGCACAGTCTTTGAAGTTGTAGTCTTTGATGGAGGACCTTTGAGCCAGGAAAGATGATCAACCACCCAGAAAGTGTTGCAACTAGGCATGAGCAATAGAGATTCTATATTGATGATATGATATTGATATTGATATTGGATATATTACAAATGAACAAGATGCCCGATTATATAGGCAAGAATGAAAACCTAATATGCATGAGATGTTGCCATGTGTCTTGATCTAACAACATGTGACAACCTGTAAACCCTATCTAGATGATTATTAAATGTTGAGATAAGTTCTAGAAGGACAACTCATCTTCTATAAGGAATCTTATCCCACCAAACAAGGAAGGGAATATTATCTCATTTATTAAATGATTTATCTAATAATGCAACCTAGGACTTAATTAGTTAAATGCAAGACCTAAGTTAACTTAGGCTAGTGTAATAATTAATTAATTAATTACACCAACAAAAATTTTAATTTTAAAATTTTAAAATTTGATGAACACTTCATTAAATATTGTGAACTGACATAGTATATGTTATGTCGACCGATTTATATGTTTGGTTATAATATTTAAAGACATTCATTTGCTTATTTAAAATTATATAGTTGGTTTTGATTAAGATAAGTTGAGATTTTCATAGGGCCAAAAACCTTGTTACAATAATAAAACAACTAAACACAAAGCATGGAAATCAAACTATCTAAGAAGAAAAGAAGAAATCAAGCCAAACTAGAGCTTCATCCAAATCTAGGCAACATTGCATCCAAAGGCTTGACAAGCGAAAGAGAATCCAACTTAGGAAGACCTTTCTGTTAAACAGGTGCATGACAACTAAGAGGGGGGGATGAATCAGTTGTCACACAAAGTTAAACTTAAAACTTTATCACTTATCAAATCTTCAACCACACTATTCTATTATTGAATATGAGCATGAAACATAAATAACAAAAAGTAAATCAACACAATGAATACCATATTTTTACGTGGAAAACCCAATAAGGGAAAAACCACAGTGAGGGTTAACTCACAATATAAAGATTATAAATTGAATACAAAGGCTCACTGCCCAAAAGAGGACTCACTATCCAAATACAAAGGCTTATTGTCCAATAGGGAGGCTCATTGCCTACAGATACAAAAGAGAACAAAAGATTCATCATTGCAATTAAAGCGCATTCACAAGATTAAAGAAACCTTCAGTTCACTATGTTCAACACATTAAAAAACTACTGTCACAACTCACTCACACACACTTATGCTTTTATGATTTGTGGCACACTTTCATCACATTGCATCACACTATCATACACCTCTTCACAATTCGACTTGCTTTTATACTATTCTCAACCTTAGAAACATTTACCAAGGTCAGCCACAAAACATCGTTTCATAAATTCAAATTAGGTCGGCAACTCAAAATTTCTGCAGTGGAAAGGAATAAGAGTGGACCAATAAAATTATTTTCTTGAATCTTCTACATGCTTCCTCAATTTAAATTTTATTCTTGGAATGAAGTGTAAACAATAGGTCAGCCAAACCTAATGAAAACATAGATAAACATTGATGCACACAATTCCCAACAAGAAGATGACATGTGGATGTTGCAACATGCTTCATTATGCACTAGAATACATCTTAGAACCTTCTAGATACATCTACAACAAAAAAAATAGCCTTCAATCACTTAATTTATTTCACCAGTCTATCCAGACTATGCAAACTCATACTACAATACTAAAACATGACTTCTTGTTTACCAAACATCAAACCTCTTCACCAAAGAATAGGAAAGACCTTCACAAGACATATCCTAGATCCACATGATCTAAATCAAAACAGCGGAGGACTGTAGAGCAAAAAAAATTCTCCTAGTCCATAGAAGATCAAACTTGTCAGATAGTTCACATACCGATGAATGCAACTTTCATGTACCATCTCACTAGAAGCTAAAACTCAACATATATCACCATGAAATCACCGTAATAAAAATTTCACAACCGCATAGGTATAGGATCAACACAAGAGAAATGTGAAGCACATACCAGAGCATGTTTTGAACACATTCAACACTCTAAATTCTCTTTTTTATTAATTTTCTCAAAAGCATTTGGAAACTCATCAAACCAGCACATCGTCAATACCATAAAGATAGCTCCATGTACTCATAACATCTCAGAAGCATCTCAGTTATACATGTACAATTATGCAACATACTAAACTATGTTGACATTAGTGACAACACCACCAAACTAGCTCATACTTGCAACAATCTCCCCCTTTATCATTGATGGAAACACATAACCTTTTCTCCCCCTTTGAAATCAATGGCAAAGATCAACAACATGAATTACCCCCCCTTAGGAGTGCACCCATACTGCAACAATGAAACCACTTCTACTCCCCTTGCGGGGTAGACCCATTTATCAATCTAGATAAATTAAGAATCTATGAATTCACTGGACTAATGCACCTTTATGTGCACTTGGTTAGGAGGGCCAAAAAACCCCAACATCTCCCTAAGATGCTCAAAAGTATCCTTCAAAAGATCCTTAGTAAATATGTCTATAATTCATTCCTTTGTAGTCACATACTTCAATCTAACTTCATTTTCCAGCACTTTTTCTCTTAGAAAATGGTATTTGATATATATGTGCTTCGTTCTTGAATGCATAACTAGGTACTTCAAAAAAAAATTGCACTTGTATTTTTACAAAAAATGGGAATAGGCTCATCACATGTCACACCAATGTCTTTCAGAGTTTGTTTCATCCACAAAACTTGTGTACAATAGGATGTTGTAGCAATATGTTATGCTTTTGTAGTGGATAAAGAAACTAAGTCTCGCTTCTTACTCAGCCATGAAACCAATCTTCCACCAAGAAGGAAAGCACCACCACTGGTATTCTTCCGGTCATCTACACATCCATCCCAATCAGCATCTGTATAAGCACTCAGGGTGAAATAATTACTCTTAGGGTACCATAGTCCATAATCTGGCATGCCTTTAAGATATCTAAATATCCTTTTTACAACCATAAGATGTGCTTCTCTAGGATCTTCTTTAAATCTAGCAACTAAACACATTGCATGCATGATATGGTCTGGTATTAGTGAGATACAACAATGCACCAATCATGGATATGTATTTGCTCTGATTAATCTTAGCAGATTCATCATCCTTGCTCAACTTACATCAGGTTACCATAGGAGTACAAACCGGTTTAGAATCTTCCATCCCAAACTTTTTCAACAACTCTTTTACATGCTTAGATTGAGAAATGAATATCCCTTTATTAGTTTGATCACTTGTAGACCAAGGAAGAAATTCAATTCACCAATCATAGACATCTCAAATTCTTTCTTCAGTTCTTCAGTAAAATTTTTACACATGCCATCATTTCCACCAAAAAAGATATCATCAACATAAACAACTACAATCAACATCTTATTACCTTGCATTTTGAAGTAGAGGTTGATGTCAGTCGAACCTTTGCTAAATCCTTACTTTGTTAGATATTTTTCTGGTCTTGCATGCCAAGCTCTGGGAGCTTGCTTTAGTCCATACAATGCTTTCTTCAATTTACACACCATATCTGAATTGTTAGACAATTGAAACCCTTTAGGTTGCTCCATTTACACTTCTTCCTCCAACTCACCATTCAAAAAAGTTAACTTAACATCCATTTGATATATTTTGAAGTCCCTATGGGCAGAGAATACCAAAAACATTCTAATAGCTTCCATTTTGGTCACAGGGGCAAAATTTTCTTCAAAATATATACCTTCAACTTGTGAATATCCTTTGCATACTAGTCTTACCTTATTCCTTACTACTTCTCCATTTTCATTCAATTTGTTTTGGAACACCCATTTTGAGCCAATCACATTTTTTTCACAGGTCTAGGGACTATTTCCCATATCTGATTCTTTTCTATCTAGTGCAGTTCCTCTTTCATAGCTCTCATCCAACTTTCATCTTCACATGCTTCTTTTATAGATTTGGGTTCTATTTTAGAGAGTAAACACAAATTTACCTCAACTGCAACTTTGCTTCTTGTCTTCACACCTCCACTTTTGTCTCCAATTATCTGATCTTCTAGATGATTCTTCTATACATATTTAGGAGTCCTAGCAGTAGGTTCTGGTTAATTCTCTTCTTCTTCTTCTTCCACTTACATTCTTCTTCTTCTTCCTTCTCCTTATTTTCTTCAGGTATATGTCCCCAGATAGGATCATTAGGTTCAACTTCACTTATCTCAATAGGTCTACGTATGTCTTCATCAACTTTCACATTAGCACTTTTTATGATTTTTCTCAACCTTTTGTTAAAGCATATGTATGCCTTGCTAGTAGTAGAATACCCTTGAAGAAATATTCCTTCATCACATCTAGCAAAAACCTTTCCAAGATTTTCATCATCTCTTTTAATATAGCATCTTCTCCCAAATACCTTAAAATTTTTCATAGTAGGAGTCTTACAAGTCCGTAACTCAAAGGGTGTCTTTGTGTTTTGTTTGATTTGAACTCTATTAAGAACATAAACAATATTATGGATTGCTTCTCTCCAATACATATCCGGTACATTGAACTCTTTCACCATAGTTCTAGCAACTTCTTGTATTGTCCTGTTTTTGCTTTCAACTACTCCATTTTGTTGAGGGGTTCTTGGAGTGGAAAAATGTCTTTTATGCCATGATTCTCACAAAATGCATTAAATTCACTAGAAGTGAATTCACCACCTATATCAGATCTCAAACACTTGATTTTCTGATTTACTTCATTTTCCACTTCTGCTTTGAATACCTTAAACCTATCCAAGGCCTGATTCTTTTGTTTGAGAAAATCAATCCATTACATTCGAGTATAATCATCAATAAGCAACATAAAGTACCTATCTCCATTCAAGCTTCCGGTCCTAGTCAAACCACAAAGATCAATGTGAATCAACTGTAGCATTTCGGTAGTAGAATGTTCTTTTCCCTTAAAGCTACATCTTGTCTGCTTCCCCAATTTACAACTTCTGCAAATAGTATTAGCAGGTCTTGTGATTCTAGGTAGTCTCGAACAATCTCTTTAGCACTGATCTTGACTAGGCTACCAAAGATCATATGTCCCATTCTCTGGTTCCATAACCAACTTTCACTGATTTAAGATACATGGAAATGACTATCAACTCCCTTCAACTGATAGATGTTTCCATGAGTTCTTCCAGCAGCAATCATATCTCCATTTTTGGATCCTTTTCTAGTTTCACAGGTATTATTCTAAAACACAAGTTTAAAGCTATTGTTGCACATCTGACCAACACTCCAAATATTATGTCTCAAACCCTTCACATAATATACATCATCAGTATTATGCACTCCATCAAAATTGATTGAACCTTTACCATAGATCTTAGCTCCTGAATCATCACCGAACATGACTAAACCACCATCATATTTTTCAAGTTTAGTGAACTTACTCTTATCTCTGATCATGTGATTAGAATATCCACTATCAATTACCTAGTAGTCTCCATCCTGTGTTGCATAAAAAGTAGTAACCAAGGTACCTTTTGACCTCATTCTTCTTAACCTATGGAGCCTTCTTACTTACACATTTTCTAGAGTTAGTGGATACAGATTTACTTTCCAAAGCTAAGAATAAGCATTCACTATCATCAACCTCATTGTCAGATTCGTCATCAAAAATACCTACCTCTCGCTTAACATAATACAAATTCTTATACTTTTTATCCTTCCTATTCTTATCCTTATAATCCTTGTTCTTCTTATGTGTAGCCCTATTCAGACATCTCAAAGCATAATGACCAGTGTTACCAAAACTAAAGCGTTTAAAGGGTAACATACCTTTATATTTTCCGGTGCCTTTCTTATATTTCCTCTTACAAATCTTCATCATTGCTATCTGGTTCTTCAATCTTATAAGCCTTAAATGTCATTTATGTCTTCTCTTCTATCTTTTCTTCTTTCTAGAACTTTTTTTATCTCAAATGTTGCAAGGTGTCGAACAACTCTTCTAGAGTGTACTTCTTAGGATCATACATTTCTTCAATAATAGAGATCTTGTCGCTGTAACATTCTGGTAAAGTGATCAGAATGTTCTCGATTATATCTTCATCTACTAGTTTTCCTCCTTGATTTCTAACTTCATTTGTTGCTAGTTCAACTCTCTGAAAGAAGCTTACAAATTCTTCACCATCTTCCATCTTCAGGTTCGCAAATATACACTTTTTTACCAACCTCTTTGTCAATTTCACCTTTTTGTTTCCTTCATACATGTCTTCCAACTTCTTCCAGACTTCATATGCAGTATCCATAGAATTAACCTTGACTCGCTCATTTCTAGATAAACCACTACAAATCGCATACTTCGCCTTCTCATTTTCTTCATAAGCAAATATCTCATCTATAGAATTAACACCACTGGATGGAGGTGTATACTTATTCTCAACAATCTTCCAATTCTTGAAACCAAGAGAGATAATGTATCCTCTCATCTTTCCCTTCCAGTCATTGTAGTTAGTTCCATCAAAAATAGGGATCACTAATTTGTGTGCCATCAGATCTTCCTTAAGTGGTTAAGCTCTACACAAGGAACCACAAGCTCTGATACCAATTGTTAAATAGGCACACAACAATAAAGAGGGGGGTGAATCAGTTGTCACACAAAGTTAAACTTAAAACTTTATCACTTATCAAATATTCAACCACTCTATTATGTTATTGAATATGAGCATGAAACACAAATAACAGAAAGTAAATCAACACAATGAACACCATATTTTTATGTAGAAACCCAATAAGGGAAAAACCACAATGAGGGTTAACTCACAATATAAAGATTATAAACTGAATACAAAGGCTCACTACCAAGGGCTCACTACCCAAAAGAGGACTCACTGTCCAAGTACAAAGGCTCACTACCTACAAAGGACTCACTATCCAATAGGGAGGCTCATTACCTACAGATACAAAAGAGAACAAAAGATCCACCACTACAATTAAAGTGCAATCGTAGGATTACATAAACCTTTAGTTCACTACCTTTAGCACACTGAAAAACTGTTGTCACAACTCACACACACTTCTGCTCCTATGATTTGTGGCACACTTTTGTTACTTTGCATTACATTGTCATACATCTCTTCACAATTCAACTTGATTTTATACTATTCTCAACCTTAGAAACATTTACCAAGGTCGGCCACAAAACATCATTTCATAAATTCAAATTAGGTTGGAAACTCAAAATTCCCATGGTGGAAAGGAATAAGAGTGGACCAATAAAATTATTTTCTTTAATCTTCTACACTCTTCCTAAATTTAAATTTTGTTCTTTGAATGAAGTGTAAACACTAGGTCAGCCAAACCTAATAAAAACATAGATAAACATTGATGCACACACTTCCCAACAAGAAGATGACAAGTGGACACTGCAACATGCTTCATTATGCACTAGAATACATCTCAAAACCTTCCAGACACATCTGCAACAAAAATAATAGCCTTCAATCACTGAATTTCTTTCACTAGTCTATCCGGACTATGCAAAATCATACTGAAATACTGAAACATGACTTCCTAATTACCAGACTCCAAACCTCTTTGCTAGAGCATAGGAAAGGCCTTCACAAGACATATCCCAGATCCACACGATCTAAATAAAAATAGTAGAGGAATGCAAAGCATAAACATTTCTCCCAGTCCATAGAAGATCAAACTTTCTAGACAATTCACATATCAATGAATGCAACTTTCATGTACCATCTCACCAAAAGCTGAAACTCAACATATATCACCATTAAATCACCGTAATAAAAACCTCACAACTACATAGGCATAGGATCAACACAGGAGAAATGCAGAGCACATATCAAAGCATGTTTTGAACACATTCAACACTTTGACTTCTCTTCTTTATTAATTTTATCAAAAGCACTTGGAAACTCATCAAACCAGCACATCTGCAACACCATAAAGATAGCTCCATGTACTCACAACATCTCAGAAGCATCTCATCTATACATGTACAATTCTACAACATATTGAACTATGTTGACATCAATGACAACATCAATGACAACACCACCAAACTAGCTCATATTTGCAACACTTCCTTCTCTTTTTGTACAATTATCCAAGAAGAGTCATTTGAATTCGAATTCTTACAACAAGAGGGGAGTGAATCCCCCTCAGAATGCCTAACTAATGGAACAACATCAACTCAAGAACAAAGAGGAGATGACAAAAGTACCTTTTCAAGATCCCTAACTTTAGGAATTGACAGTGAAAAGTAATTATGAGTATCATGATTATTAACAAATTGAGTGGGAGGTGATACACTAGGTCCAGGGAGAGGAGTTTCTAAAATAGATGACGTTGGATCTAAATATTTAGAAACAACACTTGAATCTTCAGGATACATTATAAGATGGTCAAGAAAAGCATTCATCCACCAAGTTAAAGAGGATTTCTTATGAGAACCATGGGAACAAGCTAAGGCCAACTGCACAGTAAAAAAAACACCTACATTAAAAAGGAATACCTTCATAATCCACAATCTAATACCAAGACTGGTCATTAACCTATAGCACAACCTCATAAGGTAACATGACATTTTGTGCCTCCTTCAAGGACCTTAACCTAGACCTATTTCACTTTCCCACACTATATCCAAAGGGAACACATTATAATCCACTATCACACAAATCTAAAAGATCAACTAGGTTTTAATTAACCTACACATTGACTCTCCTATCACTTCAAACTTTCTAGCCAAAGAACATAAATTCTAGAAACTCTTCAATAATGGAAACCATGTGTAGGCAGACTCTCCTTTCAAATTGCAAGGAATAACTCACATCCATGAAGAAATGTTGATCGAAACAGGTTATCAAAATACTCTCACTGTGTGGGTAATTTACTTCAAATATTTCATATCAAACTTTTAGATTACTTTCATCTATAAGAATAGATACAAGAATGATATTTCAAGAATACTACATGCAATATTCTTCATTGTTCTCAAATGCTCTAATATCACAATACAATTACATTTAATCCTCACTAATTTTTTGACATCATTCCTTTGACATCAATGAGAACCTTTGACACCAACGACAATAATCCTTTGATATTACTCTTTTGACATCAATGACAACATATATTCAACAATCTCCTCCTTTTTCATTGATGACAAACAACAAACTATTGTTGGCACATAAAGACAAATCTAATATATTTGGATCATGAAGCAACATCACATTGAGTTTTAATTTATCCCCTTAGATGATTTATCATTTTGAGTTAAATATTTCTCCCCTTTTGACATCAGTGGAAAAGGTCAATTGTAACAAAGGTTATCATTGATCTGTCAAATATGTGTATGATTGTCAAAGGGGATACAATTTGAGGTGGCACTATCTTTTCTAGAGTTGTTCTTTCACACCTTTCTATGTTGGTAAATATAGTTTCATATCATTTTGAGTTGCAAAAGTATATTGCTAGCTATATTATCAAATGAAGTTGAGAAGTGTTTGTGTTCAGAGAGTATGTTCTACAGTATCATACTTGAATGTTAGGAGATACGTGTGATCATACTAGAATTCCATGCATGCATCTATTCACTATGATAGAGGTAATCTGGGAGGCTATACTAGAATGTTTCAATTTAGTGTTTCTTAGTTATCCTTTTTGAAGGCATTGTGGGGTATATAGTTTGAGAGGAGAGTACGACTACACATGTTCTATCGTTATTAAAAAAAAAAAAGAATATATGTTCACCATGTAGAAATTTTGAAGTGACAAAAGGTTCTTTTTTCCCATCTATTATCAATTAATGTTTAGGAACTATGTGGTATCAACTAGTAGTGTGTAGTACCTGGAGGTAGTGCATGGAGTGTTAATATAGGTCGAGGTTAAGGCCCATCATGTTGTTTTGGTGGCAACAAAATTTGAATTAGGACCGACCTACTACACATATTATGAAATTTAAATTTATCTCTAGCTTATGTCATCTTGGTTATTTGCAGACCCTTGAGTGACATGGAATCTAGTGTTAATAGAATATCATGTATATATTCCATAGTTACACAGATGCACATAATGCGTACTATAATTGAAGAGAAGGTGGTGAGTGAATATTCAAGGAGAGTTGCATCCCAAAGTGTGTGCCATCATTAGAAGGTCATAAGGAGTGTGTAAGAGTGTCTGAAATCACTTTAGCACATGTATGAAATTTTTTTGGATGTACTAAGGTCCACAAGCTTTATCTTGTAATCTGGTAGGATTGGTGTTCTACTTGTTATTTTGATCTGTGTATTGGGGATTGGTGTCTCTAGTAGGTTGGTGCCTATAGATACAATTAGGGGATTGCTGACTCTGGTAGGTTGGTGGCTACTTCATGTTGTAAATTTCACTTGTTATTGTGAGATAAGAGGGATTCGTTGCACGTGCGTCTCTTCAATTTCAAGAGATCACCAAGGAATGAACTTCCCTTATCCACCTCAACATAAACTGGATGAAGAAATTACAAAGGAAATGTACACATGTTAACTTTTAGAGAAGAAAACTTTAGATCCTGAGAGAGGGGTATGTGTAGGATCATCATGGAAAAATAGGCCCTGAAGTGATGATAAAATTAAGAAATTTTAGAGTTAGGCCCAACTTGACATAAAAGTTTGAATAAGTTATCTATATTATTTAAAAAATATGTAATAGTAGGATCTATAGAAAATTGAATGTAGTTTCTAAACTACTAGGTTTATTTTTTTTTAAATCTATTTGGTGAAAATTTGAAATTTCAATGCAGTAGTACTTAAATTTCAGGGAAAAAATAAGTAGTTGCCTGTTTGACCACCCTAACCACAATAAAATGATAATATTTTGTTATAATATTTTAGATATAAGTAGAGGATTCATGTCCCAATGTGATGTATATTATTTTGTAATTTTTTTCCAAGTAAATAATTAATTAGGAATTTTTTATTACAACTTTTAAAAAATATAAAAACTCATATGTCTAACCACCTTAACTTGGTCAAAGCTTCATGAAATTAATTTTTTTATTTTAATCCCATAGTATGAGAAGCATAGAATGTGATGCATGTTTCGGGTTCAAAAAATGTGATAATGTTTTAAAGCTATAGATTTTTTTAAATCAACCTATCAATCAGGACTTTAGTCATAATTCAAATAGAAAATGAATAATAATTATTTATTAAATTCAAAGTAAAGAATAATTTATATTGGTGGAAATTTGAGAATCTCCTTTAAAAACCCTTTTCGTTTCATCAATTTTGTGTAAAAAAAGTCATTAGCGACATACCCTACACATACCCATCATATCACCACTTTTTGGCCTATCATGATCCTGCACATACCCAGTGAAACTTCTAGATTTTTGCCTTTGACATCTAGGAGCTCTCGGCCAAAGGACAACAGTGTAGATTTTGGATGCCAGTGCAACACACTATCATCTAAAAGTCCCGCTAGCATCCTAAGCAACGCAAAGCTCAGGAGCTCAGATGGGTAGAATAAGGTCTCATTTCCTAACTCAAATCTAAGGTCTACTAAATAAGATAACCAAATAGAGAACAAAAACTTCAAGAAAAAGACAAGGAGAACTTGGAGAAAACTTAGCCTTAACCGAACATTTGAGTCTTCACTCCAAGCTCTTCTTCATAGCCTACACACAGAAGAACAAGGGGAAAATATTGGGGTTGTATAGGGGTCTTCCTCAATCAGACCCTCATTTTGGTGTTCCCACCTCCACGGACAACCAACTAGAAAAGGAGTGTAACTGAAATGGACAATATGTGTGGTGAAAGAAAAACCAACTTCAAGAGTAGAACCCACATCATGATATAGAAAATGAACAAGTAGAAAATATTGAGAGAGAGCATTACCCATGGGCCTAGACCATCTTTAGAGCACATAGATGCATTGTTGAATGCTTTCTTCAGAGTTGTAGTTGTTGGAGGGACCTCAGTCTAACATGGCTTCGATTCTAGAAGTGTTGCTTGTCAAGGATGAGAGAAATATGAGAGTGAAGTTGAAGAGAGCTTGAGTGAATGAAGTTGGACCCCAAAAATTGTTGACTTTCTCTATGAGGTATATTGTCCTTGATGACAAAATTGATTGGTGTCAAAACTAATTGGTGATTGAATTGATTGGTGATTGGTCTAATGATACATGGTGCTCTTTGTATTTAGTTTGGCATATTTAGTATTTTGGTGATCATGTTTTAGGTTGATGCATTTGGGTGCATTTTTTCATCATATATTGTGGTATTGATCATGTTGAGCTTCATGTGCAGATAAAAGTTATTCTAGAACAGTTGAATTTAGTTTGACAGATTGGAACTTCTTTATTGTACAACAAGTATATTATTTGAGTTTTTCATTGTCAGATTGATCATGACATCATTGACAAGGTTCATTATGTCTTCATGGAATTCTATTGGTGATCTTCATGGCTCTCTCATAATTCTTTGGTATCCACAATTATGGTATATTATTTGGTACATGACTTTTTGGGTTGGCATTTTACTAATGCTCTTCTTGACACTTGAGTATGATATTTCATTTGGCATCATTGGTATATATATATATATATACACTCATCAGCTATTTTTTGTGATTTCTTATCTTCAAAGCCAAATTAGTTCGGTGCATATGTTAACATGCTATACATATAGCTTCACAAGGGTTATTGCATTATACATGAGGTGGAGGTGTTTATATTGATACACATTCAGTCTTGTATCCTTGAGTTGGCTTCTATAGCTTCATAAGCAATACTTTTCATATCATTTCTTACAAAGAGTATTTCGACATTCTTGGGCCTTCACGTGTTATATGGATTCACATTTCATATTTACTTCACATATGGTTTATTTGTGATACAAGTTTTGGTAAATTCCTTGGTCGGCATTAAGACATTTCTATTTATTTTTAAAGTGCATTTTTTTAGCACTTAAGGCCGACAATATTCATTAAGGTTATCACTTATAAAGTGATTGGCAAGGTGGCATTTCCTTGGTTTTTTTATTGAAGGTTGATCATGTTTCGGGCTTATACATTGCACAACAATCAATACATATTTTTTAGAGACTTGGATTATCGGCATATGTATTATACTTGGTTTGCTTACTTGGCAGCGATAGTATTATAATTGTTCAATGAGTATGTTGATTGTGTTGACATGGACAACACACGTGGATTATGATTTGACACTCATTTAATGCTTCATTGTGTCGGTGACATGGATTTCAAAATGATTGTAATATGATTTTAGGATTTCAAATTTCATTCATTTTTTTTTGGAGTTTTGATGAAGGAAGAAATAGGGTAAACAAAAGTTTGAACCCTAGCGCCGCCATGCTGGAATCACAGTTGTAGATTGATCAAGTTTGCTATGGTATTCTGAATTGGTTTTCAGTTATGTTGGTCTTTGATGGATGGCAAGATAGTTGGTGGTCTTCGCTTGAGCTGGAAGCGGTAGTTTGGGAAAAAAATTATGAAAAAATTTAGGGATTTTGTTTGTAGGTTAAATCCACCATGACAGAGGTAATATCTATGCATTATTTTTTATCTTTCAAAGGAAAATCTTGTAAATGAGAAGTAAAAGAGGAAAATAAAACTTTGTTTGGTTTCCGACCAAATTTCTTAACTAATCCTGAGCGCTTTGAACCGGTGTAAAACTCGGTTTTGCTCCGCGATGGTATTTTCAATATTTCCTGTATCGTTACGTCGAATGTTGATACGTTTTGCTGCGGTTGCGCCAAACTCCGGTTGAAACTGAATACATGTTTTTTTCTTGACAAAGATGAACCAGCTACGGTACTGCGAACATTCACTCACCGCCACCGCCATATGCTCCCGCCGCCCGCCGCCTCCATATCTCTACTCCCATATCCTGCCGCCGCCACTCTCCCGCCGCCACCGCCGCCGCCATATGTATATATATATATATATCTTACAAAACACTTGAAGTGTGGTGAAATAGTTTGGATAGAGTATTATTGTGAAATCATACTATAAAGAGGAAGAGTGGGCTAATATTGTTTTCATCTCTGATTGTATTATAGGTATTATTTTTTGAATTGGGCATTATTGCAAAATCAATTTGTATCCTATTGTAATTTTATAATTGCAAAGAATTATTGCACTTATAAGGTTCTAATGGGTTGCAATATCTTGAATGTTTGATGAATTTGGTGCTTTAGAAAGATTATGGGAGTTGGTGCTCCACATTGTTATAGAGTTGGTGCTCTTTGATTAATAAAAAGGAAATTTTATTGAGTGGTTTTTTATACCCCAAGAGGGTTTTTTCACTCAGGAAATCCTTGCGTTATGTGATGTTATCTGTCTCTCATTCTGTTTCATGTTAATGTGCTCATTTAGTCAATGCTCTGATACTTTTAGTGTGTTCGTAAGGTTCATATTTCAAAAGTTTTTCATGCAAAGTTAAAATTGTTCAAATCTATTTTAAAAAGGCTTTTGTTAAGCAAATTAAATTTACATTGGGAAAAGCTGTTTTGTTTCAAAAGCACATACAAGATTGTTCACACACTAATTGAACAATATCATATGATGCTTTTAATATGAGTTGTAAATGTTAATCAAGTTTCATGTAAATCTAATTAAAAAATTTAATGTTCACTTGCATAAACAAGTCTGCCACATTGGGTTTAAATTAGTAAAAAGTTTCATTTTTCTTTCAAAGTCAAAAGTTAAAAATTATATCACTCTGATTCACCCGCCCCCCCTCTCAGAGTGAATCCATTTCCAACAAGTGGTATTAGAGCATAGGGTCCTGCATTAGATTTCATACCTAGGATTGATTCTGGTCTTGGAAGTTTGTCATTATGGAACATGCACCTGAAGGATCATCCATTACAAGAGCACCTTTCTTTGATGGAACTAATTATGTGTTTTGGAAAATTAGAATGGAAACATATCTAATTTCTCTAGACCTTGATGTTTATGTGTAGTAAATATGTTGTACTTGATGTCATACCTACAGATCATGATGAGAAAAGAAAATATGAAATGAATGCAAGAGCTAAAAATTCTTTGTTGTGTGGTTTGACAAAAGATGTGTTTTGCAAAGTCATGCATTGTAAATATGCATATGAAATGTGGGAAAAGCTTGAAAACATTTATCAAGGAAATGAAAAAGTTTTCTAAAATTCTTACTCTTCATAGTCAATTTCAGGAAATGAGAATGAAGGATGATGAAAATATTGTTGATTATTTCTTAAGGATAGATGAAGTTGTAAACACGAGAAGAGGTATAGGTGAAACAATTGCATAATCTGATATTGTTCAAAAAGTTATAAGAACTTTGCATCCTAAATTTGAGTCTAAAGTTTCTACTCTTGAAGAAAAGAAGCATTTTGACTCTCATTGTGGAAAATTTGCAAGGCATATTAATAGCATATGAAATGAGGATAGCAAGCTTAGATTCAACTTCTAAGGAGATTTCTTTTAAAGCAGAAAAGAAAGAAGACTTAGATAGTGAATCAGAACTATCTGATACCCTAGAAGCTCTTTTGGTAAGAAAATTGACAAAGAAATATAAAGGAAAAGTGTCTTTCAAATTTTTTAATTGTGGAAAAGTTGGTCATTTTGCAGCTAAATGTCCTTATCCAGATCAAACCAATGATGATGAGAAAATAGAAAAACAATTTAAGAAAAATTCTTAGAATCCTAAAAAGAAATTTAACAATATTCTCAAAAAAAAAAGAGTCTCTCTAGCAAAGAAGACTCGAATGTTGAGACAGATGAGTCCTTAAATGAAGAAGATGAAACTTTATTCATGGCTGAAATTTCTGCACAAAAGAATCCAAACAATCATTCAAAAAGTCAAACAGAAGATCAATTTGAATTAGAAGTGAGTCTTGAAGGTGAATTACTTTGTGCTCTACAAGAAATCAAAAAATTAAAGAAACAAGTTGCTTCACAAGAGCAAAGTCCAAATAAGATAATTACACATTTACAAATTGAACTTGATGATTCTAGGAGAACTGTAGACAATCTTAAATTAGTTCTCGCAGGTAAAGATAAGGAAATCCAGAGGCTTGAAATGGAAGTAATCACACTTAAGAAATAACTAGAAGGTTATGAAAGCACTTTGCGTTTAAATGAATTGCTTGGAAAGTAGAAATAGAATAAGGACATGACTAGTATTTGTTTTAGTACTGGTGAATGTTCAAATCAAAACTTCAAAAAAATTGATAAGAAGCAATATTTTGAGTATAAAAGAAACAATATTAGATTCAATGTGTTCTTTCATGGTTATTGTTTCTACTGCAATAAATTTGGGCATAAAGTGAACAGTTGCAGATTTATATTGTCTAGAACACCTAGATTTGGTCACAAAAAATTCTTTGGTTTTCCAAATACAATCAAATGTTTCAAATGCAATACTATTGGTCATACATCCAAACAATGCAAACAAAATAGACCTAACTCACAAAAAAATTGGAGACCCAAGTTTGTTCCAAGTGTAGAGCAATCTATAATGTTGGTGCAAACTGCCTTTCTCTCCAAGAAGAAGTAATTTTGGGTGTTGAATACTGGTTGTTCAAACCACATGACTAATGATAAAGACAGGTTCTTGAAGCTTGAAGATTATGAAGGAGGATTTTTCAAGTTTGGTGACAACTTAGGTATTTAGATAAAAGGTAAAGGTTCTCTACTTCTAAATGATGACACACCAATCTATGATGTGTACTACATGTAGAATGATTGAAACATAATCTCTTAAGTGTTAGTCAAATTTGTGATAATGGATATCATGTTACATTTGGTGCACAAGGTTGTGAAATAAAAAACAATAAATCTGGTAAAACAGTTGCAACAGGTTTGAGAACTTCTGGAAATATTTACAATCTTCTTGACTCTTCTAATCATGAAAGAAATGAAGGTATATGTCTTATGGGTCAAGTGGAAGAAAACTGGTTACATGGCATAAATTTTTATGGCATATAAACTTCGACAATCTAGTTAGAATAAGTAAAAATTAGAATGTAAGAGGCTTGCCTATATTGAGTAAACCAAAAAATATAGTGTGTAAAGAATTCCTTAAGGGAAAACAAACTAAGGTGAGCTTTACATCTAAAGAACACTCTTCTACTAAGCCATTGTAGCTTGTACACACTGATCTTTGTGGTCATACTAGGACTAGGTCAATAAATGGTGAAAAATACTTCATGTTATTTGTAGATGACTACACAAGAATGGTTTGGGTAACCTTTCTCAAACATAAATATGAAGCTTTTGATAGATTTAAATTTTTTTGTAAGATGGTTAAGAAAGAATCTGATTTGAAACTCAAATGCTTAAGATCAGACAAGGGAGGTGAATTTACATCGAAAGAATTCATTGATTATTGTGAACATGGCATAAAAAGACAATATGTTGTTGCAAGGACACCTCAATAGAATGGGGTTGTGGAGAGGAAAAATAGAACATCGAAAGAAATGGCTAGAAAAATGTTAGATGAAGCCAAAATGCTTGATATGTATTGGAAAGAAGCTTTTCACACAGTTGTTTACATTCTAAATAGAGTACAAATAAGAGTAAAGTCCAATTTCAGTTCATATGAACTTTGGTATGGTAAATATGCTTCTATTAATTACTTTAGAATATTTGGCTGTAAATGCTTTATTAAAAGGGATGATGAAAATTTAGGAAGCTTTTAGTCAAAATCTAATGAAGGTATCTTTTTAGGCTATTCTACTCATAGCAAAGCCTATAAATGCTTCAATAAAAGGATGAATAAGATTGTTGAATCTATTAATGTGAAGTTTGATGAAAGATTGCTCCTAGATTCTGATTATGTGCAGGATGATGAAGAGGAATTTGTTGCAGATTCAAATATCACTCCCAAAAATATAGTAGTAGATGAATCACAATAGGAGGATACCTCAAGTTCCAAAGCAATACCTACTAAAAATCCTTCCAAAATTGTTGCAAAAAATCATCCTAAAGATCTAATAATTGGAGATAAAGATGCAGGAATCTTAAAAGAAGAAAGGAAAAAATTGAGGAACAAGCTCAAATTGCTGAGAATTTTTGTCTAATCATTGAGTTTGAGCCTAAAATTGTTAATGATGCTTTAAATGATGATTGTTGGTTGAAATCTATGTAGGAAGAAATCAGCCAAATCAAGAAGAACAAAACTTGGGAACTATTCCCAAGACTTGATGATAAAAATGTTATTGGTGGCAAATGGATTTTCATAAATAAGTTGAATGAAAGTGGCAAAGTAGTGAGAAACAAAGCACATTTTGTGTGCAAAGGATATGCACAATAGGAAGGTATAGATTTTGGTGAAATTTATGAACCTGTTGCTTGTATTGAATATATTAGAATTTTCTTAGCATATTCTTGCTTTAAAATTTTTAAGGTGTACCAAATGGATGTTAAAATTGCATTCTTGAATGGTTATCTTAATGAGGAAGTTTTTATGGAACAACTAGAAGGATTTTTTGTACAAGATAAATTTGATCATGTGTATAGATTGAAAAAGGCCTTGTATGGTCTCAAACAAGCTCCTAGAGCTTGGTATTCTAGATTGGATGCACACTTAACAACAAATGGTTTCAAAAGAGGTGGTGTGGACAACAATATTTATGTTAAACAAGAAGGTAATGATATACTGGTTGTTGAGGTATATGTAGATGATATAATCTTTGGCTACAATAATGATGCCTTATCAAAAAAGTTTTCAAAGATTATGGAATCAGAATTTGAAATGTCAATGTTAGGTGAACTGACATTCTTTCTTGGCCTCCAATTTTTACAGCTTGAACAGGGAATATTCTTGTCACAAACAAAAATATGCAAAAGAAATGTTGAAAATGTTTCAAATGGATGACTGTCATTCAGTAAGTACACCAATGGTGACTAGCTATAAGTTATCTAAAATTGATGATTCTCCTGATGTTGATCAATCTAAATACAAATCAATGATTGACAGCTTGTTATACTTAACTGCTTCTAGACCAGATTTAATGCAAGTTGTTTGTATGGTCTCTAGATTCGAATCTGCACCAAAACATTCCCATCTTAGTACTGTCAAAAGAATATTTAAGTATATCCAGGGTACTCTTGACTTTGGTCTTTGATATTCTAGGGGTAATGATTTTACTTTAATGGCTTTTACTGATGTTGATTGGGTTGGTTGTCTTGATGATAGAAAAATCACAAGTGGTGCAACTTTTTATCTTGGCGATCGTCTTGTTGCTTGGCATAGCAAAAAGTAAGATTCAATTTCATTATCAACAGTAGAAGCTAAGTATATTGTAGCCACATCTTGTTACACTCAGCTTCTTTGGATGGCTCAAACACTTTTAGACATGGGTATTGATGTTACTAAACCTGTTTCCATATTTTGTGATAACTCCAGTGCAATTAACTTATCAAATAATCCTTTTATGCACTCTAGAACCAAACATATTGCAATTAAATTTCATTTTTTGAGGGACAAAGTTTTGGCTAATGAGGTTACTGTGCAATATGTGCCAACTCAAGCACAAGTGGTAGATATTTTTACTAAGCCTTTGGCTAAAGAGGTTTTTGAAAGACTTGGGTCTCAATTGGGAGTTATCTCTCAATAACTACTTTCTTAATGTTCCATCATTGCTTTATGGGGAGCTTCTTAGCTCTCCTAGCAGCTTCTTGTTACTTTTGTGATTTGTTTGTTGCTTCTTTGCTATATTTGTAGTTGGTTGAGTTACTGGTTTTTTGTATTTCCTTGTTTACCCTTTCTCCTTGAGACAAAAAGGGAGAGAAATATGAGTATTCATTGGTTGATCATTGGTAGCTTTTGTGTTGGTGATCATGTTCAATTTAGATGGTTTCAGAGATGGTTTTTTCCATCAAGGAAAAAGGGGAATTTTGTTGACTTTCTCTTTGAGTTATATTTTCCTTAATGACAAAACTAATTGGTGTCAAAACTGATTGGTGATTGGTCTAATGATACATGGTGCTCTTTGTGTTCAATTTGGCATATTCAGTATTTTGGTGATCATGCTTTGGGTTTATGCATTTGGGTGCATTTTTTCATCATATATTGTGGGACTGATCGTGTTAAGCTTCATGTGCAGATGAAAGTTATTCTAGAATAGTTGAATTTAGTTTGATAGATTGGCACTTCTTTATTGTACAACAAGTATATTATTTGAGTTGTTTATTATTAGATTGATCATGGCATCATTGACAAGGTTCATTATGTCTTCATGGAATTCTATTGGTGATCTTCATGGCTCTCTCATAATTCTTTGGTATCCACGGTTATGGTATATTATTTGGTACATGACTTTTTGGGTTGGCATTTTACTAATGCTCTTCTTAACACTTGAGTATGATATTTCATTTGGGATCATTGGTATATATATATATATACACTCATCAGTTGCTTTTTCCCATTTCTTATCTTCATGGCTAGATTAGTTTGGTGCATATGTTAACATGCTATACATATAGCTTCACAAGGGTTATTGCATTATACATGAGGTGGAGGTGTTTATATTGATACACAGTCAGTCTTATATCCTTGAGTTGGATACTATAGCTTCATAAGCAATGGTATTGCTTGGACTTTTCATATCATTTCTTACAAAGAGTATTTTGACATATACTTGGGCCTTCACATTTTACATGGATTCAAATTTCATATTTACTTATATCTTGGCATATGATTTATTTGTGTTATAAGTTTTGATAAATGCCTTGGTCGGCATTAAGACATTTCTATTTGTTTCTAAAGTGCACTGTTTTAGCAATTAAGGCCGACAATATTCACTATGGTTATCATTTATAAAGTGATTGGCAAGTTGGAATTTCCTTGTTTTTTGATTGAAGGTCGATCATATTTTGGGCTTATACATTGCACAACAGTTAATACATATTTTTTAAAGACTTGGGTTGCCGGCATATGTATTACACTTGATTTGCTTACATGGCAGCAACAGTATTATTGTTTCAATGAGTATGTTGACTGTGTTGACTTGGGCAACACCAATGGATTATGATTTGGAACTCATTTAATATATCATTGTGTCGATTACATGGATTCCAAAATGATTGTATATGTTTTTTTTGGATTTCAAACTTCATTCATTTTGTTTTAGAGTTTCGATGGAGGGAGAAATAGGGTAAACAAAAGACTGAACCCTAGCGCTGCCATGTTGGAATTACAGTTACATATTGAGCAAGTTTGTTGTGGTATTTTGACCTGGTTTTCAGTTATGTTGGTCTTTGATGGATGGAAAGATAGTTGGTGGTCTTCACTTGAGCTGGAAGCGGTAGTTTGGGAAATTTTTCATGAAAAACTTCAAGGATTTTGTTAGCAGGTTAAATCCACCATGACAAAGGTAATATCTATGCATTATTTTGATCTTTCAAAGGTAAATCTGGTAAATGAGAAGTAAAAGAGGAAAATAAAACTTTGTTTCAGTTTCAAACAAATTTCTTAACTAATCTAAAACTACTTTGAACCTAAGTGTAAACTCAAGGGTTTCATCTCACAGTGACATTTCATCTTTATATCATTTATTTTATTGATGGGTATCATGATCAAATATTATTGTTCTTACCAGTTTATAAACTCTGGTTATTGAATACGGGTTTTCTTGACAAAGATGAATAAATATTTTACAAACATTGTATATATATATATATATATATATCTTTGCAAAAAAACTTGAAAGTGCGAAGAGAGGAAATAGTCTAGACAAAGTATTATTTATTGTGAAATCATACTGTAAAGAGGAAGAGTGGGCTCATATTGTTTTCATCTCTGATTGTATTACATAGATTATTTTGAATTGGGCATTATTGCAAAATCATTTTTTATCCTATTATAATTTTATAACTGCAAAGAATTATTGCAGTTATAAGGTTTTGATGGGTTGCAATATCTTGAATGTTTGATGAAGTTGGTGCTTTAGAAATATTATGGGAGTCGGTGCTCCACATTTTTATAGAGTTAGTGCTCTTTGATTAATAAAAGGGAAATTTTAGCGAGTGGTTTTTTATACCCCAATAGGGTTTTTCCACTTAGGAAATCTGTGTGTTATGTGATGTTATTTGTCTCTCATTCTGTTTCATGTTAATGTGCTCATTTAGTTAATACTCTGATACTTTAGTGTGTTCGAAAGGTTCATATTTCAAAAGTTTGTCATGCAAAGTTAAAATTGTTCAAATCTATTTTTAAAAAGCCTTTTGTTAAGCAGATTAAATTTGCATTGGGCAAAGTTGTAGTTCTATTTCAAAAGCACATGTACAAGATTGTTCAAACACTAATTGAACAATATCATATGATGCTTTTAATATGAGTTGTAAATGTTAATCAAGTTTCATGTCAATCTGATTTAAAGTGTTAATGTTCACTTGCATAAACAAGTCTACCACATTGGGTTTAAATTAGTAAAAGTTTCATTGTGCTTTCAAAGTCAAAAGTTATAAATTATATCACTCTAATTCACCCCCCCTCTCAGAGTGAATCCATTTCCAACAGGGTGGTGGAGTGATGGAGGAAAAATGGTTTTGGAAGGTGAAAGGTTTTTAAATGGAAGATTGGAGGAAGCTTTTGGTTCAGCAAATTTGGGTGCGAATTTAGATTTCATTGCTTCTATGAGACTTTTAGGAATCCACATGATTTTTGACTTTGATATTTGCTTTATGGGCCTTCATGGCCTTTGAGATTTTTCTCTTTGATTTATGGACCTTTGTGGTCTTGGAAATTTTTATTTTTGCTTTGATGAGCCTTTGTGGCCTTTTGAAATTTCTTTCTGATTTATGGACCTTTGTGGTCTTGGAAATTTTTCATTTTGCTTTGATGGGCCTTTTTGGCCTTTTTTATTTTCTTTTGATTATGGATAAAATTTTCTCTTATTTTTGCATGCCTCTTCAAGGAGACATGTTGATCCTTAGATACATGTGAATTTTGATATGGAAGCTTTTGACATTTGGCACCCAAATTCTTTCCAAGAGCAATAGGAGAAATGGATGGAGATGAATGGTATGGAGGTATAATTTTCAAAGGGAATCAAGGATGTGTGCCTTTGTTGTTCTTGAGGAATAGGATATGGACCTAGGATAGATGGAAGGTTTGATGAACTAGGATGAGGACCTAAGATAGATGAAAGGTTTGGTGGATTAGGATGAGAACCTTGTTGGACTCAAGGAACACTAAGAGGGGGGGTGAATCAGTGTTCAACAATATTTAAATTACAATCTAGATCTTAAACCATTTATAACATTTAAATAGAAGTAAAGATGCAATCACATGAAGGAGATAATCAAAACACCATAACACCAATATTTTTACGTGGAAACCCTTTTAGGGGAAAAACCATGGTGGAGGTTAATCCATAATTTATACTTTGTTAAAATTATGAATAAAAAGGGGAATGCACATGCATTTAGGCACACTTCCTAAAGCTCAGTACTCAAAATTAGAAAGGATCACTACCTTACAACATATGTGGATTACAAAAAAGAGTTGAACTGAGAAAGTAGCATCTACAAATTTCTGGTTTTAGTTCTGGTGAGGCTCATAGATCAGATTCTGAACTTTCTGACTAATTTTGCACTTCGCTCTGCTCTGCCTTAATTCGTTTCACAAAAATCCTCTTCTACAAAAGTAAAATTTTCTCAAATTATCTTCTAATATTCGCACACACATCAACACATATTGAACACAGACATCTTCCCATCAAAATGAATTAATTGATCTCTTTTATGTATCCGCTATCAAAGATTTAGTCGCTTCATGTCAGCTTTAGCAAAATACAAATATTTTCCAATAGTCGGCTCAATCCACATTTAATATTTGATGTGTACCCATCAAAGTCAGCCACGACATAGCTAGGACCCAAAAAAAAATCTTCAAGAATTAGATACCTTAATTAATTATACCTTGAATATTCATGACATGCCATATCCACTAAGTCAACCACCATGAGCTAATAAATAGAAAATCATCCTGCCAGATCTTCTAACTTATACACCGATTAATGCGACATCCCAAAACTTAAAAATAAGATAATATAGATACTTAACAACCTTCCCTAAGATCCAAAACTCAAAATGATAATCCGGTGAAGCATAGAGATCAACATACTAACCAGATACCCTGTTCTTCATTCTCTCTTCCGGTAATACTCTGTTCTTTACTATGCCTGCTGGTATGAACAAGTCTTGATCTACGGACCAGAATAATGACTTAGGTTTCCATCAATGACAACACTAGAAGCCATATGCCAACAATCTCCCCCTTTGGCATTGATGGCAATACTTAGTGAAAAATGACTAAGTGTCGGAACCAATATGATTACGCTCCCAGAGTTCAAAATTTCAAAACACAACTCCCCCTTAGAATGATAAGACATTTTTCACTGCTTTGTCTCCCCCTTTAACATCAATTAGAAACACATTTTGGATCTCCCCGCTTGCTAATTCAAAAATTGGATCAAAATTTGAAGAAATACAACTGCTACTCGAGTCAGAAAATCATCTTTTAGTTATCTTTCATTTCCAGAAGAAATTTCCTCCAAGATTCTACTAAAATCCAAATGATTAAGATCAAGATGTTGTTCTCAAATGTCTGGTTGATAATCTAGATGAGAGATTCCATAATTGCGATTTCCTCTTCTAATTTCTCTCCTTTTCTTAGAACCTCAATTAATTGCTCTAGTTTGCATTCGGTTAAATCCTTCACTTTCCAAAAGGCGTTCACAAGGTTGTTTCTGGTGAATTGAAATTTTGTATGCTCAGACTACAACTCTTGAATACTTTTCTTGACTGCACCATCCTGGTCCTGAAACACATTATAATCCTGACCAATCTTATTTAGCTCAATTTCAATCTGCTCCAACTTATCTTTGTATCTCCCAACTGCATGAGGCCAACAAAGACAATAGTTGTAGATGTTGTTTGTTGTATTTATGCATTTCCTCAACTCATTCATTTTCCTTTTGAGTTTGGTAAGAGATAGCCTGAACTGTTCCTTTAGATGTAGAATTATTTCTTCCTCTTTCCTATCCTAGGACTCAAATACCATCGCTTCCTTAATGCATTCAATCATCTCTTTAGGAAACACATTCTCCAAACTCTCCAAATCAATGTTATTGTGCACAAAATAAGTACTTAGTGTGCTCTCGAGCAGGTCCTACTCATATGAGGGTCTATCAGACCATATGACAACAATTTTTTGCATCCCATCTTTCTCCTGAACAAGCTACAGTATCTTTACTTTCAAAAAAACACCTTCTTCTTCACTTCCTTCTGCCATTACTACATCTGGTTCAACTGATTTAGGTTCTTCCCTTGGAGTGTACTCATCAGATTCCTCATCAAGTATGTCCACAATCACTTGTTCTTTACCTTTTCCTTCAATTTTTAGAGTCTTGTGTACTGGAGGAGTGTAATCATCAATATCTTGTGCTCTTTTCTTCTTCCTCTCCATGTCAATGCAAGAGGATCCAACTTCAAGTGCTCTTACCAGAATGGAAATGCTAATTTCTCCAAACTTCCCTAGAAATTCTTTAAAGAAATTTGCACACTCTTGCTGAAGGGGTAATCTACCTCCTTTGTTAGTTGCACATTTTCCATTAATTGATTTTTTAGCAATCTGCATAGGTCAAAAACATGATCCTCCATTATCATTTTATGAGAGATGTAATCTACACCTAGCGAAGTTGTACCTTCCCTATTTTTGAAAAATATTTTGTATGAGATTCCATGTGCAATGTACCTTGTTATCAGATCTTTGATTGTCAATATTATCAAAGCCCTTTGATCTCCAATTACTTCAGTTAGGGTTTTGACTTCTTTGTTTTGAATCAACTTCTTTTTCAGTATATCCCTAACATTGTATAATCAAGTTAGATTCCTAAGCACATCTTTCGAAATGAGATAGGGTTTATCCAGAGTTATAATGTCATCATTCAATTTGTTCAGGATAAACCTAATGACTTTCGTATTGTCAAAATAGGGAAATTCACTCCAAATGTCCAAACTTTTGTGTTTCACACCTTCAAGCCATTTCAATTCATCGAACGACAACATATTTCTCACATCCCTAATCTTCTCATTGCTATATTCATCTAAATTCACCATTCCTTTTATTTGCGTCATTATTCTTTTCATACCAAACAAGTTTATACCAAGCACCAAATTAAGTGAGAATTCCATAAACAACTGAAATAGCTGATGAATGTTTCGCCAAATTTACTTTACTCCTTCAAAATTCTACTGCAAAGGCTCTCCTATTCTTCTTCAATGCAAGGTAACAAATGAAGGTTCCAAATACCCTTTTATAACTCACACACCTAACTTTTTTTCCACATTAAATTTTTTTCCCTAGGTATTCTAGATACTCTATTTTTTCGGACAAAAAAACAAGAATTCATCTGCGGACCTTCTATGTCTCAAATTTTTGCACAAGTGATCACCGATACATTTGTAAACTACTAGCACAACTAATGACAATTTCCTACATTCTGATGCCAACTACCGACAAGGGGACAAAGGATTTTCTTAAAAAACTCCCCCTAGGCCAATGGCCTAAGATCAATTTCTAGAGGAATTACCAGAAGTAGATTCTGGTGCGGGCTTATTTCCTTCATTAGACTCACTCTTCCTTACCCATGTTTTCTTCATATGATCTCTTATTTCTTCCACAATCACTTTCCATTTTCATTTATCATCTTTATGTGAAATTTTTCCTTTGTATATTGAACCTCTTCTATCCATGTTTCTATTCCTGCAGAATCTTGCAAAGTGACCAAATTTGTTGCAATTGTAACACACAGGATTTATTTGTCTAGACCATTCATTCCATTGATTTCCTCTTGATCTGCATTGATTAGCAATATGCCCAAATCTTCCACAGGTGTATCATTTAACATTCCTTACACTAAATACATACTTTTGCAGATCAAGCAAGGGAGTGAAGCAAGGAAGTGACCATTAAAATCTTGAGCATTGGGTTGTCTTATTGGATACCTTCTACCTTTGTTCATCTAATTTCTTTATCTGGAATCCTTATGTTCAAATCTGGAGCTTTCTCCCTTCTCATATCCAAGACCTCCTTGTCATTTGCATCCTTTTGTCCTTTAGTCAACTCATCAAGCTTAACAGAACTAATCCTAAACTTCTCCTTGTATTCATTTGCAGTAGTGAGTTCATCTCTGAGAATAACTATCTATCTTCCAAGCTCTTGTTCATTATTTCTGGATTGTTGTAGTTCAATCTCTAGCTGAATGAATCCATTATTAACTCTATTGCATTCTTCAGATCTTTCTTTTAAGGAATGGGCCAGATTCTCCTCATTCTTCTTCCTTTATTCAATCTCCTTAGTTAGCTTCATCACCATAGATTCCATCTCAAGTTGTTAAACTTCTGCAGAGGAACCTTGCTCTGATACCAATTTTTGGACTCAAGGAACACTAAGAGGGGGGGGTAAATCAGTGTTCAACAATATTTAAATTACAATCCAGATCTTAAACCATTTAAAACATTTAAACAAAATTAAAGATGCAAGCATATGAAGGAGACAATCAAAACACCATAACACCAAGATTTTTACATGGAAACCTTGTTAGGGGAAAAACCATGGTGGAGGTTAATCCACAATTTATACTCTGTTAAAAGTATGAAGAAAAAGGGGAATGCACATGCATTCAGGCACACTGGCTAGAGCTCACTCCTCAAAATTAGGAAGGTTTACTATCTTACAACATATTTGGATTACAACAAAGATTTGAACTGAGAAAGTAGCATCTACGAATTCTTGGTTTCAGTTCTAGTGAGGCTCATAGATCAGATTCTGGACTTTCTAACTGATTTTGCACTTCGCTATGCTCTGCCTTAATTTTCTTCACAAAAATCCTCTTTTGCACAAGTAAAATTTGCTCAACTAATCTTCTGATATTCGCACACACATCAACACATATTGAACACACACATATACCCATCAAAATGAATTAACTGATCTCATATATTTTCGCTATCAAAGATTTAGTCGCTTCATGTCAACTTCAACAAAATACAAATATTTTCCAATAATCGGCTCAATCCACATTTAATATTTGATGTGTACTCATCAAAGTCAGACACGACATAGCTAGGACCCAAACAAAATATTCAAGCATAGGATACCTTAATTAATTATACCTCAAATATTCATGACATGCCATATTCACTAAGTCGGCCATAGTGAGCTAATAAATAGAAAATCATCTTGCCAGATCTCCTAACTTATACACTGATTAATGTGACATCCCAAAACTTAACAATAAGATAATATAGATACTTAAAAACCTTCCCCTAGATTCACAACTCAAAATGATAATCCGATGAAGCATACAGATTGACATACTAATTGGATACCATGTTCTTCATTCTCTCCTCTGGTAATACTCTATTATTTACTATGCCTGTCGGTATGAACATATCCTGATCTACGGACCAGAATAATTACTTAGGTTTCCATCAATGACAACACTAGAAGCCATATGCCAACAAATGTAAGATAGATGGTAGGTTTGATGGAGTAGGACACTTAGGTGTATAACCAAGGTCATGGTAATATGGGTTTTCTTGAGAAAAAAGAGGTTCTAGGATACCTTGTTCATGAAGGATGAATCCTTTGCCTTTGTAGTTCATACTTTGACACATTCATTTACCAATGGGATATGTATTGTTTGTGAAACAAGATGCATGTCCATTTTGGGGAGGATAAATTATGGATGAAAGGACAGGTGTTGGAAGTAAACCATAGTGGATGAAGGTGGAGGATCCCAATTTGTAGGTGTGTGGCTCATGGATAGCTTGACTAGGTGTGATAGGATCTTGGCATGGGGATGATGGGGTACTTTGATCTTGACTTGGAAAAGGAGTATGAGTTGTAGAAGATGGAGTGGCTTGCTCTTTACTAGGTATGAAATCATTGTGAAGTGGTATGAAAGGAAAATCTTGATCTTGAGAAGGATGAACATCCTCATGGAATGAAAGGGTATCCTTGCATGGAAGCATCTATTGATCTTGATGAGGAAGGGAATCATGAGATTTTGTAGAAAGTATATCTTGATCATCAGATGGTAGGAAATCATTAGATAGGATGGAAGAATTATCATGCTCCTAGGATGCAATGGAATCTTGAGATGGTATGGATTCATCAGATGGAGTGGAAGGAGGATATGAAGGATAATTTTATCTTGAGATGGAAGGGAATTGTTGACGGTGATTTTGGCACCACAATAATGCAAGCAGAATATTGCTATTTTGCTTCTCCTGAAAGAGAAAGGCAACACATGGATGCCTTAGCTCCCAAGGTCTTGGTAGTTGGGTCTCAACTGTACTAACATTACTCAGTGGTCAGTGCAACAGTAATATTCAAGGGGCCTGTTAGTGTTGAGCTTCTGGATTGTTCTAAGATCAAACATGAAATGAAACCTACTTTAACTGGGGTTTTAAAGAAACAACAAAAGATAGATCATGGTTTTGGAACAGAAAATAACAATAGTTCATCCAATCTTAACCAGACTTGTTAACTTCAAGGAATTATAAACTAAAATTGCAGAACAAGATAAGCTTGTGATTGACACACAACCTCTTTCATTCACAGTGCTAATTCAAATAACAAAATTTTAGCTACCATTAAATAAAAACACAAATAACCTTTCATTCCTTGGAGGCTTCACAAATCAAATGATCAAATTAAGACAAATATCATTCAGGAACAAAACATGAAATAGATTTTAATCTGGTTGCTTCTACTATTGATGAAATAGATAAGCAACATTTACAAAGCTGGCACAATCACCAGTGCACAGATAATCTGTGATTTCAGATTGTTTCCAACTACACTAAGAGAACTTAGAAAATACATTACAATCTATACTGAAATCTTACTGCTAACCAAGAAGACAAAAATAAGCTCTTATTACTGAGAATCAAGATGCAACTCTATCTCCTTCTGTTAATTGACTAATTCCTAATAGGTCTAACTCTAAACAACTCTTAGTCTAAAAGTTTTCTAAACCTAGAAGTTCTAATCTAGAAGTACTAACACTAAAATTTCTCTAACTATAGAAGTTCCAACCTTTACAAAGAGGCGAGAATGCCTTATATATAGAATGTACCGAAAGAATGTGTTGTCCCCTGCACTAGGGTTTACAAAAATATCTACAGGCTGGACAGTCGGCCCTCAGATCTTTCTGAGGAAAGTCAAAACTGCATTCAATGTGAATCCTTGTTGTCCATGCTGCTGAAGGATACCTACTTGTAGGAGAAGTCTTTTTTAGATCTTTTGACAACTGCAACATTAACTCTCCTATCACCGTGTCTATCTTCGAGCTATGTTGGTGGTCACCTTGAATGCTTAGAATATCTTCATTAATATTGATCTACCTCCTTGCTAGTAGTCGCCATAGCTGTCCCCCTGAGTCATGGATTCTTCATTCTTCGGCCTCCTTGTCTGTTTTGGACGTTTCTGCTCATTGACTATCTTCTGAAAACACCATCGGGCCTCCTTAGATCTTTGCACTATTGCCCGAGTAGATTCATCGTCTACTGTCCTCAAAAAGAATCCATCCGGTCACACTCTGTTAGTCCCTCCACAAGGGCGGTCAATTGGGCAATGGATCAATCTTAGCTCTCTTTGATTGGACAATCATAGGCCACGTAGGATTCTTCGACAGTCAAAAGTGGTTTGCTTAGCATCGTATGTTGGTGAGACACCCTTGGTGTCTCCCCGATGCAATTTCATCCCCCAGCGACTATCGAAAAGATATTAGACAGTCAACAAGATGCCTCAGCGAGCAGGAGAAGTCTTATCGAGTTCACAAAACCAATCAGCAAGACTATGTCGTTTCGCTGAGATCTCCTGACGCACGTCTTACCTCTCCGCGAACTCACTCTGTGTCGCTAAGACTTATCAAAATCGGGGAGACATTACCCTGATCTCTCTTCTCTTACCGAGCCCTCCTTGCCATCGATGAGACCATCACTCATGGCTGTGACCTTACAACAAAGTCTTCCATTCGCTCAAAGTCTTCGCGACCTCTTCCTATCCTCCTCGGGATTTATTCCTTCTGTTTCGATGTGACTTCCTTTCTTCACTAAGACCTTTTAGTGAAGACATGATCCTTCGCCGAGCTCCGCTTCGCCCTATGTTGGCGAGACCTACTTCCCTCGTTGAGACTTCGTAGCGAGCTCCTTATGCCATACCGAAGACTGATCCTTTGGTAAGACCATTCATTTTGGGTAGACCTCTTGTTGAAAGTATCATCCTTAGAAGATTTTCCATTTTGGGGAGACATCTGATGTAGTCACACTGAGATGGGTTCCATTGTTGCATGCACTTCACTGTAACATCCCTTTGTCAGGAAGATGTCCTGCAAAGATCCTATGTCCCGGTGAAAGCTTTACTAGTTCATCCTGTTGATTGTCATGACACACCAGTTCTCTCACTAAAGTTCCTTCGTGTCGCTCAGACCTTTCTCATTCTGTGAGAGTACATAGTGATCCCCTTCATTTCCTTCGAAGTCTTACCGACCCCTTGTTTTGGTGAGACATCCACCGTTTGGCTAGACTTATGGGCGACGCTATGTACTTTGCCAATATGCAGACCCTTTTTGCTTAGTCGGTGAGACTTTATGAACTCGCCAAAAAATGTTGGTGGGGATAACACCTTATGCCGATAGATCCAATATATGATTCCTGATCGCTGTGACATCTTTGGGGTCTTGCCGATAGGTAACATAAACGCAGATTTGAACCAAATGAACCATGGGTCGGGAAGACTATGATAACCCTATGCCGATAAGATCCACAATGGGGAGTATTCTGATTCTTTGGGATTTTGAACAGTCAGAGCCAAGCCACCAATTGGTAAGAGTCTAGAAAAGTCTCGTCGATTTTTGCCTTGGCTGATTTTGATAACCAATTGGATTGAGGACAACCCTCCAAGTAAACTCACTTGAGAAATATCATCATGTGTAGGGTTTAATCCTGCATTCAACAAAGAAAGCTATAGTAAAGATCATACAAATAGTAGTCCATCAATCAAAATCATCATTAAAATGAATCCTATGTCAATAAGGTGTCGTTAAATCTTCAAACAAAAATGATCATACAAAATAGTTCAGGTTTCAGGTCGACCTGTGGAATCTAAGCAAGGGAGGACTTTCGAAGAATTCTGAGTCAAGCAGATTCCGACGAAATAAGCATGAAACATCCAATAGAAACTTAATCCAATCATTATCAATCAAGGAACAACACGTGAGATCTCAAAATAGCATCAATCAATCGTAAAATGCATCATTATTTATTAACTAGCCCTGCTACTCCATACCTCTTCACACTCCACCAGATTCCGTGGAAATCCACGCGGGATAGATTTCCATGAAGGAGAAGACATTCCAGAAAACCCGGAACAAATAGGGAATAACGGATTTTGGGAAAATCCGGAGGAGAAAGAAATCCGCGAAGAAGGAGACATTCCTCGAAGGCCTCGGGGATTTTCAAAAAATCCAGTCCACGCGGAATTCCGCAAAGACCAAAAATCCCCGAACAACAACGTTTGGCCAGAGCTCGAGTGAGATCCGGGAAAATCCGGATCGGGTGGAAAACCCCAAACTTAGGGGAAAACTCGAATTTCAATTGAGGCAGAACCAAAATTAGATCAGATAGAACAAACGATAAAATAGGAGGAAAACAAAAGAATTACAAAGAGGAAAGCAAGTAACCATAAGCAAAGTAATCAAAAGAGAAAGGGGGACCCATTTTGTTGCAAAATAAAATGGGGTGGTTATGCAAGGCATAACAAGAATCCTTGTGGATGAAAAGTGAAAGGAGGGGATCATCATAAAATTCATGAGAGATGGGGTCTTGATCAAAGATTGGAATAACTTGTGGAGTTTTGGTATCATTGGATAGAGTGGAAAGAATGCTTTGATCTTGAGATGTAGAGGAGTCTATGTTATCACATTTTGGACTGAGAGATTGACATGAATCATTAGATGTGGAAGGTATGATAGACGAAGGTGGTTGGATGGAATCATTAACTTGGGTGAAAAAATCCTGAGATTTATTTTGGCTTGTGGGAAATGGAGATAGATGCATGACATGGTAATATTGTTTAATATCCTGTGTTTAAAGACTTTGATTTGGGTTTCTCATTTAACTTTTTTAAGAATTCAAATAAATTGAACTTGGATGATGTAGTTGTTGGTGGAGAAGGTATCATGTCTATATTTATGTTAGATGGATAAGAATAGATTTCAGACAACAAATATCTTTCTGTGGTTGTTTCCCTCTGCATATCCCAAATTTGTTGTTGAACGTTTTTCATTTGCTGAGTTAAGTCATTCAATTGATCCTCATCTATTTTAGGTTGATGAAATCTGTGAAAATAATTTCCTTCAGTTTCTGCCATGATGGTTTTTTTTTAAAAAGATACTAAATTCTATTTTTTTAATTGTCTGATAGAAGGTGAATCTTGTTCTCTAGTTTAGAATTTTCTGGATGTGCTAAAATAGAGTCTGGATGCGCTAAAATATTGCACAAATGGGCTGGAAGATAGCTTGGATGTGCCACAAAAAGGCTTGAATGAGCTGTAGGATTGGTTGGATGCGCTACAAAATAGCTTGAATGTGCTAAAGTATTGGGTGGATGCACTATAGTAATGGGTGAATGTGCTGCATAATGCAATGGATGTGCTGGAAAATATAGTGGATGCATTATAACAACATATGGATGTGCCAAAGAATGGTATACATGCGCCAAAACAAGCAGTGGATGTGTTGAATTGGGAAAATGTCACAATTTCTTACAAGTTTGTTTGATTTTCCAATTAGAGAATTGGTTGTTTCAAAGGATTTTTTTTGAATCAAGGTTTTCACTTCTAGAGAGTGATGTTTTGCTTGAAATTTGTTCAAAAACATATTGGTAAAACACATCAAACATGTACAATCCTAAGGTTGTGTAGGACAATATTTACTGGATTCCCACTTGGATTTTACTCCAGCTGCACCTCCTTTTAGTGGATGATTAGAAGCTTGACCCCACTAGCTCCCCTCCATGACACTCACTTCTATAGGGAATCCAAGCTTTAGTACCCATGAATCTCCCATGGCGTACTTCTCATCTCTACTAAAAACTGCAAAAATGTGGGACAACTTCAAAGGTTAGACCTTTTGTGCCAGTAAATAGAATAAGGATTTTTGCTTGTTATAACAAAGGGTTCTAGTATAGGAATTCCATTCGTGGGGGATCATCCATTCAGCAAGAGACCATTGCTGCCCTTCTTGTTAGAACAATCCTCATGATACTTGAACTTTCCTCAAGTACCCACATTTATATCCTGGTTGGAAGTTGCTTGGATTTAGCATGTTACCGGTTGGGTCATTCCCTTGGGTGATTACTTTTTTCCACAAGGCAAACCCTCTATGGATAAAAATAAATAAAAATGAATGGTTCTGGATTTTTGGTCACTTAGTTAAGGGGAGAGCATATGCCTACCATTCATCAAGTACAAAAAACATGGTGTTTGTTGACCCTTCTAATTAAGCTAGATGCCTATCTTAATCAAAAGAAAGCATTAAATAACTCCAACCCCTACATACATTATCAGTAGTTGCATAAGTTTGTCTTTGACCGACATATTTAGTACAATGGATATCAAATGTTTCTTATTTCACTTCAATTCTCCATTTTCCTATTAAAACCTACAATAAATGCTCAAAATGTTAGATGAGATCAAGAAATAAGAAGACATGAGGGTTAGATGAATGATTAAGCATAAAAACCCTAAAACTTAGACCAAGTTACAATGTGATTTGACTTTAGGTGTAAAATTGAAAATTTTAACTCCACAAAAATTGAGAAACAACTACACCATTGCATATCTTATGAAATTATACCCCATTTAAAAAAAAGGCTCCAAAAAAAACCTTCGTATGACCAAGATATGACCATTTTAAGATTGACTATAAAAGTGCTAAACAATCATCCTATGCGCTAAAAGATTATTCGTATGTGCTAAAAGAAGTATCCAATGTATGCACTAGAAGATCATTCAAATGTGCTAAAAGAAGTTTCAAATGTAGCAAAAGAAGGCTCTGGATGCACCGAAAGAAGCTATGGATGTTCCAGAATAGTGCCTGGATGTGTTGAAAGATCTTCTAGATGCGTCGTAATAGTTCTCGTATGCGCTGAAAGAACTCATGGTCGTGCTAAAATGCCATGTCCAACCTATTCACAATAAATTTTCTAGAAAATTGTTAAAAATGGGGTTATGCTCCATGGTGGGCACCAATTTTATGTGTGTGTGAAATGTGGGAGAGTTAGTAAATCAACGCAAACACTAATGAAACAAATTATATCAAAGATTTGAATCAAATAAACTACTCTATTTTGTAGTTAAAAAAATATTTTAAGAACGTTTCATTGTCCTCTATTCTCAAGGATTTATTAAACCATTTGGCTTTCAGATTTTTATGGTTGTTAAAATGACAAGTTGAGAAACGAGATGTTGTAAATGCAAGCCAATTAAGTTCCTACATGAAACTAATGAGATGAATGCTATGATAATGAATATTATTATGAATGGATAATGTGGTTAAATTATACAATGTAAATGCTATGATATGAAGCTAAGATGATTCTACATATGCTCAAATGCTAACTATGAATATACTAATCTAAAATGCAACTATAAAGCAAAGTGTGATTCTAAGATGTAACTATGAAACAAAACATGATATGGAATGTAACTATTAGACTCCAAAATTCTCCAATGCTCAAACGATATTCCTGCATGATAACTCTACTCGAATGTGGATTCCAAATACAATGGAAAATGGTTGTATTTATAGGAATTTCCAAGCATCTTGTGAGGTGGCAACGATCGATGGTCCAGATTCAAACAAGAGGGATGAACAATGGAGATGAAGAGAATCACGAAGGTGTTCCCTTGACCAAATAAAACATGCCAAATAGATGGAGGAATCTCTTGACCAAATACAACATGCCAAATGGATGGAAGAATCAAGTGTGTCAGAAAAATACCATGTGTTTGAAAGTTTGTTGAAGTGTGTGAGGAATAAGCCATGTGTTTGAAGATAATTCTAATTAAAAATTAGAATGATTTAATTTCATGTGACCTTGATGGGGTGGCATGAAAAATTTTGTAGACATGTGCTTGAATTCCTAATCTAAGGTTAGTGAAAATTAATTAAATAAAACAAGCTTATGAAATTTGTTTATTTAATTAAATTAGAAGAATATGATTTTAGATTTGGAGAATTAAAGGATATGAACTATATAAATAAATTGAGAATTTATTTATACGTAGATGGAATATTAATTAAATAAATAGTATTTAATTAATTAAATGTCTTGACTGATTTTAGGTGTATCCAATTAGATCTAAGAATAAGTTTGATAAGTTTAATTTCTTTCACAACTGATTCACCCCCCCTCTCAGTTGTCTGCCCTTGTGTTGCCAACAACTTTTACATTAGAGTTCATAGTAAGGGTTTCCGTTCAGTGCGCTAATAGATAAACTCCCTCAGGAGACCTTCCAACCTTTAGAACAAAGGCTTTGGGGATGGTTATCTTGCACACTACCGTCGAATTGCAAACTTTCCTTGAATTCATTTTTTATTATAGTGGGTTGGAAAACCTGGCTTTAGTCGTTCCAACTTAGGTCATTCCCGTAGGGTGAGTAATTTTTTCCACTACGGTAGGGCTTCTAAAGGTGTTAACAAAGCATAAAATAGTGAGTAACATTCTGGTCACCTAGTTAAAGGGAGAACATAGACCTATCACTTCAAGCATGAAAGACAAGGGGTTCTTTAACCTTCTAATTAAGTTAGATGTCTATCTTAATAAAAATAAAGCATTCAAATAAGTCCAACCCCTACATACATCATTAGTAGATGCATAAGTTTGTCTTTGACTACCATATAAAAGTACCTGCAAGTAGAAAACATCAATTAGTCCCCAGGATACTAAATTTTTGCAAATTTAAAACGATGCGCTAAAATAGTCATTGTATGCGCTAAAAGAACTACTCTATGCGCTATAAGAATTACTGGATTCTCCAAAAGAAAATATCTATGTGCTATAGAAACTAATGAATGTGCTAAACTATTGACTGAAAGTGCTGAAAGACTCCCTAAATGCGCTACAATAGTTGTTGGATGCGCCGAAAGAAATATCATATGCACCATAACAGACCTCGTATGCGTTGAAATATTTGTTGTATGCACTATAACATAAATCAAATGCGCTGAAAGATTTTTCGTATGTTCCAAAAGAACTCACAATCATGCTAAAAGGTCACGTCCAACCTATTTACAATTTTTTTCCAGAAAATCATTAAAAATGGGGCTGGGCCCCATGGTGGGTGCCAATTTATGTATGGTGAAATTGTGGCAGTTAGTAAATCAATAATAAAGCACACAAACATTAATGAGACACATTACATTAAAGACTTGAGTAGCAGAATTAACCAAGTTAAATCAAAACAAATCTCTAAAATCGTTCCATTGTTCTCTATTCTCAAGGATTCATTAAATCAGATTGGCTCTTAAATTTTATGTGTGCACTATGATTGTTAGAATGACAACTTGAGAAACGAGATTCCATTCAAAATGCAAGAATCTAGTTCCTACATGATTTATCAACAAATGATAATGATGTTATGACAATGGATAATGATGCTATATTATATGATGTAAATGTTGTATACAAGCTAAGAAGATAATGGAAATGCAAATATTAAACTAAGACATGATTCTAAGTTAAAATGCTACTATAATGCAACTTGCTAAATGTTAAAATATTCTAAATGCTCCAAATGCTCCAATGATATTCATGCATAATAAGTTTACGCAAAGATGGGATGCCAAATTTTGTAGCAAGAGGTTGTATTTATAGGATTTCCAAAGCATCGTTGTGATGTGGCAACAATCAACGGTCAAGATTCAAACATGAGAGATGAATGGTGGAGATGGAAGAATCATGGAGGATGTTCCCTTGACCAAGGGAAACATGCCAAATGTATGAGAGAATAAAGTGTGTGAGATTGTCAAGTGTCCAACATGTGCCTAAATTCAAATTAGGAATTTAAATACTAGACATATTTAAATTCTTGTGACACTTAATGAGGTGGCAAGAGGAAAAGTTGTAGACATGTTCTTAAATTTAAATTTGGGATTTAAATTTAATGAAAAGATTATTAATTAAATAAAACAAACTATGTGAATTTTTTTATTTAATTAAATTAGATTGAAGAATTAGGAGTGTGAACTATATAAATAAATTTGGAATTTATTTATAAGTAGACGAATTAAGAGGTTCATTAATTAAATAACCGGTATTTAATTAATTAATTTCCTTGACTGATTTTAGGTGTATACAATCAAATTTAGAGCCTTTCAATCTAGCAACTTCTAGTTTATTATTCACTTGCACGCCATTACGTTCTCGCTTAAGTGCTCTACAAGTTTCAAACAACAACCACAACTTGTGATGCTCAGACTCTGATTAAGAGATGGATAGACGCCTGTTGGTGAATGTTACATGAATATTGTTACATATACATATATGTATATCTTTATGCATATGTATATGTATATTTATATGTATATACATATATACATATACATATAAATATACATATACATACACACATATATATAGACATATACATATATATATATATGTATATGTATATGTATACACATATACATATGCATATATATACACATACATATACATGTACATATACATATACATATAAATATATCTATATGTATACACATAAATATACATATATACATATATGTACATATTTATATTTTGTTGTTTGTCTTCAATTCAGTCATCCAACTATTGTATCTTTTTTAGGTGTCATTGATTAATTTAGGGGTGTTATATTTTTCATAGGTTCTGCTTCATCTTCAATTTAATCATACATCTGTTGTAACCAATGTATGCATGTACATATAAGTATTTACCTCTTTATACATATCTATTTTAGTGATGCGATTCAATTCAGTCATGCAAATGAATGCATTTAAGCAATGCTGCAATTTTTTATTTCAGTAACAAATAATATTGTTGGTTGTTTCGATGTCATTGATAAATTTGGGGTTGTTCTCTTTTTCATAGGTTGTGCATGTAAGCAATTCTATACACACACACATATATATGTATACACACACACACACATACACATACACATACACATACACATAACATTGTTTTTTGTTTCTGTGCCATAGATAAATTTGGTGGTGTTCTCTTTTTCATAGGTTCTGCATGTAAGCAATTCTATATACATATACACATATATATACATATATATACATAAATGTATACATATGCATATACATATATATACACTTACACTCACACATATACATATACATAACACATACACATACAAATATACATATAGGTTATGCTTCATCAATTCAGCCAGCTAAGCAATGGAGACAAATATATTCTTGGTAAGAAAAATAATGCACGTAAGCAATTATATATACATATATGTATATGTATACATATATATATATATACACATATACATATACATATACATACACATACACATACACATACACATACACATACACATACACATACACATACACATACACATACACATACACATACACATACACATAGGTTCTCTTTTTCATTGGTTCTGCTTCATCAATTCAGTCACATAAATATGTATCTATATGCTATAGAAATATGTTCTATTGTTCTTCAATTTAGTCATAGAAATATTGCTATTTTGTTCATGTAGACAGTAGAAAGTTGGATGTGCACATTTCGGCTCCTCTCCCCTATAAAGTCTTGGCTATTATTACATTTAGTAATGAATTAGGGAGACTTGATTTTATGAACGCTCTTCTGATGGAAACCTATGCTACACTGGTCCATAATTCCATTTGATTTGTGAAGTATTGCATAAGGAACCATTGAAAGCCTTCACAAAACCAAGTCCCCTAAGTGATTCTAATGCATATAAAGATAGACAATGTGAAAGGGATATGCATTAAACATGACTATACATAAGAATAACAATTATTGTTTGATGAACACACAATAGTTGCAATACTGAATTGATGCAAAAGAGAACACATATAAATTAATCAATGGCACATATGTAAGCTACAATAGTCACAGGGCTGAATTGATGAAGCATAACCTATGCAAAAGAGATCAACCTTGTAATTAATCAAACACACCTAAAAATGATACAATTGTTGCAAGGATGAATTGATGAAGCATAACCTATAAGAAAGAGAACACCCCCAAATGTATAAATGACACCTACGAAAGCTACAATAGTTGCATGAGTGAATTGATGTAGCAAAACCTAATAAAAAGATAACACCCCCAAATAAATCAAAGGCACCTAAAAATGATACAATTGTTGCAGGGTTGAATTGATAAAGCATAACCTATAAAAAAAGAGAAAACCTAAGAAAGCTAGAATAGTTGCATGAGTGAATTGATGTAGCATAACCTATTAAAAAGATAACAGCCCCAAATTAATATATGTATACCTAAAAAAGATAACCTATTCAAAAGAGAAGACCCTAAATCAATTGAATAGTAGGCTTTGATGTTGGAACCATCAAAACAATTGTAACTTCCATCCATACAAATATTAAAAATAATTTGCAGTGTGAAAGTTTGTGCAATGATGAACAAAAAATAGAACCATGAAAGGTCTTCACAAAACCAAGTCCCCTAAATACATGTTGTAACAAAGTATAATTGATGATTATTGTTCTATGGTAATACATGTCTACATATGCAATGAATTATTGGTAGTGTAGTGCCAATACCTAGACAATGTGACATGGATGAATGGATTTTAATAATTGTTACATTCAATATTGGTTTAGGGAGACTTAATTTTCCCAAGGCCTTTGTAATGGTAATCTATGTTGCACTTTTCCACAATTGGACCTTTGAATTGTGAAGTGCTACATAGGCAACCATGAAAGGCCTTTGGAAAACCAAGTCCCCTAAATACATGTTGTAACAAAGTACCACTATTGATTATTGTTCTATGGTAATACATGTAGCAGAACCTATGCAAAAGAGAACACCCCCAAATGTATCTAATGCACAAAAAAAAAAGATACTTATATTGCAGGACTGAATTGATGAAGTAAAACATATGCAAAAGAGAACACCCCAAAATTAATCAATGGAACTTATGAAAGCTACAAGATTTTATTGACTGAATTGATGTAGCAAAACCTATGGAAACGAGAACACCCCCAAATTTATTTTAGACACCTAAGAAAGCTACAATAGTTGCATGAGTGAATTGATGTATTAGAACCTATGCAAAAGAGAAAACCCCCAAATTAATCAATAAAAAATAAGAAAGCTACAATAGTTGCATGAGTGAATTGATGTAGCAAAACCTTTAAAAAAGAGAAAACCCACAAATTAATGAATGGAAAATAAGAAAGCTACAATAGTTGTATGAGTGAATTGATGTATAATAACCTATGCAAAAGAGAACACCCCCAAATTAATCAATGGCACCTAAAATAGCTACAATTTTTGTAGGCTGAATTGATGAAGCATAACCTTTAAAAAAGAGAACACCCCCAAATTAATCAATGGAAAATAAGAAAACTAGGGGAGTTGCGTGAGTGAATTGATGTAGCAGAACTGGTGCAGAAGCACCTTAGGTTCAGTAGGTTAAGTGCAAGTTGTAATTTTTGTTTTCTTATGTTGGTTTTATGTAATAAGGTCATCTAAGAGCATGTTGGGTGTGTTAGAGTCTATATTAAGTCGTTAGGAGTGTTGTTGGGTCAAGATGCTTAAAGTTGTCAATTTTGCAAAATGTTGTCAATGTTGCAAATATTACAAAACATGGAATATGAAAAGACACAAGTGTAAATAAAGGAATTAGAATGGTTGTAGTTGGAAAATAAATTTTAAATGGTTGTTACATATTTAAATAAGCCTTGGAGGGTTGAATCCAAGGTTGGAGAGGTGGTGGTTACATTTTTGAAGTGAAATCAATAAAAGACATCCTTGTTCTTGCATTTTTTAACGTTAAATTATTGTTTCAGAGCATGGTACAAACTTGTACTACCTCAGCATGGCCTAAAACCTATTGGAATTGGTGGTGTTGTGAATCTTCTTTATTCTACTTTTTGTAGCGCTCAAATTCATTACATTTCAAGCAAGTTAGAGTCATTTTACCCCAGGCAGCCTGAAACCCTAGTTAGGGTAAAAGTGAGAAAACAAATCAATTTTTGAAAGTTTCCGTCCAAAGTAACCTACCTTTATTTTAAGTTATGTTGTATAAGGTTCAAATAGATGTCTAGAACTATGTTTATATTTGTATTATCATGTGTGTACTGAAAATTATGACAAAAAACCCTAATTTGTTGCTCCCATGTTTTAAGGTTTTAAGAGCAAGTTGCCAACTTTTGATGGTTTTTGTACAAAGGACTATTCCCTAGTTTTTATATGTGTTGTAAGTTTGAAAAGGGTATCCAAAACTAACCTTTCATTTTGAAAATTAGTTTTTCATCAAAAGTTATGACCAAAAAGGTTGATTTGTTTATCTTTTTAGGCCTAATTTGAGTGTTAGCAGTCCAAATTTGAGGGCTTCATTACAAAGTAACCCCATCTACAAATTTGGTATGTTGTCAAGTGGAATAAAGGGTATTTGTAAAGGTTTTTATATTCTAGATGCTAGGTCTACCCTAGAAGATATGTTGGAAAAACCCTATTTGAAGTACTACTAAGGGAATTGAAGGATTGCGAGGGAATACCACCAAGTTGGGTGCTAAGATTGAAAATTTTTATTAGTTGAGTTTGTGTTGAGGTTATCCACCCTTCTTTTCATTAAGAACCTATTAAAAAGATAACACCCCCAAATTAATCAATGGCACCTAAGAAAGCTACAATAATTGCATGAGTGAATTAATGTAGCAGGACCTATTAAAAAGAGAACACCCCCGAATTAAAAAGAGAACACCCCCAAATGTGAATACTTGAAGGTTTTCAAGGCTATTTGAATTGGGAATTATTTGAATATGATTGATGGTTGTTTGGTGAATCTGATTGATTTCATCCATTAATTCTTGAGTTGATTGGTTTGGTGTATTGTTTGCAATTGTTTGCATAATTTTTTTTTAATAATGTCTACCTTACAACTTGTAAAAATGGATGTAGATGGGATTTTGGAGTTTAGAACGACTATGTGCGCACCCTTCTTGGTGAGATGGGACAAACTCGTGTTGATATGTGTTGTAGGTGTCATGTTTGATGAGACAGGAGGATGCATTTGCTTATTGGTTTGCTTATGCTATGGTGGGAAACATGGTTGTAATGGGTTCCGCCAGTCGGTCAAACATGGGTTGGATGGGTTTGAATTGTATTGACCTGGCACCTTGTTTATGTTATGTAGTTGTGATTAATGTGAAAGTGACGCCTGCATTGGTGCGATAGTCTCCCAATATGAGTTCAGGTGTAGATCATATAAAGAAGAGACCACCCCAAAATTAATCAATGACACCTAAAAAAGATACAATTATTATAGGGATTAATTGATGAAGCATAAAATTTTAAAAATATAACACCCCTAAATTAATTAACGGAAAATAAGAAATCTAGGGGAGTTGCATGAGTGAATTGATGTAGTAGAACTAGTGCAGGAGCACCTTAGGTTTAGTAGGTTAAGTGCAAGTTGTAATTTTGGTTTTCTTATGTTGGTTTTATGTAATAAGGTCATCTAAGAGAATGTTGGGTGTGTTAGAGTCTATCTTAAGTTGTTAGGAGTGTTGGTGGGTCAAGTTGCTTAAAGTTGTCAATTTTACAAAATGTTGTCAATGTTATAAATATTACAAAACATGGAATATGAAAAGATACAAATGTAAATAAAGGAATTAGAATGGTTGTATTTGTAAAATAAATTTTAAATGGTTGGTAAATGTTTAAATAAGCCTTGAAGGGTTGAATCCAAGGTTGGAGAGGTGGTGGTTACATTTTTGAAGTGAAATCAATAAAAGACATCCTTGTTCCTGCATTTTTGAACATTAAGTTGTTGTTTCAGAGCATGGTACAGACTTGTACTACCTTAGCATGGCCTAAAACCTATTGTAATTGGTGGTGTTGTGAATCTTCTTTATTATCCTTTTTGTAGCACTCAAATTCATTACATTTCAAGCAAGTTAGAGTCATTTTACCCCAGGCAGCCTGAAACCCTAGTTAGGGCAAAAGTGAGCAAACAAATCAATTTTTGAAAGTTTTCATCCAAAGTAACCTAACTTGATTATAAGTTATGTTGTATAAGGTTCAAATGGATGTCTGGAACTATGTTTACATTTGTGGTATCATGTGTGTATTGAAAATTATGACAAAAAAACCCCAATTTTCTGCTCCCATGTTTTAAGGTTTTAAGAGCAAGTTACCAACTTTTGATGGTTTTCATACAAAGGACTATGCCTTAGTTTTTATATATGTGTTTTAAGAGTGAAAATGGTATTCAAAACTGGCCATTCATTTTTAAAATCAATTTTTCATCAAAAGTTATAACCAAAAAGGTTGATTTGTTTATCTTTTTAGGCCTAATGTGAGTGTTAGCAGTCCAAATTTGAGGGCTTCATTACAAAGTAACCCCATCTGCAAATTTGATATGTTGTCAAGTGGAATAAAGGATATTTGTAAAGGTGTTCATATTTTGGATGCTAGGTCTACCCTAGAAGATATGTTGGAAAACCCTTGTTTGAAGTACTACTAGGGGAATTGAAGGATTGTGAGGGAATACCCACAAGTTGGATGCTAAGAATGAAATTTTTTATTAGTTTGAGTTTGTGTTGAGGTTATCCACCCTGCTCTGCATCAAGAACCTATTAAAAAGATAACACCCCCAAATTAATCAATGGCACCTAAGAAAGCTACAATAATTGCATGAGTGAATTAATGTAGTAAAACCTATTAAAAAGAGAACACCCCCAAATGTGAATACTTGAAGGTTTTCATGGCTATTTGAATTGGGAATTATTTGAATCTGATTGATTTCATCCATTAATTCTTGATTTTATTGGTTTGGTGTATTGTATTCAATTGTTTGCATAATTTTTTTTAATAATGGCTACCTTACAACTTGTAAAAATGGATGCAGATGGGATTTTGGAGTTTGGAATGAATATGTGCGCACCCTTCTTGGTGAGATGGGATAGACTCATGTTGATCAATATGTGTTGTAGGTGTCATGTTTGATGAGACAGAAAGTGTTGTAAATAGGCCATTCAATTGCAAATCCTAAACATTAATTATTTCATGTATCTCCTAGATTCTTGGAATGTGTTCAACAACACTAAGATTAATATGAGATTAATATTTGATGAAATAATCATGATTATTGAAATTTGTAATTAATTCTAAATGTAAGAAGCATGTGAGGGTGTCCATAGTGAGTTCCTAAATAATAGGGACACATGGGACACTCACATGGTAAGGTGAAACTCACCTTGTGTCTAGTTAACTATACGAGTAACAGTTAACACTTCTGAATGCATGTAAAGATCCTAGGAGTTAGGATTTGATGTTTGCATGCTTGAAGTTCAGTGTAATAAGTTCAGAGTTTGGCTCAATTATCACGATTTAGTGGGAGTTGTTGGTAGTGACTTGGATGCATCATTGGTAAGGTTATCTCCATGTGATTAGAGATATGGTTTCTTGGTTTAGAGTATATGTGTTATGGATGTCATGGTTTACTCTTGATATGCATTTAGAGTTTGGCATATTACATGGTTCTCTTGAGACTAGGATGTATAAGTATGTTATGATGCATGTGATCTCCTAAGAGGAGATAGTTAGATCATGGATGTCATGTTTATGTTCCGGATTCATGATTGGAGCTTTGGCATTGATCTTGTGTGTATCTCTTAAGTATTGGGTACATTAATCATTTGTTTGATTACTTCATGAAAGTGTTGTGTTGCATTTGGAGTTTGGCATGGATTGGTTGGTTATATGTCCTCATGGATACTTGGAGAAATAGGTGAGGATGGAATTATCTTGTGGTAAGAGACATTTGTTGGAATGGTTACTTGTAAGAAAAGTTTTTCAACAGAAAAGACCGAGGACTCTACACCTTGGTTGAATGTGAATTCAATACACTTGGTGGTTTGGTTATAGAGGCTTGGGAAAGGTAATGGTTTGGTTGATAATGGGAAGGTATTAATTGAAAAAGTTAACACTTTAATTAATGTTACAGATTATCTTATGAAACCATATAGATAAGTTCTCTTGGTTTTAATCATTTGCTTGGAAGCTTCTTGATTATGTAGGTTGCATTTGAAGTTAGCATGGTTTGATTAGTTGGTGCAAGAAGGCCATTGGCCTTGAGTCTTGTACTTGTTTTATTATTCCTTGTTTAGAATAATTGCAATGTATAATGTCAAGTGGGAGAATGTTGGAAATAGGCTGCCATTCAATTGCAAATCCTAAACATTAATTATTTCATGTATCTCCTAGATTCTTGGAATGTGTTCAACAACACTAAGATTAAGATGAGATTAATATTTGATAAAATAATCATGATTATTGACATTTGTAATTAATTCTAAATGTAAGAAGCATGTGAGGGAATCCATAGTGAGTTCCTAAATAATAGGGACACATGGGACACTCACATGGTAAGGTGAAACTCACCTTGTGTCCAGTTAACTATACAGTAGTAATAACACTGAATGCATGTAAAGATCCTTGGAGTTAGGATTTGATGTTTGCATGCTTGAAGTTTAGTTTAGTTTAGTTTAGTTCAGTTCAGGAATCAATTTAGTTTAGTTCAAATTATCTTTAGTTGCATGCATGTTGGTTATTTTGAGTTGCATGTAGTTAGCTTCAGTTAACTTGTAATGCATGGCTAATAACATTGAGTTGTATGACAGATAACAGGGACTACCTCCAGTTAACAGGGATGACCATTCTTTGCATGAATGGTGTTGAGTAAATGTTTCAGTTAACTAGAAATCACTTAGAGCCAACTTGGGCACCTAAGATGCTTTCTTGGAATTAACTCCAATGCATGATAAGATATTTTTGAAGGCTCTGTTAAGTGGGACCCTCTTTTGGTCGCCATCTTTGAGGAAGAGCTTTGTAATTATCACCGAAGTGAAGGATGAGTTGTAGCTTTAGTTTGGGATGCCCAAATGGGTAAAGCAACATGTTCTAAGCTTTGGTCTTCATGGTAGAACTCAACTTGAAGCAATATGGTGTACCTTTTCAAGGGCTTGAGCTTGTGCATTGTAATTATCACCATTTGGAGATTACAAGGTTGCATATTATCTCTATATCTCATTCAAGTTGGATAGAGTTTTTATAATTGTTATTGCAGGTGTGAAGAAGATTGGTAAAGACAAAAGAAGCATTCTCAAGCAAGAATTGGAGCTATTGTAATTCAAATATTGAATAATAGAATAATTCTTGGTGGAGTTTTTTCCCGAAAGGGTTTCTCCATGGTACATCTTGTGTAATCTTTCTAATATCCTATCTAGTTCTTCTATCAACTTCTCTCTACATTCTACAGCAGTAAAATGGATTAATCAAGATAATCATCCACAAAGAATATATGTAACAAAGAAAAGACTTACTTAGATCAGCAATATTAAAGTTTTACAGAGTATTAAGCTAAGAAAACACCTCATTTTTTAACAGAAAGATGCATTTGTTTGTTGGTTTGTTTATGCTACGGTGGGAAACATGGTTGTAATAGGTTCGCCAGTCAGTCAAACATGGGTCAGATGGGTTTGAATTGTATTGACTTGGCACCTTGTTTATGTTGTGTAGTTATGATTAATGTGATTAATGTGAAAGTGATGCTTGCATTGGTGCGATAGTCTCCCAATCTAAGTTCAGGTGTAGATCATATAAAGAAGAGAACACCCCCAAATTAATCAATGACACCTAAAAGAGATATAATTGTTGCAGGTTTGAATTGATAAAGCATACACTTATACATATACATAGAAATAAGTGAATTAAACATGACTGTAGAGAAGTATAGCAAGGGGCACAGAGTGATTAATGCGACACAATGGAGTGTTAGGGTAGTAGAGTGAGAGAAGTAGACGTGACAAGGTAGTCTGGACTTAAGACCTCTTGACACATCTATACACATTTACATATACATAGACATACATGCAGACATACACATACACATACACATACTCATACACATATACATACACATACACAAACACATAGACATACACATAGACATACACATAGACAAACACATAGACATACACTTTGACACACACATACACATACACATACACACACACATACACATACTCATACACATACTCATACTCATACACATACACATAGAAATATACATAGACATACATATACATACACATAGACATACACATAGACGTACACATACACATACACATACACATACACATACACATACACATACACATACACATACACATACATCATTGTGAAGAATAAATGAGAAGTTTCTAGAATGAAAGGCTCTAAATTTGACAAGGTGTGTGAGGCACTAGGAGCATTGAATGCAAGTTGTTTCAAAAAATACATGGGATGTCGTGAAAGTAGTATATGTATATGCATATGCACATATATACACACACACACACACACATACACACATATACATATACATATATATATATACACTTATACACACACACAAATATATATACACATATACATATACATATATATATATACACATATACACACACACACAAATATATATATATATATCTGTAGTACACGAAAATTTTAGGTTAAGCAATTCAAAGTGTAATTCAAACTAAACCCAAGCTAAAAATTGAGAACAATGGAAAACTATAAAAACATGCATAAACAATTTTTTTTACCAAACACACATGCACTTCCATGAGTCACCTCCGTTATCCTTCTCCATTTTTCTATAATATGATACTTGCCCTCAAATTTTAATTAAGCATGCAAGTATGGCCTCATGACAATGATAATAGAAAAACATTGACGATTTTTGAAGTTGCTTCCAAAACTCATAAGATTTCAGGAGGAGTAATAATGATGAATGTAAAGCCAATTTATAGAAAATATGATTTTTGAATGATAGACTCAGATTAAAGATAATTAATTGATGATTTAGATTAAAAGATGTTGCATGCAATAGGGTTAGGGTTGAATTAGTGTGAGTGATAAAGCATAAAAGGTGGGGATTAAATTAAATAATAATTTAATCTTTATTGGAAATTGGTCAAAACACAGAAGAATAAAGATTGCATGTAAAAGATAAAGATTGACATGGATAGAAGATAAGAATAAATTAATTAAATAATTAAAGTTATTTAAGTAATAGAGGATTGCACGTAGAAGATAAGATCTAATTTAGATAATAGACTGATTAACACAAAAAGTATGTTTGTTAAAGATAATTAGATATTATCTCACTAGATAATTGAATGATCTAATTATATCTAGACTTAAGTGATAAATGACTAATTAGATAACAAAGAGATTATCTAATTATAGAGGAATATGCTATGGATAATTTTTTTATGAATTAAATAATGATTTAGTTTGGCATTCAAGATTTTGGATTAAATTAAATAAATAAAGATTTATTTGATTAAAGAGAGAAAATACTAAATAATAGTTAAATAATTTAAAATGATTATTTAATTTTAATTGAAAGTGTCATGAGAATAAATTAAATAATAGTTTATTTAATTTTAGAAAGAAGATAAATTTAATTAGCGACATAATTAAATAAATAATATTTAATTAATTAATCAAGAAGGAATAAAGGTAAAAATGAATTAATTAAATAATTAAAGTTATTTAATTAATAAAGAACAAATGACTTTAGAAAATAATTAAATAATTAACATTATTTAATTATGAAAATGAAGATAAGAATTATGACGAAATTAGAGTCGCAGGCCTAGGACAATTTTTAGTGTCTACATTTTCCCCCTCTTTGATATAATGCAGTTTATCACATTGTGTCAAAGAAAAAGAAATGCCCCAGTCATGAAATTAGGATGAGGAAGGATGACAAAGAAGTAGTGGTATGCCCCCTCGGGAGGACAAGCGGGTTTGAAGAACAAGAGTGTGCTCTCAAAATGGATGAGAGAACTAGAAGATGAAGGACAAAAAGGATAGAGGAACATAGATAAGGGTGGTGAAGATGTGGAAAAGAAGAAATGTTAGAGCTGAAAAAATGAATAATAGCATAGAAGACCTAGATGTTAGTACTAGAAATCTTTAATGTTTTGTTGAAACATAATAGGCCTTGCATTAAATCATCATTAGGCGTTAAATGATACAAATGGATAACAAACACCATGATATTCAAGATAGACCAAGGTGTGGAAGGTCATTCACTTGCTAAAAACAGACAGTCGCAGACAAGGAATGGTCTAACTCATACTGAGGGAAAAGTTTCCCCAGTCTTTTTGTCAAGACAAACCATAGACAACAATCAAATAAAAGACGAGTACTGAGACATCATCGCTCCTCTAATTCCTTCATGGGAGATCCTCAAGAAAGCTAGTAACCTGACTCAAAGACAAAGCCAAAATAAAATTGACAAACAACAGTCAGAGAAAAAGAGTCATGATATATCCTTGCTTCTCTAAATCCTTCATGGGACATCCTCGAGAAAGCTAGTAACCAGACTCAAAGACAAAGCCAAAAATAAAAGATAAGACAAAACATGCCACAATGTCAACAACCAGTAAGAATATTTGCCAAAATTTGATCATGTTTGTTGTTTAATTGATGTTTGATAAAGCTTGGTTTCATAAATGACACATATCGTATAAGACGCCGATTCTGGTTTCGATCATGTGACCACATGTATAAGGCAATGATTAAGCCTAGTTTCAGAAAGACACATATCGTATAAGACGTTGAGTCTAGTTTCGATCATGTGACCACCTATATAAAGCAATGGTGATTGTTTGACTAAATTATCATGTCTATTTTCAGGAAGGACACATCCTGTATAAGACATAGGTTGATTGTTTTTGTTATTTTTTTGGCAATTTGTTTGTTTGACTTGATGACCTTGTTGATTTATTTGTCTTATTGATGCGTGACTTGTCTTGATGTTCTAATTTTTTTTGTGTTTGACGAAAATATCCAAATTATTTTGACTGACATGACGAACCCTAAAGGACTGACCTAGTGTGGCCTTGGGGGCTCATCGATTGATGGTCTTTCCTACGTTATACATGTAGAAACCTCATAGTTTGACTAGACTTTGATTGACAAGACTAACTAAAAAATATTTGATTTATTTGAAGATATCTGACGTGTGTGATAGTGAAATTGACAAACCCTAATGGACTGACCTAGTGCGGCCTTAGGGGCTCATTGATGGCCTTTCTTATGTTATACACGCATAGACCTTGTTGTTCGACACAACCATTGACTTTGTTTTATTTACAAAGAATTGAGCCATGATTTTATATTGACAAACCTAAAAATATTGACCTAATGCCTCAGGGGCACATCGATAGATGGCCTTGCCTATGTCCAGTCGCAGAGGCAATGAAATTCAAAAATGACAAAGACTGATTGGTGCGACTGACTCTGACTCTATTTTTGAATTTTTGACATGTTTTCTTTTTTTTCTTTTTGAAGTTTTTTGATGTTTCTGAATTTTTTCAGGACATTTTGTAATGTTTTTGTTTTTTTTCAAGACATTTTGTGATGTTTTTGGATTTTATGAGGATCATGACAAATTCATATGAATGATGCCTATAAGAAAGCAAGCAAGCATGCACAAGAATCCAAGGACAACCATGATCTTTCCCCTAGTCAAACTAAAAACCAATTGATAGGTGATGAGGATGATGATGACGTTGTTTGACGTGGGAAGGACACATCCTGAAACAACACGAAGATGACGATAATGTGACTAAAGGATCAAGGTTTGTAGCAAGGCTAGAAACAAAGCCAAGGAATGTTTTGAAAGATGCGCTAGGATGCATAGCAAGATTGTATGGATTGGGCTTGTTGCATTTGGAATGACTTTTCAGGATTGGATGGGATGATGGAAGATCCTTAGACCATTGACAAGGGAAAAACCAAGACATGCAATAGGTATGAATATATAATGGGTGGCTTTGGTAAAAGATAAGTGACATGAGGATTTTTGGCTAGAAAAAATTATCATATGGTCTCCAAGGAATATGTCATATAAGGATAACTCATTTTCTTCAAGGTATGGGTTTGGAAAATGCTATGAAGGCTATGACATGATATTTCGTGGAGTGTATGACCAAAGGATAGACATGTAAAGAGTTTTTCCAAAGCATGATTAATGTTTGTATCCCAGTCCTTATCAATATCAAAGTAGGTGGGAAAATGGATGTGAGTGGTAGGGCTTAGATGGATAGATGGAAATGTCATAATAAATGTCATATGAAGGGTATGGGAGATGAGTCAACTTTCCCCCAAGTGTAATAGTCCACATAGATAATTTCTTAAACATGATGTCTGTTTGCCAAGTTTTCATCAAGGTACTTATCCAAAGCGCCATAAGCATGGTTTTCACTATTGGATGAAATTTTTCTCTTGAGTCTTTTTTTTGTTCTTTTTGGTGTCACCAAGATGCCTATTTGCCAAGTTATCATGAAGGTGACAATTTTTTTTTTCAATTTTTTTGTATTTTTGTATTTTCTGGATGGCCTTGATGCTTTAGATAATCACTGGTTGTGTTGAATCCATTGATGGTGTTGATGTAGAGACTGGTGTCATAATATTCCAATAATGACCTTGATGAAGTAGTTTCCTTGCTAGGATCATAGTGCTTGCATGCAATTGATTGATGTCATTGTGATCCTTGTTGATACTAGAATTGGCCTTTTCAAAATATGCACATCACGATAGAGTGCCATGAGATTCCTTACAATAAAGAGTTGCTTGCGATGGATTTGTGACATGATATTTTTAGACTTTAGGCGAGATGTAGGATTATGACAGATGAAGGTAGATGTGGGAGGATTGTTCGGACGTTTAGATGAATCACTTTTTATTTTTCAAACTTGGGATGTTGGATGGTGGAGTTTGGAATTTTGATTGGGATAGCATTTGGAACCAAAAAATTTATGTGCCTTGCTTGATGACCATTTTGAAGGAGGTGGACATTTATTATATGTGGGAGTCCTCTTTTCTTGTGGCTCCACATTTTGATTGACTTTTACTTTTGAACTATTTTCTTTGCTTGATCCATTTTTCTTTGGGATTCATTTTAACTTCATTTGTCCACTTGGATTTTTGTTTGATTGAATGGCCCCTGAAATTTGATTTTGAACTTTGGATTTGTAATAATTTTATTTTTGTTGGTTCCAAATGGAAGGTTTATTCATGTTGGAATAATGGTTTATGGTGTGGATGGAAGGAGTGTTGACAACAACCTTATAGTAAGAACTACTCATGGACCCTATTTTTATGTTTGTATTAGATAAAGTTTCCCCCAATATCGAGGAGGTACCAATAACATCATTTGATTCTTTGGCTGAAGAATGGCCAAGGCCTTGATGTCTAGGATTTTCATAAAATTGTATTGGTTCTCGAATGCCTTGCTCATGTATGCCTAGTCTTTTTCCTTGATACTGCATGCTTTGACATATTCTCTTTGCAATGGACTATTTGTCATTTTGGAAACTGTTGCTCAAAATATTCTCCTCTATGAGAAGTCTGATTTAACAAAAGTGGTTGATCCTAGTTGATAGGATATTTTGGCATCATCAATAATATCTTTCGTTCCTTCATCTTTGACTTGGTCAATGATAGCTTCCTTATGTACTTCTTGAATGTTTTCTATATCATTTGTTTGATTATCTGTGTCCCAAGGAGGAAAGTGTCTCATTTTGGGAAGTTTCAATATTTGGATCTTGGATAGGGTCCTCTTCAAGTGTTTGATCATGAATGGCATAAAGGTCAATGAGTGGATCATTTTGGATTTCTTGATAAATGGTAGTGTCTTGATCAAATATGGGTTTGTCTTGAATGATATGGTTCGGAAGGGAATCTTGATCAATGATAGGTGTATTTTGGATGCCATGATTATCTAGAAGGAATTATTAGATAGACTTAAATATAGGATCATGGGATGGACTACTTTGATCTTGACATGAAGGTGAAGTCACGATGTCATGCTTTGGACTTTCCATTTGACATGTATCCTCAAGTTTAGTAGATGGGATGTGACTTTGGAGACCATGACTAGATGTATTTTCATGACTAGATATAGATTGAGATAGAATGGATTGGAAGGGATTAGTGGATGAAGGACTAGGATAGGATATGGAAGGTTGGAAGGGATTAGTGGAAAGTTGGTTTTCCTTGTCAAGGTTAGGATAAGCATGCCTAATAGATATTTATCATGGATTAATGACATAGATTATGTCAAGTGACTCTTGATAGTGAGGATAGATGGTTGAATGACTAGGCCTTATGGATTGTTGGTAGGAAGGGTATGTGGGTATTTGACCATGGGTTGACATTGATTGGCATTTGGATTGGATAAATTGTCTTTTGAAGTCTATGGATTTTTGGTATTGACCATTACAAAGTAACTGGTATTCAACTTGACTAGCAAGCATATCAAGGTGGATTGCAGACATCGTGAGGATCTAAGTGATAGGAAATTGTAGCTTTTAAGGTCACGATTGCGTTTTAGAATATATATGTAGTGTTTCAAATAACAATTGTGTTTTAGGTTTAACATATGCGTTGTTTATCAACAGTTGCGTTGCATTTTTTTGGAAAATGTATTGTTTAACAATTGGTTGTGTTTCACAACAACAGTTGGGGTTCACAGTAGTAGATGTGGTTTACAATGTTAGATGTATTTTATAAAAGAAGATGCAATTCTCTATAGCAGACACGGTTTACTATAAATTTGCAGGTTTGTTTCAGTATGATTTTGATCAAATTTTTGCAAACAGAAGACAGTCATAAAACACTTTGTTTTGGTTTGGTTTTGATGTGAAAATGTTTAATTCCAAGAAGACAAGTACGACCCTATGGTTGGCCAAGACAACATCTGTTGAGTTCCGACTTGGATTTCTCCAATTGTGCTTATTCAGAGTGGATGATTAGAAGCTTGACCACATTGTCTCCCCTCCATGACACTCACTTCTTTAGGTCAACCAAACTTAGAGTTATCATGAATCTCCCATGACAAACTCTTCATCTCTACTAAGAACCACAAGTATGTGGGATGGCTTCAAAGGTATGACCTCTTGCACCAACAAATAGAGGGATTTTGGAAATCTAAAACAAAGGGATTTTAATAAGGGCACTTGTTCAGGTGGCTATACATGAGGCAATATTAAATTGTATGTATAACAAATCTACACCTATAATACAAAGTTTTCCATTAGCATTCACATTTGTATACCAGTTGAGAGTAGCTTGGCTTTAGCTCATTGCTAGTTTGAGTCACCTTGGGGTGAGTAATTTTTCCCACCAAGGAAGGCCCAATCTACAGTCAATAACAATTTCTCTTACACCCAGGATCACACAAGTGTGCAAGGGGAGAGGATACTCTTATTATTGAATCGAGTTTTAATCTAAACAAAATGTGCGAACACACCAAACACAGAGAACAGTGATTTGTTTTAAGTACCAAATGAAAAATGATCTAAGATAATCAGACAATCAATTTCAAAATCAATCTTCAACAAACGTCCTACATCAGATTTCATTAATAATTCAAATCTTTATCTTCGTCAATCGTCCTCCAAAAATAGTTTGTATATTTGTCTTCTACGAATCATCCTGTAGAAACTATATTAACTCCCGAAGATCACATGCTGTAAACTCCAAATTAGTCATAACGAAAAAACTACAATTATTAAAATGAAAATTCAGAATTTTCAAAATTAGAATTTTTTTTTACTAGCCAAATGCGTCGTAGGAAGCCATAGATGCGTCATGCAAAGTCAAATGCGTCACACAAAGTCATATGTGTCACAGAAAGCCACATATGCATCACACAAAGTTAGATGCATTACAAAAAGTTAGATGCGTCACAGATAGTCAAATGTGTCACAAGAAGCCACAGATGCATCATTCTAACTTGTAAATTCAGCTCGCAACCATAAAAAATCATGTTTTTCTTATAAAAAATTCTAGCCTTAACCAAAATATGCAGTATAATATATGAAAATTCATCTCTTGACCCTTCTAGATGCAACCATGCTATTTATTTGACCTCAAAAGACTCCCAAAAGTGTTATTTTCAAGATTCTTCAAAAGTACCTACACCCTTCAAGACAAAAAACACCAAAAACTTCCAAACAAAGAATTCCAATCAAGAGGGTTAGTATTTCATGTTGGGTTCACTAGATGTAGCACAGGGAAAATTCACAAGTTAAGCAATTCAAAGTGTAATTTAAACTAAACCCAAGCTATTTAATCGAGAACAATGGAAAACAATTAAAAAAATGCATAAACAAAGAATTTTTCCAAACACACATTCCATTCCATGAATAACCTCCATTATCCTTCTCCATTTCGTCGTTGTATGATACTTTCCCTCAGATTTTCATTAAGCATGCAAGTATGGCCTCATGATCATGATAATAGAAAAACATTGAAGATTTCTAAAGTAAGTTGCTTCCAAAACTCGTAAGATTTTAGGAGTAATAATGATGAAGGTAAAGCCAATTTATAGAAAATGTGATTTTTGAATTATAGGCTCAGATTAAAGATAATTAATTGACGATTTAGATTAAAAGATGTGGCACACAGTAAGGTTATGGTTGAATTAGTGTGAGTGAAAAAGCATAAAAGTTTTGGATTAAATTAAATAATGATTTAATCTTTAGTGGAAACTGGTTGAGACACAAAAGAATATAGATTGCATGTAAAAGATAAAGATTGACATGGATAGAAGATAAGAATAAATTAATTAAATAATTAAAGTTATTTAATTAATAGAGGTTTGCACGTAAAGATAAGATCTAATCTAGATAACAGATTGATTAACACAGAAAGTTTGTTTGTTAAAGATAATCATATATTATCTCACCAGATAACTGAATGATCTAATTATATCTAGACTTAAATGATAAATGACTAATTAGATAACAAAGAGATTATCTCCTATGGAGGTGGAGGTTGAGGGGATTGGAGATTCCAAGTTGTGCTGGTGTAGCATTTTGTGATATCCTCTCCATTAGAGGGGAGCTACCTCCTTTAGAGGTGGAGGCTGAGTTGGTTTCCTCGCACCAGATTAGTGTGCTGCAGGGATGCTAAATTTTTTATGTTTTTTGGTGGATTGGTGGGCTCCTATGTTCTATTGGGGAGTCTTGTTTCCTTTGTTTCATGTCTGTTTTAGGTATTTGTTTGTTAATCTTCTAAGGTTTTTGGTCCTTTTCAAACCCTGGTTGTGTAGGGTTTAAGGTCCCTTCAAAACCTTTTTGTTGCAACATGGTTTGATTTGATTATCTGTATTTGGTTGCTGTTGTTGGGCTGTGGGTTTGCTTGCTGATTTTTCTTGTAGCATCTTTGCCTTGTAAAGGGTTTCGGGTCCCTTCAAAACCTATTTTTCCTCATAAAAAACAAAGAGATTATCTAATTATAGAGGAATATGCTATGGATAAATCTTTTTAGGAATTAAATAATGATTTAATTTGACATTCAAGATTTTATATTAAATTAAATAAATAACGATTTATTTAATTAAAGAGAGAAAAAACTAAAGAATAATTAAATAATTTTAAATGATTATTTAATTATAGTTGAAAGTGTCATAAGAATAAATTAAGTAATGGTTTATTTAATTTTAGAAAGAAGATAAATTTAATTAGTGACGTAATTAAATAAATAATATTTAGTTAATTAATCAAGAAGGAATAAAGGTAAAAATGAATTAATTAAATAATTAAAATTTAATTAATAGATGACAAATGACTTTAGAAAATAATTAAAAAATTAACATTATTTAATTATGAAAATGAAGATAAGAATTATGACGAAATTAGAGTCGCAGGCCTAGGACAATTTTTAGTGTCTACAATATGTATATAAATATACATATACTATATATACATATGCATATATATAAAGAAGATGCAGAGAACTTAAGCATATAGTAGTTGGATACACTTCATCATGTTTGGCTACCAACGTGTAATTTTTTTGTTTCAAAATATATACAATTAGGTGTACATTTAATATCTGATATACATATACATATGTATATGTCTATGTATATGTATATGTATATGTCTATACATATGCATATACATATATATAAATGATTAAACATGCATTTAATATCTAATATGTGTTTGATATCATCATGATTTTTTATGCAAGAGTTTTTTCCTAACTTGTGGAGGACCGACGTACCACTGTGGGAAATTATTCAATGGTAGAATAGATGATGATTGAATTGATGAAGTGGAACTTACAAACAAGATAACACCCCCAAAATTATCTACGGTACCTAAAAAAGCTACAATATATGCATGAGTAAATTGATGAAGCATAACCTAACAAAAATAGAACACCCCCATATATTTCTAAGGCATGAAAAGAAGCTACAATAATTGCATGACTGAATTGATGAAACATAACCTATGCAAAAGATAACACCCCAAAAATAATCAATGACACCTAAAAAAGGATACAAACATTTGCATTACAGATTTAATGAAGTAGCACATATGATAATCCTAACACCCCCATATTTATCAATGGCACCAAAAAAAGGCTACATAGTTGGTGACTGAATTGATGAAACAAAACCTATGAAAAACATAGCACCTCTTAAATTCCAAATGACACCCAAAACTGGTAGAATAGATGATGACTGAATTGATGAAGTTGAACTTACAAACAAGGTAACACCCCCAAAATTATCTACGGTACCTAAAAAAACTACAGTAAAGGCATGACTAAATTGATCAAGCAGAACCTATGAAAAAGAAGACCCCCAAATATTTGTAATGCACAAAAAAAAACTCCAATAATTGGATGACTAAATTGATGAATCATAACCATTGCGAAACATAACACCCCCAAATTAATCAATGGCACCTAAACAAAAATAACATTACTGAATGAATGAAGCAACACCTATGAAAAACCTAACACCCCCAATTTAATCAATGACACCTACAAATGCCACTAAATAATATTAATCAAAACCTTAACATTAACCCATGACTGTAATGGCTCTAATGAAGAACAATATAAATATTAAGAATGGAAAACAATAAGATTTTAACAAATATTCTCACATATGTATGTGAATGAATTGATGGAGCAAAACCCATAAAAAAAAAACAGCCAAAAATTTATCTATGGCATAGAAACAACATACATTTTAAAAGTCACTGAATAGATGAAGAAAAACCTAAAAAAAGATAAACCCACATTAATTTTTTTGGTTTATGAAATAGATAACACACCCTAAGATAATGATAATGCACAACCTATGAGAATACGATAACCAAAGTAAATGATAATGCAGAACCTATGAAATAGAAATGCTAAACCATGACTATAATATTTGCAAAAAAAACCCTACTGAAACAAAAATGGTAAACTATGACTATAATATTTGCAAAATAAACCCTACTAAAATAGAAATGGTAAAATATGACTATAATATTTGCAATATAAACCCTAGGGAAACACCCACTTCAAAAACATGCATATAGCTTCATTTATGACACTGAAACAACGAACAATATTTCTTTTACAATGTAATGAAAGAAGAAAGCAACCCCAATTTTTTCAATGACGCGGAAACAACCAACAATATTATTATCTACATTTAAAATTAAAAAAAAACCCTATGCAAGAGAGTGATGCTTGACAAAAGATTATTTCCCAAAAATTTAGTGTGTTTATGAACTCAAATTGGACAATGTTCATAAACACGATACTTCAACATGAAAAAATGATTTCTATAACAACACAAATCGAATAAAACAAACACAAAATGCAAATAAAACTAAAAAAACCAAAAATTAGTGAGCCTAAGTGAGCAAGCTCACTTGGGTTGAACAACTCAATGCGGGTCGAATGCAACTGAATCCTGAGTAGGCAACTGACCTCACACGGCTTCACATGCAATTGGAAGTGAGGAAGACGGTGTTGGTTTCGAGTTCATAAGTAAATAACACCAATGCATTGCATGTTGATTACCTGCATGGCGGTGAGGAACCTGTTCAATTCCTGCATGGCGGAAGTAGAGCTAAGCATAACGTTCACCAATCGGCGTCTACCCATCTCTTAATCAGAGCCCGAGCATTGCAGGTTGTGGTTGTTGTTTGAAACTTGTAGAGCACTGAACCGAGCACGCAATGGCGTGCAAGTGAATAAATGAGAAGTTTCTAGAATGAAAGGTTGTAAACATGGTGAGAAATGCAAGGCACTGAGAGCATTGAATGCAGGTGGGCTCAAAAAATACATAGGTTGGCGTGGAGCTTAGAGGAAGTGACACACACATTAAACATGATTGAGAAGTATAGGAAAGGGAAGTGAGTAATAAATGTGATGCAGTGGAGTGTTAGGGTGGCAGAGTGAGAGAAGTAGATGTGGCAAGGCTGTCCACTTCAGACATTGGGTCATGCAAGAACTGGTAGTCGAGGTTCCTATGTATCGATCGCATGGTCTTTTTGGTGATTTTTAAATTGTGTGGACAAATATCATCATCCCACATGGAAAATTAAATAAAAATTAAATAAAAAATATTTTTTATTGTTAATTTCCCTTTTTCTCATAATGGGTATTTGCAAAAAAAATTATTTGTCCACGTGGACCGTCTGATTTTAACCACCTACGTATCGGCTCCTCTCCCCTAGACAAGTCATAGTTTTCTTATCCTATCTCTCATCCTTGCCTTTATAAGCAAGACATATCTAGCATATTTTGTATTGTATTGTAGTAATATTGCATATTATATCATATTTTAATTCTTGTTTAGTGGAATAGCATCTTCCATTGTTTCTTCTCTCTATCTCTTGCGGAGGTTATTTGGTGTTGCAGATTGAAGATCTTGGGTTGCTCACTACAACATGGTATGAGAGCTTTGAATCTTGTAAGGTCCTTCCATTTTTTTTCATTAGAGAGTTTTTACCATCAAGTTTTCTATTGTGATTTGAGTTTCTTTTATGATCTTGCAAATTCCATGTATGCTCTTCTCTTGCATTTCAATACGATCTTGAGAATCAGAAAGGGTTTGCAAAGATTTTTTAATCCTATATTGCATGTATGCATTTTGGTGATATTTGGTGATTGTAGCACTTTTGGATATATTGGAAGTATTTTTAATTGTCCCATTGCATCCAGGAGGCTTGAGAAAGTAAGATTTGGCTTTTGTTTCACTCGATTTGGTCATTATTTGCAACTTTGGCAAACAAGGGTTTAAAGCTCATATTTACGAACAACTTTTTATTGGATCATTTTTGGCCCAAAAAAACCTTTCCATTGCATTCAAAAGGCCCAAAAACCCCTATTCTCATATAAAATTTGTCTATTTTAGAAGAACTTGATTTTTGGGAAAAAATTATTTTGTTAGGGGGTCGTCACTGCAGGCCTAATTTCAGCCAGTTTTTCAAAAAATCATAAATTGTCATCACAGTGTCCATTTTTCACAAACGAGATATCATCAGAAAGCTGGTTTGATGAACTTCGTAGTGGTGTAGGTGAATTTTTCATATTTTTTCCACTTTTTCTAGTTTTTCAGTCCAAAGGTATAGGTGCATTTATTGCTTGTAATTGGCATAACTTTTGTTTACGAAGTCGAAATTTGGCAATTTTTTTTGAAATTTCTTAGAAAATTGCAAGGAATCTGTTTGTAGCCTTCTTTTTTAATTTTGGCAAGCTATTTTCTCTAAAATTTGTAAAACTAACTGTGCTATAAATGGTTGATTTAAGCTTGTCACTTGTAAAAATTTTAAAATTTATTCATTGCCATTTACTGGGGGGTTGCAAATTGAGTTTTAATAAATTTTTGGAGGTGAAAGGAAAAATTTAGGTGCCACATTTTCTTCTTTATTTTGGTGTTCATGGCATATCTAAGGAAAATTGAACCACTCACTCCACACAATTATCATACATGGAAGCTAAAAATGATTCAATTGTTACAATCTAAGGGTCTATGGCCAATGTTAGATGCAAAACAACCAGAATTTACAAGGGATTATGATTTTTTTTTTTCATAGATGTAAAATGGATGAAGCAAAAGGGCTCATTGGCTTACATGTATTTGATAGCTTGTTTCATATTGTGGTGTGTAAAACATCTAAGAATGTTTGGGATAAACTTAAAGAATTGCATGGTAAAACCAATCAGTTAAGAGTCATGCAACTTCAAGCAGATCTACAATCACTCTCTCCATATGCATTTCCTTCAATTCAAGATTTTCTTGCACAATTCAAGTTGATTTTGTCACAATTAAAAGGATGTGGGCATGATAAATCTAGTAATGAATGTATCTTCTTGATTATGTCCAAGTTAAGAGGTCCTTACCAATTTTCTTCTTCTACCTTTTATTCAACTATGGATTCTATGGGAAAAGACTACAAAATACCTTCATTTGAGTTGTTTTGTGAGCGTCTTACTAGGGAGGATGCCAAGTTGATTTAGTTGGATGCACTACCTAGTTCTAAGAATTATGCTCTAATGGCTCAAACATCCAATGGTAAAGGAAAGAATAAGAAGAAGCCCAAGAAAAAATCATCTTTAGGTAGTGAGAATCCCTCCAAAATGAAGCTGAATCACAATCAAAAGTCCACTCCATCACCTTCTTCTACCTCTGGAGATTCTTCTTCCAATTCCAAGGAAAATAAAGGAGATCCTTTCATTTTTCGGAAAAACTGGGCATGATGCAGCTCATTGTTTTAAGAGGTTAGAAGCCTTAGAGGAAGCTATGAAGAAGCACAACATTTAAGTGTCTAAGCCATCTTCTATGGGAAAAGGCAAAGCTCTTTAAACACGGGCCATTCATTCATCTTCAAATAGTTGGATTCTTAATTCAGGTGCTTCACATCACATGACCAATTCATGTGATCTTCTTGATTCCATTGTTCATACTTGTACTTCTCAAATTGCAATTGGGAACTCTTCCCATATTTCAGTTTTGGGGACAGGCTCCATTCATATGCTAGATGGGTGCATTGAGGATGTTCTTCTTGATATTTTAGTGAATCTACTTTCCATATATCGGATTTGTCATTCTGGAGATGGAAATTCATTTGAGTTTACTCCCATAATGTGACTATTAGACAGTTACAAGATCCTGAGAAGGTTGTTGCTATAGGGATAGTTGATCATGAGAACCATTTGTATCAGTTTCATAGTTTTTAGTTTTCATCAGGTTCATGTTTTATTGGTCATGCTTATTTAATGAGAAAACTTTGGCATGAAAGATTTGGGCACTTGAACTATAGATATCTTTAGCAAATGCAAGCACATAACTTAATGGTTGGTCTTCCAAAGATCTCTTGCATGGATGGTGTTTGTCAAGGTTGTGTTCTTGGAAAGCAACATCAAGATCCTTTTCTTAAGGTTCAAGCTACACGTGCAACCACACCCCTTGATTTGGTCCATATTGATCTCATGTCATTCCCAGCTCCTTTTTCAAGGGTTAAGTATGTGCTCACTTTCATTGATGTTTAGTTTGTTGAGTCCTTCACACAGTCAAATCCTCCTTTGACTTCTTCTTCATCAAAACCTACTCAATCTTCTTCAGTTGATGATGTTTTGCTACTTGAGGAATATTTTGATGATGGTCTTGATACACCTCCTCCTCATTCACCCACTAGGCCAAGATGGGCTCATGTTACTCTTGAGGAGGCTGGTCCTCTTGTTGGTGATCCCTCAAACACTCTCCACACTCATTCTTAGACTTCAAGAATTATTCTTTTGAGTCATGTTGTTTCAGATGATCCTTAGAAGTTTTCAAATGCTTTAGGTATTCCAGAGTGGGATAGTGTTATGGCTGATGAGTATTCTTCCTTGATGAAGAATCATACTTGGGATGCAGTGCCTCTTCCTAAGGGAAGAAAGTTGGTTTGGTACAAGTGGGTGTATCGCACCAAGTATGCAACAGATGGTTATATTGACAAGTATAAGGCTCATCTTGTTGCAAAGGGGTTCTCTGAAGTTGAAGGAATTGACTATTCCAAGACCTTTGCTCCTATTTCCAAGATGGATTCTATTTTCCTTGTCCTTGCTATAGCTGCATCACAGGGATGGTTAGTGTATCAGATGGATGTGAAGATTGGTTTCTTGCATCGAGATATTCATGAGGAGATCTATATGGAGCAGCCCCAGATTTTGTGCAAAACTCTTCACTTGTTTGTAGGCTTTGTTGTTCATTGTATGGTCTCAAACAAGCTCCTCGGGCTTGGTATGAGAAGATGGATAGTTTCTTTCTTGCTTCTAGCTACACTCATTTTCATTCCAATCCCACAGTTTATGCTCAGAGACATGGAGAGGATCTATTGATACTTGTGCTCTACGTGGATGATTTGATTATGACAAGGAGTTCTACTTCCATGATTTGGATTACACAAAAATCATTGATGGAGCGATTTGATATGACCGACCTTGGTATTTTTCATTACTTGGTCTACAAGTTCATCAGAATTATGAGGGTATCTTCATTTTCCAATAAAGTATGCTCTTAATTTTCTTCATAGGTTTGGCATGGCTGATTGTAATCCTACACCCACTCCATTTCAGTCAGGTGTTGTATTGTCTACTAGTTGCACTACTCCTACAGTTGATCCTACCTTGTATCGACAGTTGGTTGACAGTCTTTTGTACTTGAAACATAGTCGTCCTTATATCTCCTTTGTAGTTGGAATTGTCTCTTGCTTCTCTCGAGAGTCATTGGAAGGCCACCAAATGTATCTTGAGATACATTCAGGGCACTACTCATTTTGGCATTCATTATACATCAAGAGCATCTTAGATTGTGGGCTTCACTGACTCAGATTGTGCTAGTGATGTCAATGATTGGAATTATACTTCTGGCTATATTTTTCCTTGGTTCTAGTCCAATTGCATGGTCGTGCAAGAAGTAGACTGCTATTGCATTATCATCGAAAAAGGCTCAGTATCGAGGTATAGTTCTTGCTAGTCAAGAGATTTTTTGGCTTTGTCAATTGATGATTGAGTTCAAATTTCCTTCCACTCAACCCACTACTCTTTGGTGTGACAACCAGAGTGCCATTCATATATTTTGCAACCCAATAGAGCATCAACATTCTAAGAATATTGAGATCCACATTCACTTCATAAGGCAACTCATCCAGGATGGTGTTCTTAGCTTGGAGTATTTGTCTATAGATCAACAGGTTGCAGACATCTTCATTGAACCTTTGGCATCACCTCGCTATCTTCAATTGTGATTGATGCTTGGGGTGAAGGAATTTTTCCTTGGGGGGTCTTGATGAGCCCTCCTTCCTTCTTTAGTTTTCTTTGCATTTTTTTCTCTCTTTTGGAGAGGAGTTTTCTCCCACAAGGTTTTTCTCCTTTTCTCCCTTTGTGAGATTTTTTTGGTTTGTACATGGCCACCTCATCAGGCCTTATTGTTGGGACCCATATTTTGCATTGGTTTGTTCCTCCCTAAGTTGCACTTAATGGGGGGTGTTGGTGTGAATAAGTTTTGTACCTAGTTAATTTTTTACTAAGGACTTAGTGGACTTAATTCACATGTTAAGTTTACTTAAGATATAAGGATTTTCTAGAAGTCTTAGTTGTCTTATCTAGAAAAGTCATAGTTTTCTTATCTAGACTTCACATTTTCCTAGGTAGTTATGAGTTAGTTGTCTCATGTGATAGGATTAAGACATTTGTCATGATCTTGTCTTATCCTATCTCTCATCCTTTACTTTATAAGCAAGACATATATAACAAATTTTGCATTGTATTATAGTAATATTGCATATTGAATCATATTGTAATTCTTGTTTGGTGGAATAACATCTTCCATTGTTGCTTCTCTCTATCTCTTGTGGAGGCTATTTGGTGTTGTAGATTGAAAATCTTGGGTTGCTCACTGTAACATAAATGAATTAAAAGGACAAGATAAACAGGCATATGGATTCGTGCAATTTCACTATCGAAAATATCAATATTTAATGCAAATATACATGAGAATCCATGCCTACCAGCTAGAAAGGTGATTTTAAAGAGGAATATAAAGGATGTTGTTTTCACTTCTCCAAAAAGGAGTTGATCATTGAAATCGAGGAAGGGGATATTTGTTCTCTATGGGCTAAATTTGTAATAAAATTATCTAATTGGATGTAAATGAGGCATGTGCTACCAAAACCATATGTACTTCAAATATTAAATACTGATGTAATTTGGGCCCTTGAATCAAGTTCAATCCTAGTCATTGATTTGAAATGCGATATCTATAAAAGGATGGTGCCTACTCACTTGTAAGGGGATATTTTTTAGGAGTTTTAGAAGCAGTTAGTAAGTCAATTAGTGCTTAGGTTAGCTGTAGGAGAGGAAGAACTAAATTTTTTTGAACAAATACTCAAGAAATTAATGCAGATAGGTCATTGATTTGGTGAATTTTTGTGTTAAGTTTGAAAGTCTCATGGTTTCCTTTTTTTTTATTCTCAAATGTTAGTTCAGTTCATTCATGTTAATGGTGAAATGTTGAACAAATTGATCGATTTTTGGTTCATACTATTAGTGGCTTGTTGATTGTAATTTATCGTGTATAGTTAGACTAAACCTTTATACTGCATTAGTTCAGTTGTGAATGTATTGGATATGTGTATGGATGTTTACAATCTGAAAATATTTGAGTATACCTTAGAAGATTGCATTGTTTCTGTGATATTGTAGATTTAATCTTGGTTAACTGGGAGCTGGTTTATTGGGGAATTTGTCTATCTAAAGCATTAACCATTGTTGTGAGTGTCCTAGTGTTAGAGTTAGGATCTCTTTCTCTTAACCCTACATCTTTTGATATTTCTTTAAGCGTTTGTTAGTATAGGATTCAAGCATCACCACATTGCCACATTTAATGATAAGAATCATTTTCAGATCTCTAATTTGGAAGTTATAGTTGAGGATTGCATACATTTTCAGATTTTATGAAACCCTCATTTGAGTTTGAAGCTTCCAAAAATTTTGAATCGTAAGACCCCTTGTGATTACTAGAAAATAACATCATCGCTGAGTTGTTTTTTGCATTGTCAAGAACTGACCTTAGAGACCTTGGGTTATTTTCTGAAGATTTTCTGCAGCGAGTCACCTTTCAAGAGAGACATAACATATTTGTTTTATTTGTGTTGTGCAGTGCAAAAACACTCATCAACATAATTGGTGCTATAGGGAGGGTTGAGCATAAAGAAATGAAGCTAGAAGCTGAATGAGTCTTCATGTACAAATATGATATATGATGGATCTCTTTATATTCAAAACATTTAAAAAACAAAAAAATTGAAAATACAAAAAAAAATTGAGTTGAGATGGAGGGGCAACAACCTTAGATTGAGATTACTCACCTTCATGAGTCTTTGAATAAATTATTACATCGCAATATTTTGCATCAACTTGCATTATCAGACAAGTGCATAGTCCATAATACCTCTAGGCACAATGAGCTAGAATGCTTACCCTTTTTTGGGTAGAATGGAAATGGCTTTGTAGGGGGAAAGTCTCTTCTACGAAGTACATAAACCTTTAGCTCCTAAAGATTCAAAGGAAGAGTTTGTTGATGCTACAATCCAAGATTTCAAGGGGTTGGTCAAAGATCAAGTGAGTAGTGATAATGTACTATGCTTGGAGGATTTACTACTGTCCAATTGATGCAAGGTGCACAATGCAACCCATTCAAAACTCATGTGTCCTTCGTGTAAAAATATTATCAATCAAGTTGAAAGATTAATAGAGCAGCCATGTATAGGTGAGAAAGAGCTATCTGAAGAACACATTACAATGGACAAAAGGCTAGTAGATAATGAATTAGAAAAATATGTAGCAATGAGCATTAAAACAACTGCTAAAGATGTTGAAGACAAGGAGGAAGCTGGAATTCTTAGGACAACAAGATCACATGATGAGATAGAACCTAAAACAAGAAGTGTTATCCCTTTGGAAGCTAGTCAAATATTTGAAGAACGAAGATTTAGATGAGTTGAATCAACCCCCAAGAGAATACAACTAGCAATCAAACTTCCTCTACAAATGTTGATGGAGATTCAATATTGGCGGCATATGGAAAATTTATGGCAAGACTCATAAGAGATCAGTCAAGTCTACAACCTAAAATATGTTTGGAGGAATTGTTGCTACCAAGTTGGTGTAGAATACATAATTTGGCACATTTAGAGTTTACATGCATGCCATGCCAAATGACAATCAAGGAAATAGAGGAACCAACTAGATTGTCAAAATCATCCAATGCAAAGTTCCTTACTAGCATTACAAAAACATGACAAGAACAAAAGGACATGAATCAAATGATTGCTCTGGTAAGCAAGATTCACAAATAGATTTTGGGACAACAATAGAGGCACAATGCAACCCAAATGATGATAAATCAGATCAAATGACTCAACATCAACTGACCATCAAGATTCTTTCTCTTCTTAGGAGGATTTGCATATGATTGATAATCAGCCCCATGATGTGTACTTAAAAGAAAGTTATAAACTAGCTTTCAATTCCCTTGACGTGGAAGCATATTTTTCTAATTTCTTTACATTTGGAGTTAAATTACTGAATCATGATGGAATGGGTAGTCAAATACTTCTACAGTCCATGGTAGCAAAGGATATATTACCTGAACCTCTGAATAAAGAGGTAATTGAAGTCACACGTGAGGAAAAATATACCATTTCAGTTTACAACAACGATGAACACAAAGACGTATGCTCAATGGAAGGGTATTTTGATATGCAACGACATGAAGATACTGGTGATCTGACCATTGGACCTGATAAAGTGTTCACACATGAGCTGTACGAAGAATAAGTCCAGAGTAAAGAGATCTTGGAGGTTGCTACTACAAGTGATATATCACACCAATCACAAGCTGCCATATAAATTAAAGGGGACAATGTGATACCTTTTGAGGATAGTGATCCAAAAGGAACACAAAATGTTGATAATCAATATATTATCATGGGCTTTCTTGAGGGAAAATCAATTCAAGTCGAAGAGGAAATACTTGTTGACTCATCTCCTCAAGCTTGTATAAACTATGAATCAGGTAAAATATTCAATGGTTATGAAAATTATCACATTTCATATGGTATACTACCTAAGGGTTGTGGTTGTGACTTGTATATTTGCATTGCCAGAGGAATGTTGCACCACCAACTACGTCCTCCTAAAGATGTAAGGCTAGATGATACTACACATGTCCTGAACATCTAGGTTGTATCTTTCCCTATCCCTGTGAATACTCATGCTTATTGTTGGAACTGTAAAAATATGGTATTTTTACATGTGATTTTACTCATATGTGCACTATTTTGATCCTATCGTATGCATATATCATCTATATTTTTCCCTATTGCCCCTCTGAGCTCATCGAGTTATGCATATTTTACATTCTGGTCCATATCGACATGGGTTCATTCCTATCTCCTCGATCAATTATGCGTTTTCCTCTTGCATGAGTCTGTGTTGCCTATCGACAAGACCCATTTAATGTTACATCGATTGAAGTTTGTTTGTAGGTGGCGTTCGGCAGGACCTTTATGTTGTCATAGCGATTGCTTTGTTCGTGGTTGGTTATCAGCACAATGTTCATCTTGTGTTGGCGACAACGAAAACGTCTATCGGCGTATGTTATGGTTATCGGGATAGGGTCTCACCGATTTCAACATGTCTCCCCGACTATGCACATGGTGGCCCGACGATGTAAGCTTGGAGTTTTCGGCATTATGTCTCAGCAAAGTTTTCCTGTCTTGCCAAATGGTGGTGGAAGGATATTGCATATCGGTGTAGGTTTGATCTTCGATGGAGGCTCTCAGCGAACTCATATGTCTCGCCGATGGAATATAATGGGTTTCCCTCATAATGCTTTTGGTATAAGGATACAACTTTCAGCCTATGGTCTTAGCGAGGTGAGTTTGTCTCACCGACGGTGCAAAAGGTTTTCTACCAAGTGATTTTCGACAAGAGTCTTTTTATGTCTCAATGAGGATGAATATGACAAAGATGTTGTGTGGTGTAACCTTTTGGTTTCGGCGAGTGGTCTTAGTGAATACAATATGTCTCGTCGACTTCACATGTGGGTTTATTTTCGACAAAGGCTATGGATTATCAGTATCATGTCTTGGAAAGCTTAGCATGTTATACCGACTGGCGCATATGGAGGTGTTTCGGCCAAGCTAGGGGTTTTTGGCACGAGGTCTCGGCAAGTGACCTCCAGTCTCGCTGATGGAAAACATGTAGATCCTTGTTGGCATAGGTGTTTCCTTGTCTTGGCGACGTGGGGATAACTGAAGACCTTTGATGAAGCATTGGATAATCTACAAGAGGTCTCTTCGATCGATGGAGGCTACAACGACATACATGACGGGCTCGTCGGTGAGAGGAACTTTAAGTCATAGCGACATGCAAAAGGTAAAGTTGCTCTTGGGAAAGCATGAATGGATCTACAGGATGTCTCCATGACCTGGATGAGCTACAACAAATATGAATGAGGCCAAACGAGTTCATCGGCAAGAGATATCTGTGTGTCTTAGTGATAGGAAAGCACATAAGGAAAATTTTCTTTTGGCACAATGTAATTGAAGTCTGTATGATGTTTCCCCGAAAGCGATAAGTCACAGCGAATGCGAGGGAGAAATACAAGCGCACGGGATGAAAACGAATGAATTGCCTTCGGCAGGATGATGTGTTGTGTCTTTCTGACTATACACTGGTGAAAAAAAGAATTTCAAAATGATGCAGAGGGTCAGGGATTTTTGGAAACACACAAAGATTTCAAGTATTGCAAAGATGCAATCTCAACCACTCTTCCAGGCACTCTGATGGAGACAAAGCCTAAATGGCTCACTCATGAATCAAATCCTTCTCCAATGGTTCCAAACCCTAGGAATACTCCTAATAGACACAATTACACTTTATCTTAAATGAAATCAAAGCCCCAAACCTCTATTTTGAACAAAATCCACTTTTCCACCTTAATTAGGCCTTCTAGCCCAACTAGGCCTCTAGCGAAGGATTTTTGACTTTTCTCTCAAACTTTCCAAAGGACCCTCCAATCTAATGACTGATTAAGATGTGTTTTATGATGGAAAACAAAATATCAACTCCCTGATGGCACTTGTTTCAGAACTCACCAACCAAAATCTGTTGTTTCCTCAAAAACTAGGCCTAATTAGCCCTCTTTTCCAAAGCAACCCCTCTCTAAACTCATCCCCTGACCATGAAACTTTCAACAGTATCCTAAAATGACTCAAAAAGAAATATTTTCAGATTCTTAATCTTCTATGACACCCTTAACATGCTCAAACACAAAACCCTCCATAAATTGCCTCAAAACTAGGGCTTCTCGAAAACTAACCTTCCAATCACTTCTAGAACTTGATTTTAGACTTTTCACCATTAATTCAACATGTATCAACTATTACAACTCAAAAAAATACCCCTCCTTAAGGCAGATCTTCTACTGATATACCCTAGCCTCCATCTTCAAGCATCTTTCACTCTGATTTCTTGGTGTACACCACTTGATTCATCTTTCTTGCAATTTAGGCTGTTAGATTGATATGATAAAAGTTAATTATGATCCATTTCATTCATCTTAGTCATATATTCCCATGAAATGGATCATTCATCATGAAAAAACCTCAAAACTAGTGCAAATTTTGTGTTTCCTTGAGGACAGTCAGAAGTTTTGTACAAAGAATTGATTTATATTGACTTTATGAGCATAAAAAGGTATTAGTTCATGTAAATGCAAGTCCTTACACCATCAAAATTAATCAAAGTTCAATGGGAATCAATAGAACATCAAAAAGAACACAAAAAGATGCACAAACTAAAATTTTTCTATTTTTTCTGAGAACAGTCTGTACAATCACTTCTCCACACGCCTAACCTCTATAAAAATGATCATTTTGGGGTTATAGAACCATCCCCCAACTGATCCAACTATTTTGGGTTGATTAGGTTACATAAAAATGATTAAAACTCACAAAACTCATTTACCCGCCCAAATTGGAATTCAAAAATTTGAATTTCCAATCTTGAAATTTATTGAACTCCACAAACTAAAACCTATTGGATCTTCAATATCCAACTTTATTTGACCTACTTAAAGCATTAGATTAATAATTAAAGCCCTATAACATGATAATTCCAATTACATAGCATTTAGGTCCTAGGGTCCTTATCAGGACCCTTAGGACAGTTGACTCCTTTCAAGTTCTTTCCCATTTCAAAAAAAATTATAGGCTTCAAAAGATTATAATTGATGTTTTGATTTGATGGAAAGGTCCTCCTGACCCCTACACATTTTTGACCTTTGAAGAGCTCCTTGAACGCCTTGGGTGCTCCTGCACTACAAAATGCAAGGCCGACATGTTTATGCTTGGATAACCGTTAATTGCCAGCTCGATTGGGGCCCGATTTTTGTGCTAGGCCAACATGTTCTCTCATTTTGATATTTTATCCAAATGCTTGTGTATAAATAAGCATTCTTTCAATTGTAAAAGTGGGATTTTATCAGCTATTAGTTATTTGATATACAGTAGGCACTTTCTGATGGATACAGTAATATAGATTCACCAGATCAGAGACTAAGTTGCATGTTTTCAAAGTGGAGGTATTTATGAAAGTCAAGTGACGTTGCTGCACATTTTTCGTGTCAATTATCTGTTAGATTTAATGAAAGTATTGTTAAGTTGTCTCCAAAATGGATTCATTCTAGTTGTTTAAATTGATGTAACAAGTTTACATTCAGTTTATCAGTGCACATTTGCTGCTCTTGTGTGATCGATTGATTGGTTCTTTCAAGTAAAGACTAAATCCTTTTAGTTAATCACAGTAATTAGAGAGATTTGATTGGATTATTCAAGTAGAGCTTAGTAATCACATTCTTGCATGTTTATACAAGTTGTAAACATAATATATTCTAGATAATTTGAATTTTCTTAGAGAAGTGTTGCTTATCTTGATCTCATTTGACTCCGCATACCCAACAAAGCATTGGTCTTTGCACTTCATTATTTGAACTTATTCAGTTTTCTTTACATCTATTAGTCAAGCATTCATTTTAGGATTCACATTAGAATATTATTATTGTTTTCAAGTTGGATTTCATTTGTTTACTTCACATTGCTATTGTGAACAAATTGTTTCAAGAAGATAATCACAAGTTAAGTCTGCATTATTCAAAGTGGTACACCCACCCAGGTTTAGCAGCACCCAAAGAGTAGAATGTTGAATTCTTTTAACCTTGTATGTTGCCCTGAAGCATATCAAGAGATTGGCAGCCTCTTGAGGCATTCAACCTACATTTTTGATAGCTAACAAATTGGTGACTCTACTGGGGAAACAAACAGAATCAAAGCCTTAATCATAGAGTCAGAAATCTTGCACAGACTTCGCTGGGAATTAGAAATATCAGATATTTTTCTCATTTTTGATAAAAGTGAGTGGCGACTCTGATAGAAATTTTTGCAACTGTTCATCATGAATGGAAAAAGATCTCAGTATAGAGGAGGTCATTCTGGAGCTCCTGCTGGTAGCAGTAAATGGACACATAAAGATGATAGAGCTGGTAAGGGAAAAGAAAAAGGTGAGGACATGTGCATAACAAATAGAGGTAAAGCAGCAGGAGCACATTGTGAAACATATAATGGCCATGATACATGGAGGGATGATTCAAGTGCAGAACTTTGTACCCCTGAAGATCAAAGAAATCCTTTCTCTTCTCTCAATCCTCAGCAAATGGCTGAGTTTGAAGCTCAGAAACGGGCCGAGTTTAGAGTTGAACAAGAGGTTGAACAGATCAAAATTCAACATGAATATAATCAGAGGATGGAGGGTAATCACGAAGCTCCTAAAGAAAACCATGAGCTCTCACTTTCTGATGAAGTAAAAGCACAGTTGGAACTAAAAGAGAAGAGGATAAAGGAACTAGAGGCTAAATTGCAGAAAGCCCAAAGTACTAATCAAATGGCTGGTGACCCAAAGTATGTTCCACCTCACAAGCAGGGTGATCATGGTGTTGGGCCCTCCAATCAACAAAATGTTCCTCACAATCAGATGTGAAATCATCACAAGTAGCCAAATCATCCACCTCACATTCCCACACAACATACAGATATGTATCCACCTCCTGGTTAGCATTATATCCCACAGCATAATGTATAGTACAATAATCACATGCATCAATATCAACATTCACCTATTCCTCCCCCTCACCAACATACAACCATGATTAGACAGTTTGATCTAGCTGGTTTTTAGTTATATCCTTACCCTATGGATGACAGTTGGAGGAATATGGTGCCAAAATTTATAGGGAGTAATGCAATCACAGCTGAAGAGCATCTTAGGAGTTTTAATCTTTTCATCCAAGACATAGATATGCCTTATGAAGATTTACATATGAAGCTTTTCATGATGTCTCTTCTTGAAGATGCCAGGGATTGGTTCAACAGCCTGCTAGAATTTTCAATTAATTCTCTCCAAATATTTCAAGACAAACTCTTAGAGCAATATGGGAATCAAAATGTGCCAGATGCAGCTCTTCATGAATTAATGAGAATTCAAAAAAATTAGAATGATTCAATTTATGATTTCAACCGAAAATTCAACAAGTTGCATACTAAAGTTCCTCCTGGATCAAGGTTGCCAGATTCTCTTGCATTGAGTGTTTATTTACATGCATTTGATCCCAGGATAGGGTATGAACTAAGAAGTAGGTCTCCAAGAGATTTAGCTGAAGCATAGAAAATTGCATTAACAATTGAAAATAATAGGAAGGCTGCTGGTATAACTAATAAAAGAGACAACCCGAGGCCTCCTTAGTAAATAATTATCAGTATAGACAAGAGAATACATACAGGAATGAAAATAGAAATGAAAGGCCAAGGTTGCATGACATGCCTTACAACACAGATTGGAAGGATGGGAAACATGTGACAACCAGGCCAAGAAACAAAGAGACTCCTAATCCGTTGAGCAAGAAAGGAACTTATATGGTGAGTAATAATTATTTCTACGAAGTTTGTAATCAGCCACATTCTCCAGATTATTTTGTTGTAGCTCAAAGGATACATGAAGAGGGAATGTCGAAGGAGAATAATGAAGAAGATCACAAAATTTACTTGACTTCAAATACTTTTTACCATGTTGAGGAAGGATATTCATCTTTAGAGGATGAAGGCTATGAGTATGATGTTTCCAATCAAAAGTATAATGTCCATATGGCTGAACAACAGATCTTGTATGATTCTGAAGAAGACTACATAGAGCCACATCTTGTTGAAACTCCAGTTTAGTACAATGTAAGGAGACTCACTAAAGATGAAATGGAGAAAATAACCATTGCAGCAGTTGAGGAAGCAAGAAGTAAATATTGGTTGAGAAATAGAAAAGTAAATGAGATGGAAGGCGTGCCTAGGGAAATTTTTATGAAAAATCAGAAAGCAACAAAAGAACTTATGAAAAAGCCAGAAAATAAATAGCTTGGTAAAGATGGAGAGAAGCTTGTCCAAAAGTAGAAAGTTGAAGAATTACACAAGGAGATGCAAAGTCTGATCAGCCTAGTAAAAAATAGAAAGAAGAAAACAAAGAAGAAGCGCCATACTTGAAGAATATTGTTAAGATGGAGTGCTCCTCTTTTGACTTCACACATGCGTTATCTCAGGTAAAAATGTCTATTCCATTACTTGAATTGATGAAAATTAGGGAGTACAGAGATAATGTTGTTCAATTGATTACAAATGGGAATGAAAAGCATATGAATTCTGAAGTAGTCAATAGGCAGGAAAAGATAAATAATTCAAAAGTCTGTTTAGGAGATGTTTTAACAACCTCCCCACAAATGGATCCATTCTTCACCACATTGCTTATAAATAATAAGTTGTTGAAGAACTGCATGATAGATTCTGGTGCTGCTATAAATATTATGCCAATAGGTGTTATGAAGCAGCTGGGATTATGTGTTGATACATATGAAGGGAAGTGTTATGCAATGGATAACAGACCTATACCTGTGATTGGCATTATAAAGGGTGTTGAAGTCAAATTAGCTACTTATCCATAGGTGGCTTATAATATAGATATAACAGTGATTGACAATCCTTCTCAATTTGGGATGCTTTTGTCAAGACAATGGACAACTGCTATTGGTGGAAATGTTCAATTTGATCTATCTTATGCTACAATACCAGTGAATGGTCAGGAAGTCAAATTGTATAGAGAGCCAAGAATGAATCAGCTTGTTGACTGTGTGCCTCAAGATCAGATTAATTGTTTTTGTGATGTTGATCTTGGAAGATTTAAAATCGAACCAACTCAACCAGAATTAACCAATAGTGATCCAATTGAAAAGCATGTGGCACAAAGCTGCAATGAAGTCTGGAAGATGTATTTTGATGGAGCATGCAGCCAAGAAGGTAATGGTGCTGGGATTGTATTTGTTTCACCTGAATGTATTACTTTTAAATATTCATTTATGTTGGCATTTGAATGTACAAACAATGTGGCAAAGTATGAAGCTTTATTGACAGGTTTGAACATGGTTGTGAAACACAAGATTAAGTTGTTAACTGTTTTTGGTGATTCTGAGTTGGTTGTTTCACAAATTAAATCCAAATATGCAATAAAGCACAAAAGATTAAAACAATATAGGAATGTTGTATGGGATACGATTGAATTATTTGATGCCTTCTCAATTGAGTGGATCGACAGTTCAAAGAATTTAATGGCTGATTTCTTAGCAAATGTGGCACTCAAAAGAGATGATATTACATTGGCTGGGGTATCACAGATTGAGTTTAAAACAAGGCCTGATGTTCCTGATAATATTTATAACTAGCAAGTTTTTAATGATGATACTGACCTTTTGAAATTCCTTAATTGTATAGATCAGTTTGAGGCCCAGGAAATTGATTTCAATGCTTTTTTTGAAGAAACAGATAGGAAGCAAACTGTGTTTAGAAAGGAAATATTGTAGCTAAAAAAAAATAATCTGCCCAAGGGTCTAGTGGCACTAGAGAGGCTGTATGATGGAAATGATAGATCTCTAATGAAAGAAACGCCAGTCAGAAGAGAAGCTATTGAAGAAGTCAACTTAGGGACTGAGATAGCACCAAGAAAGGTATACATTGGAAAGAAGATCAGCCCTACAATTAGAAGAATGCTGATAGAGTTGCTGAGAAAATACAAGCATGTTTTTGCTTGGTTGTATGAAGATCTAAAAGCATACAGGGAAGATTTATTTCAGCATGAAATACCACTGAAGCCAGATGCCAAGCCTTTCAGACAAAAGCAGAGACCTATAAATCCAACACTGGAGCCTAAAATGCAAGAGGAATTGATAAAGCTCAGGGATGGAGGAATTATCAAACCAATCAGACATTCAACGTGCGTTTCAAATCTAGTTCCTGTGAGAAAGAAGAATGGTGATATCAGATTATGTGTGGACTTCAGGAATTTAAATATGGCATCTCTCAAAGATAATTATCCTTTACCCAATATGGAGGCCATATTACATAAGGTGACAGGGTGTGAGCTATTGTCCATGATGGATGGGTTTTTTGGATACAATCAGGTTAAAGTCAAGGAATCTGAGCAATACAAGACAACATTCACTACTCCTTGGGGAACATATGTCTACATAAGAATGCCATTTGATCTCACTAATGTTGGAGTGACTTTCCAAAAGCCATGGATGTAGCATTTGCTGATTTGATTAATGTTATCATGGTGGTGTATCAAGATGACTTGACTGCTTATTCGAAGAAGGCTGAAGATCATGTGCAACATCTTAAAAAGGTATTTATTAAAGCTCTTGAATATGGTATGAGTTTAAATCCAAAGAAGTGTCATTTTGCAGTCACAGAGGGTAAGCTCTTGGGGCATATTGTTTCAAAAGAGGGAATTAGAATAGATCCTAAGAGGGTGGAAGCTATTGATAAAATTCATATTCCCAAAACTATCAAAGCAATACAATCTTTCTTTGGTCAAATTAATTTTGTCAGAAGATTTCTCTCTAATTTTGCTGAGATCATTAAGCCCATATCAAAAATGTTGAAGAAAGGATAAAAAATGGACTGGACTGCTGAAGCTTTAGATGCCTTTATGTCTATCAAAAGGGCTATCAAAGAGGCTCCTATTCTAAAGTCTCCATATTTTACAAAGCCTTTTCAAATTTTTTCATTTGCCTTAATGCATACTATTGCTACTGTTATGTTACAAAAGAATAATGATGGTCATGAATAGCCTGTGTCCTTCTTTAGTAAATCATTACAGGGGTCTAAATTGAAGTATGACATAATGGAAAAAATAGGCTTTTGCATTGGTAAAGGCGACAAAAGCATTCAAACTATATCTTTTTGGAGCAAAGGCGATTGCTTATGTCCCTCATGTTGCTGTCAAGGATATTTTGACACAATCTGAGTTATAGGGAAAAGATGCAGATGGATCAACAAGATTCAAGAATTTGACATGGAGATACAGATTACTAAGTTGACAAGAGGCCAAGGCTTGGCTAGACTGATGACAGAAACCAATATTGAGGCAAATCAGATTTGTAATGTTGAAGAAGAGGCTGCAATTGCAAGCATTGAACACACTCCTTGGTATACTGATGTTGTGCATTATCTTAAATATATGAAATGTCCAGATGGATTGAGTGACAGCCAAAAGAGAACTTTGAAGTTGTAGGAATCAAAGTATGTCTTCATGGATGGAGATCTGTTTTGGAAAAATAGAGATGGCATATTGTTATTATGTCTGGATGAATCACAGGCCAAACATGTTTTAAATGAAATGCATGAAGGAGTTTGTGGAGGGAACTATTCAGCAAAGACAACTGCACACAAAATTCTTAGGGCAAGTTATTATTGGCCAAAGGTTTTTAATGATTCTTTTACACATGTGAGAAGATGTGAGGCCTGCCAAAAGTTTTCTAGAAAGTTGAAGTACCAGGGTGCTCTACCACTTTGACCCTTGCAGGCTGATGCCCCTTTCCATCAATGGGGAATTGATTTCATTGGAGAGATACAAGAGAAGTCAAGTGGAGGACATAGATGGATACTAGTTGCCACTGATTATTTTACAAAGTGGGTGGAGGCAATCCCAACCAAGCAGGCTACAATTAAAGTTGTAAAAAATTTCTTGATGGACAACATTATCACCAGATTTGGTACACCACTAATGATAATCACAGATAATGGGATGTGCTTCAGGTCAGATGAATTCAAATGCTTTTGTGATAAGTATGGAATTACTATTTCTTATGCAGCTCCTTATCATCCACAAGCCAATGGTCAAGCAGAGTCTAGCAATAAGAGTCTCTTGAAGATTATAAAGAGGATGTTGGGATAGAACAAGAAGGTTTGGGATTTAAAGTTAAAATTGGTTGTGTGGGCTGATAGGATCACTGTGAAAAAGGAAATTGGAAAATCTCCATTTGAATTAGTGTATGGAGCATAGGCTAGGATGCCTCTGCAGAATTTGTCACCAGTCTACAAGTTTGTTTTGCAAGAAGATTTGGAAATTCTTGAACCCATGGAAGACAGAATGGAGCAACTTGTTGAACTCGATGAAGTAAGGAGAGAGGCCCAAAGTCAAAACATGAAGTTACAGGCACAGATGAAGTATCTATTTGACAAGAAGGCAAAGAATAGAAAATTTGAAGAAAATGATTTGGTGTTGATGTGGAATGCAAGGTGTTAGGAGAAAGGCAAGCATGGTAAATTTGAAGCTCTTTGGCTGGGACCTTTTGTTGTTGTTGGAAAGAAGGGTGAAGATTCATACTATCTATAGAACATGGCTGGTGAAGATCAAGAATTGCCTATTCATGGGCAATTCTTGAAGCTTTTCTTCTCTTGAGCAACGTAGAGGATTAAGGGTTGCCAGTGCATGGACAGCTCTTGTGTATCCTCTTTAAAATTATTTTCCATGCACAATAGTCTAGGATTCTGTCATTTTCCATTCACTTCCATCTTGCATTCACTTTGCATTCATTTCCATTACCATTCATTCCTTTGCTGCTTTCTGGTTCATCATTTTGTGTCTAGTCTGCTCACCCAAGATTCTGGATCCTTGCAATGATCTTACTATCATACATCCCCAGACGAAGCCACTATTGGAACTGTAAAAATCTGGTATTTTTACATGTGATTTCACTCATATGTGCACTGTTTTGATCCTACCGTATGCATATATCATCTATATTTTTCCCTATTTCCCCTCTGAGTTCATCGAGTTATGCATATTTTACATTCTGGTCCATATTGGCAAGGGTTCATTCCTGTCTCCCTGATCAATTATGCATTTTCTGCTTGCATGAGTTTGTGCTTCCTATCGGCAAGACTCATTTAATGTCACATCGATTGAATTTTGTTTGTAGGTGGCGTTCGGCAGGACCTTTATGTTGTCACAATGACTTCTTTGTTCGTGGTTGGTTATCGGCACAATGTTCATCTTGTGTTGGCAACAACGGAAACGTCTATCAGCGTATGTTATGGTTATCGGGATAGGGTCTCACCAATTTCAACATGTCTCCCTGACTATGCACATGGTGGCCCGGCGATGTAAGCTTGGAGGTTTCGGCATTATGTCTCAGCAAATTTTCCCTGTCTTGCCGAATGGTGGTGGAAGGATATTGCATATCGGTGTAGGTTTGATCTTCGGTGGAGGCTCTCAGCGAACTCATATGTCTTGCCGATGGAATATAATGGGTTTCCCTCATAAGGCTTTCGGTATAAGGATACAACTTTCAGCCTATGGTCTTAGCGAGGTGAGTTTGTCTCACCGACAGTGCAAAAGGTTTTCTATCAAGTGATTTTCGGAAAGAGTCTTTTTATGTCTTGGTGAGGATGAATATGACAAAGATGTTGCGCGGTGTAACCTTTTGGTTTCGGTGAGTGGTCTTAGCGAATACAATATGTCTCCCCGACTTCACATGTGGGTTTCTTTTCGGCAAAGGCTATGGGTTATCGGTATCATGTCTTGGCAAGCTCAGCATGTTATACCGACTGGTGCATATGGAGGTGTTTTGGCCAAGCTAGGGGTTTTCAGCACGAGGTCTCAGCGAGTGACCTCCAGTCTCACCGATGGAAAACATGTAGATCCTTGTTGGCATAGGTGTTTCCTTGTCTCGGTGATGCGGGGATAACTGAAGACCTTCGGTGAAGCATTGGATAATCTACGAGAGGTCTCTCCGATCAATGGAAGCTACAGTGACATACATGACGAGCTCGTCGGTGAGAGGAACTTTAAGTCATAGCGACACGCAAAAGGTAAAGGTGCTCTCAGGAAAGCATGAATGGATCTACAGGATGTCTCCACAACCTGGATGAGCTACAACAAATATGAATGAGGCCAAAGGAGCTCATCGGCAAGAGACATCCGTGTATCTCAGCGACAAGAAAGCATGTAATGAAAAGTTTCTTTTGGCGCAACGTAATTGAAGTCTGTATGACATCTCCCCAAAAGCGATAAGTCACAGCGAATGCGAGGGAGAAATACAAGCACACAGGATGAAAATGAATGAATTTCCTTCAGAAGGATGATGTGTTGTGTCTTGCCGACTATACACTAGTGAAAAATAGAATTTCAAAATGCAAGATCGACATGTTTCTGCTTGGATAACCGTTAATTTCCATCTCGATTGGAGCCCGATTTTTGTGCTAGGCCGACATGTTCTCTTATTTTGATATTTTATCCAAATGCTTGTGTATAAATAAGCATTCTTTCAATTGTAAAAGTGGGATTTTATCAACTATTAGTTATTTGATATACAGTAGGCATTTTCTGATGGATACAATAATATAGATTCATCAGATCAGAGACTAAGTTGCATGTTTTCAAAGTGGAGGTATTTATGAAATTCAAGTGATGTTGCCGCACATTTTTCGTGTCAATTATCTGTTAGATTTAATGAAAGTATTGTTAAGCTATCTCCAAAATGGATTCTTTCTGTTGTTTAAATTGATGTAACAAGTTTACATTCAGTTTATCAGCGCACATTTGCTGCTCTTGTGTGATCGATCGATTGGTTCTTTCAAGTAAAGACTAAATCCTTTTAGTTAATCACAGTAATTAGAGAGATTCGATTGGATTATTCAAGTAGAGATTAGTAACCACATTCTTGCATGTTTATACAAGTTGTAAACATAATATATGCCAGATAATTTGAATTTTCTCAGAGAAGTGTTGCTTATCTTGATCTCATTTGACTCTGCATACCCAACAAAGCACTGGTCTCTGCACTTCATTATTTGAACTTATTCAGTTTTCTTTACATCTATTAGTCAAGCATTGATTTTAGGATTCACATTAGAATATTATTATCGTTTTCAAGTTGGATTTCATTTGTTTACTTCCCATTTTCATTGTGAACAAATTGTTTCGAGAAGATAATCACAAGTTAAGTCTGCATTATTCAAAGTGGTACACCCGCCCAGGTTTAGCAGCACCCAAAGAGTAGAAGGTTGAATTCTTTTAACCTTGTCTGTTACCCTAAAGTGTATCAAGAGATTGGCAGCCTCTTGAGGCATTCAACCTACGTTTTTGAGAGCTAACACTTATCACTTTGGTTATGGGGATGCAAAAAGTAAAATTTTTTTTGTGGATTGACCATGGGCCTGGTGAGTTACCTTAGTTGTTGGTTTTTTCTGAGCATGCCATTGAGTTTGAATGCTATAATACTGAGATTTATTTTGTTGAATATAAAGATAAACTTGCATGGCTTAGGACTGTTGCTATCACCTTGTTTCCTGTGCATGCACTGAGAAGTCACATAGGTGTGTGTGTCATCTTGCCTTGTTTGAACATGCTTCGCTTTGAGTCTCTTTATATATAGTTTGGCTTCAATAAATGGGATCACTTTCACTTTGCTTTCATACTTTGGTTAGTGTAGGTTCAATTTTCTTTGGTTGCTTTAGCTTAATTTTCTTTCGATTTTCTTTGCTTTCTTGCTTTGGTTGGTGTAGGTTTGGTTTTGTTTCAGTTTGCTTCTTCAGTTCAGGATTTCGTTGGTTTTCTTTTGGGAATGTTTGCAAGCACAACAACAATTTATTTACCTAGGACTATTTTCAGTATTTATTTGAGAAACTCTAATCATGTTTTTGGAATAGATGGTGAAGGTATTCTATTAGTTTCAAGTGGTCTAGATGTCTGATTCAAATAGGATAAGTCACAAGTCTGATTTGATTCTAAATTAATTTGAAATCTTATATCTGTCCCACATTTTAAGAATCTTGAGATCGTTGTAGGTTCCTTTGTGAAGTCTTGTTAAGTGAAAAATTTTAAACTTTTGTTTCAACACCACTATGATTCTCAGCCTTGGTTGTAAGCTTCACTCCTTACAAGTTGAAATGAACAAGAAAAGAATGAAAAGATCAAAAAAACAAAAGAGAAAAAGAAATGGAAATCAAAAGAGAAATTCAACTTTTAGGAGGATCTGAATAACTCTACTGGGGCTATGGACACCTGGTTGGCAGTAGAGCTATGTTTGAGAGAATCACACCGACAACCTCGTCAAGGCTATGGATGCTTGACTAGCAGTGAGGTAATGTTTAGGTTGCTTTTGAAGTAGAATCATTTACGTAGCTTAAGGGGAGGTGTTAGTGTGTTTTTTAATTTTCCTTATGTTAGGGGGTATTTCTTTTTCCTACACATTATTATTTAAGCTTGCTTAGGTTTATTAGATGTGGTAATATGAGGACATGTGACAAAATACAATAGCTACATGTGTCACTCTCTCCCACACATGGGTAGTTGAGTTACACACTCTCTTTTGGCTTGTTGTGTCACCTCTCATAACCACTATTTTGTATTTACCTGAGTAGTTTATGGGGTAGTTGGGTTTCTCACCCTTTTTTGGCTTTATGTGCCACCAATCTCTTATCTTCACTTGAGGAGGTTATGCCACATGTTTTGGCATTTCCCAAGTAGGTAAAACCTCCCACCTTTTATGGGTAGTAGAAGTTAATGCATTTCTTGGATGTACATGCCCCTATGTTTCTATATATTGAGCACTCTCCTGTCACCTACATTAGTACAGTGATTGATTGGTGGGAGTATTGAGCATATTTTGTATTTTCTCTTGCCTTGTCTCCATTTTCTCTCATTTCAGATTTCTCTTCATTCTGCTATTTTGATCTTTGATCATCTGTTGAGTGAAGTTGCATGTAATCTACGAAAGACATCAAATCTTGGCTCTGTTCTCGCTTCTCACAGAATCTAATATATTTGACCTAGTGTGAAGGTCGAAACTAGAGATTTTGGGTTTGTGATTCTTGTTTGTCATCGAAATGCTCTGGAGCATTTCTCTAGCAAAGTCACCATTTTTTATGCATTTTTTGCACACACCCCGTTGAAGGCAAGGACCCCCTCTTTTGCTTTTCTTTTCACTGGCTTGGTCCATGCTCATTTGTTTTTGTTCATTTGCCTTCAATTTTTGGCCTAGTGCTCAAAGTTCATGTGGAATCTTGATGTCTCCTTAGAGCCTTAGAAGTCCCCAAAAGTTTCATTCACTTAAGTCAACTTGTAGAATTTTTTATGCGAGTGGCTGCCATGCGAATGATGAGATCTCTTGCACCGGCATCGAACCCCCCAATCTCCACAGTCTAATTTTCTGTATTTTTCAAAATGGGTCAAATCATCAATAAATAGGTCTAGGCACTCTTCTTACCCATTTTCCCATGTGCTAAAATTGAAAAAACTCAAATTTACTAAGTTTTAAGGTTTTTCAAAAAAAATTATGCGGGCAGCTACCATGGGGATGCTAGGGTCTCTTGCACTGACGTCAATCCCCTCAACTTTCGTAGTCCAATTTTCCATGTTTTTCAAAATGGGTCAAATCATCAAGAAATAGGTCTAGGCACTCTTCCTACCTGTTTTACCATGTGCTAAAATTGAAAAAACTCAAATTTTCTAAGTTTTAAGGCTTTGCGGAAATTTTTATGTGAGCAACCGCTATGCAAATGTCAAGGTCTCTTGTGCCGACGTTGAACCCCCCCAACTTCGACAATCCAATTTTTTGCATTTTTCAAAATAAGTCAAATCATCAAGAAATAGGTATAGGTACTCTTCCTATGCATTTTCGCATGTACCAAAATGGATAAACTCAAAATTTCTTAAGCATTTAGGATTTGAGGAAATTCTATGCAAGTATGTTGATCAACGTTGGACCCTTCGACTTCTGAGGTTAGGTTTTCCGCAACTCAAGAAATGGGTGAAAACTTTAAGTATTAAACATTGAATGCCTTTAATATCCAAGTCTCCACATGCCTAAATAAGTTGGATTCAAAAATATTAAGTTTTGAAGCATTGTGGAAATTTTCATGTGGGTGGCTGCCATGCAGATGTCGGGGTCTCTCACGCCGTTTCACCAGTGTTGAACCCTTTGTCTTTTGTATTGCTCTGGCTCGCAAAAGTCAAATTCCCTCAAAAGTGGAAAATTTGTTCACCGGTGTTGAACCCTCTAGCTTCCACATTGCTCTGGCCAACAAAAGTCAAATTCCCTAAGAAGTGGAAAATTTGTTCACCGAAGCCAAACCCTCTAACTTCTGCATTACTCCGGCCTGCAAAAGTCAAATTCCCTCAAAAGTGGAAAATTCGTTCACCAATGCCGAACCCTCTGGCTTCCACATTTCTCCGGCCCTCAAAAGTGAAATTCCCTCAAAATTCAATTTCCCAAAAAGGAGAGTTTCTCGAAATGGAAACTTTCCTAAAAAGGAAAAATTTTGAAAATGGAAATTGTCCTTAAATGGAAAATTTTCCCAAAATGGAAATGCTCAAAAAAAAAAAAAAAAATGGAAATTTTTCCTAACATGCAAATTTTCCCATAATTGATTTTTTTTTCAAAATAGGAAAATTTCCAAAAATGGAAATTTTCTTAATGAACTGTAAATTGATAAATTTTAATATTTCTAAAGGTTTAAATCATGATATTTTATGACATAGGTGCTTCTTATGATGCTTGGAGGGATAAAGGATCGATTCAATGAAGGACCAACATATGAAACCGTACCATATAATGGAGGGAGGAGTAAACGAATTAAAAGGACAAGACAAACATGCATATGGATTCGTTCAATTTCACTATGGAAAATATCAATATTTAATGCAAATCTACATGAGAATCCATGCCTACCAACTAGAAAGGTGATTTTAAAGAGTACAGTAAAGGATGTTGTTTTCACTTCTCTAATAAGGAGTTGATCATTGAAATTGAGGAAGGGGATATTTGTTCTCTATGGGCCAAATTTGTAACAAAATTATCTGATTGGATGTAAATGAGGTTGTGACCATGATCATAGTGTTAACTAAACATGCTATATCCAAACAAATTTAAAGCCTATTTAATTACCTAAGTCATGATCCCAATAAGATATTCAATATCAACAAAGCGAAGAAGCCATTAAAACTAACATGCTAAAACACGAAAGCTTGAAAAACATCTATTATAAGATATTGAATCTTATCCTATTGGGGGAGTGGTGTTGCATTGATGTGGAATGGTGACCCTTTTCCAATCCCTTGGATAATATGAGCCTTTCCAATTGATTTTATTGATTAAAATCCATGGAAACTGATGAAAAAGATGAACAAAAATATGATAAATTCTAGATTAACATGATAGAAGGTAAGATGTTTGATGTAAATATATGAAAACCTATGATAAATGTATACAAGATTCAAAGATGCAAGCCCTAGATTCCAAAATATACTAAATGAATGCAAACTAAGTTATCATGGAAGTCATTGATGGATGCTAAGGTAAAAACGCATCAAAATTAATCTAAAATGCTATCAAATGTAAAACATGAATGCAAATGGGTGTGAGTTTCAACAACATAAGTTTTCTATCAAAAAATGGATCCCTATTCAATAGATGCAAAGTCTATTTATAGAATAGGGAATGAGAAAACAATGGTTAAGATTGAAAGAATCAATCAATGGTCAGGATGGAAAGAAAATGGAGGCATGGATCATGGATTCCCATCAAGGGTTGAGAATGCAAGTTGATATTTAAGCAAGGGCTCACAATCATTCAAAGAAGAACACTTTCAAAACTTGCTTAAGAAGTTTGTTGAAAGTTTGTTACAAAGAAGAATATTCCCTCTTTTGAATGAGTATAAAGGGAGAATATTCTCAAAGAATATTCTCATGCAAGAGGATGAGGAAAATTAGCATTTAGCAAATTAAAACAAAGTTTTAATGTTCAAAGGGAAGGAATATTCTATGAGAATATTCCATTTTGGAGGATGTGCATAGGAGGAATATTCTCAAGGAATACTCCCATGCAAGTGGGAGAGTTAGAATTAATTAGTAATTTGATAACTAAAACAAAGTGTCAATTAAGAAAATTGGAGGAATTTAGGATATCCATTAAATAATTAACTTATTTAATGAAAAAGGGATCAAAATGACATTTAATTAAATAATTAAGATTATTTAATTTAAATGAGAGGACTTATGCTGTTAAAATTAAATATTTTGATTTATCCAATTTAACAGGACAAATGGTTAACATGAAAGGGGGAGGAATTAACCTAATTAACTCAATTAGATTAATAGATGAAAATGATGTATTTAATTAAATAGGTAGGCTAATTTAATCAAATAAATGAAAAGAAGATGGGTTTTTAAGGCGAAATGATGTTAGTATATTGGATTCAAGTGTGCATATCATTCAGGAAATTTTTAAGTGTCTACAAAGGTATGTATTTCCAAAACTGTATGTACTTCAAATATTAAATATTGATGTACTATGGGCCCTTGAATCAAATTCAATCCTAGCCATTGATTTTAAATGTGATATCTATAAAAGGTTGGTGCCTGCTCACTTGTAAGGGGAGGCTTTTTAGGAGTTGTAGAAGCATTTAGTAAGTCAATTAGTGCTTAGGTTGTTGGTGTAAATAAAGTCTTGTACCTAGTCAATTCATTACTAGGGGACTTATTTACACATTTTAAGTTTACTTAGGTCCTAGGAAGGAATCTTTCTAGAAGGTGTTAGTTGTTATCTTATCTTTTGACTTGTAACACATGTGAACCTAGGTAAGTGTGATTAGTTGTCTCATGTCATATGATTAAGACACTTGTCATAATCCTATGACATCTTGCATCTCACCTTGGCTATATAACCAAGGGGTCTCTACTACATTGTAATCATCACATCATATCATTGAATCATATTGATAAGAATACTATTTATTCTTGTCACATTCCATTATCTCTTTTTGTGTTTTCCATTTGGTTTCAAGATTTTGGCAGCCATAGCCAATTCTAACATGGTATCAGAGCGGGATGGGTGGCATTGGAGAGTCCTTTTCTGAAGAGAGATACCAAATTTGGGGGTGTTCCATTTTTGACTCTTTATTAAAGGTTCAAATTAGAGCTTACTAGTGAAAATGTAATCTCACCATTGCGTCTGGAAGGTTCGAGAAATTTGTTTTTTCCTTTTGTTTCGTCCAAATTGGACATACGAGACCAAATCTATGAGGGTTTGAAGCTGAAATGTGGTTGCTAGATCCAGAAGGTAGCTGCAATTTTGGAGCATTTTGGGTCAAATCCAACCTTTCCATCATGTCTAAAAGGGACAAAAATCTTAAGATCGACTGTCAATTCGTTGAATTCAGAGCAGTTGCTCGGTGAGGCAAAAAAAAAATTCCCAAGGAGCCGTACGACCCCTAAGTCATCATTATTATAGGCCGATACGATTTTCCTACAAAAATAGTATTTTATTTTGTCTGAAGATTTTTTGAAATTTTTTTTGAAATTTTTTCATTTTTATCGATTAAATCTTTTACAAAAGATATGTATTGTAAAATAAAAAAAGGGGAAAAAATTAAAAGGTTCGCAGACCTTACAAGTCTGCAAACGCAACAGACTACTTGTGTACCGCAAAGGTACTGTTGTGCCCTCAGCACACACACCCCATTCAGAATGGGGACCCTCTCTTTCCTTTGCCTTGCCGAGTCATTATTTTTTCCATTGCCTCATTTTGCATACCCCCGGTTTGGTGTCCCAAATGGTCAGCGAGCCTCAAAGTATCATCTCAAGTCGACCATGTTTCATTCCCCTAAAATTTTCCAAGTTAGGTGCCTTCGTGGAGTTCCCTTAACAGTTTTCCTTTGCAAAAAATCCTTGGGGCCCTCTGGGTCCATCATAGCGGGTTTCCCTTGGTGGATTTCCTTGGTGCATTCGCTGTGTAAAAACATCTGGAAGGCTTCGGCCTTCCGTAGCTCAAAATCCACCATCCTAATCATTGTCTCTTCATGCTTTCAATGACTAAGTATAACCTATCATCCACGGTGCTCTTCAGGCCCGGTCTGTTAGATCTCCCTTCCTAGGTTTTTGCTACACATTTTCCCTTCCCAAGCAGTCATCCTTCACTGGAGTTCCGCCTACCGGACCCCAGGATCCTCTTCACCAATGGTTTTTCGCCTAACATTTCAAATGGCTATTAGCTCACAGCCTTCTGATCTCTAGGTTTCGAACCCCTCGTGGCTGTTTTCAAATTTTAAACTCACCAAATTCCTGGCCGCCGTACACTCATTTATTGAGGGCATTTAATGCCTTTAAAATCTATAAATAGGCCAATTTGACCTGTCATTTTCACATGTCAGGACAGCCAGAGCAATCAGAGTGATCCAGAGAAAACTTCGCGCACCGCCCTCGAGCTCATAGCCTTCCATCACCGGTCCTTAGCATTTGTTGGTGGATTCATCATCTTTATTCATTGGGTTCTACTGATAGGTTTGTTGTCTACCCCTAATATTATGTTTCCTTTGATTTTGAGGAGAAATAATGCTTAAAAGGGATGAAAATGTATGCACTAGGTTAAGAAAAAGGAGGCATTTAAAACCCAAGAAGTCAAATCTTCAAAAAACCCTCATAATCTCCCATACATCGAGCATGAAACTTCACCTCCTCGATTTCGTTCCTCGGGCATAGTGCCAATGCTCTCTAGGCCCGGGACTTTCCTTTGCCACCATCAAAACATGAAAACTGGAGACAATTTCAAATAGTGAAGTACCCTCTCGGGTTTGCCATTTTAGATCATCCCTACCTTTCTGCCATTTGAACTTTATAACACTTGAACTCACTAACTCCTACCATGATCTCCAGGTCCGTTCCTACGGGATTCAGTCCCCGAGACGTTGTCCATCATTTTCCTTCCCAAATGGAATTCTTGCTTCGTATGTCCATCCTTTGGACTCCGCTCCTTTGTCTGTCACTCAATTTGGAAGTTGAAATTGCCACATCCTAAACGTACTTTGGGTCCTGGTCTGCGGACTTTTGTGTGCGAACCACCGTTATGACACCACTGTTTTGAATGACTTTTAAGAGGCTATTTTCCAGCCTCTAGGCACCGATCATCTTTCGGCCACGTGAATAAAACAATAAAACTTAAGTGTCCCAACCTTTGCTGGGTCCCCTATGTCAAACTTCTGTCATTGGGAATCCATCCCATCTTGGCTGTTGTTAAAGGGAAACCTGTCTTCACCTTCCCAACCTCCAAGAACCGGTACTCCGATTGCTGATGGAACTTAATAATGAAAATGTATAGGCTAGACCCTCTGTCGAGCCTACGCCATCAGACATCTTTCGAAGAACTTCTGCTTGCTGCCTGCCATTTCCAAATGCCAAACCTCAGGTGGCTCCCTACCATCTCTGACCTGAAACACTTAAACGATCAAGAGTTGTGTTGACTGCCTTTCAAACTCACGGGTCTCGGCTGGCGGAATTTTTCCCCTAGAACGTCACCTCACCATGGCTCTCCTAATGGAAAACCCTGGACGACCTTCCCTCCTCTTGACTCTGATCACCTAGAAGATGACCCAAATGCCTCCTCATCTGAAAATGAGCTTTGAACCACATATTGAAATTGGATTCTCTTCTCCATGGACCTTTCAAATTGGCTAAATCTGAAGATGGAAGAAACCATACAGATTTCCTTGCCTTGCTCGCCCTTTCAAAAAGGCCATCCTGGCAGGGAAGTTCGACCCCTGGGGCCCCGACCATCCAAATTCCCTCTTGTGAGCTGTTAAATGACAATTTTGACTAAATTTTATATTTTTGAATGATGAATTATCCAATCTAATATTGTTTTGTAGGGATTTAACTAACTTTTATGTGTTTTCATGATCAAATATGATCACCTCTCTGTTGCCTGCATAATATATGGAATTAGGTGCAGGACCTTCGGGAGCGGCTGCAGAAAAGGACAAGGGAAATAAAATAGGAAAAGCTCCTCGTGGAAAGGAAGACAAAGACCAAATGAAATACCAGTTCTAGGGGAAACCATTGTAATCTAAAATCACCATAGATTGGAAGGAGGTCTCTGACACCAATATAGGGCATATGGACATTGATGAATTCATACAAAGAGTCATGATCATCCCTAAGATGGAAAATGCAAGATTGATCAAAGGCTATAGGATAGCCAAAGTTGTAGGTTTTCCTCCCGCTCTTGTTGCCCCCGAACTAGTAATGGCTTGCAAGGAGGCATACCAACCAGAAAACAGAACAATAGTGGAAAAGGATGGAAATGTGTTAGCTGACATGTCACCCCAAGAAATAACTAAGACTTTTCATATCCCTACCTTTGGGGAGATGAAACTGCCAACCATTAAAGAATGCAAGGAAATGTGGGACGAAGACCCAATTAAATGTAAGAAACTTATAAATAAGCATTGGCTCAAGGAGAAGAGGGTAGTGCTGCAAAGGTTCCCTAGGAGCTCTTTCACAGTGACTTCTATGAATACTATCATGATCTACTAACCCTATTGAGTAGAGTAATGGGCCTTCCTACTGCAGCCTACTTTCAAGAATGGATGGTCTACTTTGTCTAACAAATTCTCTGTGGAGAAGAGGTTACCACATTCTACTAGGGATGGATAATAAGCGATTTCTTTTAAGAGCAGTTCATGGCTGTCAAAAATATCTACTCTTTCTACATGACATCCTACCTGCTCTATTCCTTGGTCAAATGAAGGCATATGTGGTTTATTCAAAGCTCTGAATGAAGAACAAGGTAGGGAGCTGAAATTCTATGATAGGTACCTTTAGTTGCAATACAAGAACTACAAGAAGGATTACTGCAGAGTAAATGACACTTTTATAGCTCATATCATCAAATTTCTCGAGGGTGATTTTAAGAGGAGAGTCTCCCATAGTGCTCAGGATTTCCTCAAACAATATTCTTTCTTGTTTATTCAGTACTCGATGTTTACATACATTCATACTCAAGGATTCTTAGAAAGACCGAACAAGTTGCCTCGGTATCCCAATGACCAGATAGTGCTACTAAAGCTTTCTTGGAAGCTACAACATGTTCACACCCTCTTAAGAAGCAAACATCTAGCAGGGATTTCTTATCCCCTTTCTTTCGGCCAGGGGATGTATGAGCTCCATACCTCCTAGTGTGCCCAAAACTCAGAAAAGGAATTGGCCGAGTATAATTTCAGACTCCACATGGCTCAGCCACGGATGGATCCCTATGGCCACATTAGGAAGGAACTTGGACAAAAATACACTAATCTTCATAGCGTTGAATATTTTTGGGTCAATTGTAAGGATGACTATGAGGTGCGGATGACCGCATATTTTGTGAAAAGGGTAAACTTTTTCCCGGTGCTTGATCAGGTAGAAGAATATGAGAACACAGTGATAGACCCCCGATATAATGTAGTTGTCAATCTGCCACTACTGCTAATCGATTGGGATGAGCAAGAGGTCAATGACCTCGAAATTCTGAACAAGCCCATTGATGCTCGTATAAAAGAATGGATTGATGGGAAAGTTTCCCTATTGAAGCAACATGGGGTCGTCCTGACTTATGAAGGGCTCGAAAGTGAGCCAAGAAGAATAAATGGTGGTGTAGCTACTGTATCAATAGGAGAAACTTTGAAGTCCCCTCCACTCACTCACTCAAGGAAAAGGAAGGAGATTGACGATCAACAGTCCAATCCAAAAGTGTATGCTAGAAATTCCTTTGAAGGTGAGCCTTCCAAGAGACATAAGAAATCGGGCAGTGTCACTAAAATGCCTATTATACAAGAAGATCCACACCATGAGGGAGAGGATATGGAGGCTGATCAACCCAAGTCCCCACTAGCTGCCTCCACTACTGTTGCTCTTCAACTAGCTTCTCAAGCCATGGTGGCTACCTCCCCACTTGCGGTGGACATCTCGTTCCACCTTGCCTCTTCTTCGTCAACTAGACCCATCGCGGTGGTTGATTCTTCTTCAAGAACCACCTCTCCACTTTCTTCTGCTTCCATGTCACCCACCATGTCCTTTCCATTGGAGACAACAACAATACTTATACCGACACTCTCACTTCTAGAAGCATTCTCAAGGCATATGCAGAGTGTCCCCTTCGACATTTCTGAAGTGTTGATGAATCCAACCATCCAGGCTTCCCTAGCACAGGTTCTTTCCAGTGTTCCTGTCACAAAGCCTCCAACTGAACCACCAGAGATGAAAGCTACAATGGAAATATCTAAGGAGTTGGAGAGACAGGAGAGGGAAGCCACAAAGGAATTGGAGGAGGAAGCAAACGACTACCATGAACATCCAAAGCACCAACATCTACAAATTGATAAGGTAGTTCGAGAAGGAGAGGAGATAGAGTCTTCTAAGAGTGATGAAGAAAGTGATGCAAGCACTAAACGCATTGTACAAACATTTGATGTCAATTTTGAGGAAGAACTGGCACGACAACTGAAAGATGTTGGGGAAGAAATGGAAAGACCACCTTCTAGGAAAGGAGGGAAAGAAGATGAAAAAATGGAAGATAGTACTGAAATTCCAACTGGTGAACAAAAATAAGGCCTCAAGCATGGCGAAGAGATGCCTCTCCTGAAAGTGTAGAATGAACAAGAGAGGGAGGAACACAAGGATGTGCCACCTCCATGCGAGGAAAAGAAAGATAAAGAAGATAAGTTGCAAGAAGAGGCTGAAACCCACAAGGATCTAGATACTGAGCAGCCCGAGGGGCATGAGCATGAAGAAGAAAAGAAAGAAAGAGATACTGAAGGGGATGACAGCCCTAAGGATTTCCTACCCACTAAATCCCCCATCAAATGCATAGTTTTCATCCAGGAATCTGATGAGGAAAAGGAAGATACAAGGACAGAGCAAGAGGCTCCTAGTGACAAAGAGATTGAAGTCAGGAAAGATGAAAAGGAAGGTGACCATGAATCACCTAAGGAAAATTCCTTAATGCTTGATTGGCTGGAAAGACAACAGGAGAAGAAATCTCCTGCCCCGAAGGATCCAATAACAAGATTGGGGGCCATATTTTCCCGAGCTTAGATCAGCACTAATAAGGAGAAGAAGCCAAAAGTTAGATCAAAGGTGACAATGGATGCCTATGGATCTAGAATAGCGCAAGTAGCTATGCCAGTGGTGGGAGAAGAAGGAATAAAATACAATGTCTCCACCATTCACCTGGGAACTGCTTCAAGAGAAAATAATGTGGATCATCTTCAGGAGTCTATTGCCATGGTAGTGCACTTGATACAACAAGATAAGATCTCCAAGGATGAGCTCAAAGCACAACTAGCTAACTTGATGACGTATGTCCAACAATGGTCATCACCAGAAGAAAAACCTATGACATCTTCGGCCCTATTGTTGCAATTGTTGTCTAAGGAACAAGTAGATAAGCTCGAGAAAAGGAAGAACTTAGCTAAGACCACGAAAGATTAGTTTTGACAAGTCCTATGTGTTGGAAACATGGGCATCGGTCGTGCTATTAGGACAAAAAACAAGTTCTTGGAGGTGAAAAAGTCTCTTGAAGGAACGAGGAAATTATGTACGAACTTCCCGAGGATATACAAGTCTACTTACCCAAAAATCGAAGTCATCCTCAAGTTGCCAAATAAAACTTGGGAAAAGGAGCTTGCATTCAAGGAGGATGATCATTAGTTCGTGGAAATGTGGAAGCTGTATTTCACAAACCGAATGGAAATATTGGAGCAAGTACTCTACAAGGTGGATCCCGATATTGATTGGGCCAAGGATATTAGGGCATATTGCATTCAATATCTAAAGCTAATGACGGGGTATGATATGATCGTCGTTCAAATTGATCTGGAAAAGGTAAAGTTGCATTTCCGTAAGATGGAAGATGGAATGTTGGGTAAGGTTACTACAGACTTCTTGATTTTTGCTACCCGATCCCTCGCCCAATTTGAGAAATTCAGAGACCACACTACCAAATATGATGAAGACTGTGAAAAACTCACCGACCGGCCCAAGCAATGGAGTTACCAAGTGCTACAATATGAGATTATGGAGGTTGATAAGCTCCAACCGTTGATCCTAAAGTTCATGGAGTATGCTACTTTGAAGAAGAAAGAGGGGAACCCTATTATTGATGATGAACTCCTTACAGAATAGTTGTAGTAAAGGCAATCAACAAAAAGACAAAATGTTGCAGTGCTGCCACTAGAAGACAAAATAGGGAAAATGACAAGAAATGTATTTTAAAATGTAATATATTTGGGGGTAGGTGGAACCCTAGTTTGTAGTCAATCTTGGCCATTCATTCTAATTTTTGGACACCTCTCATTTTCAAGGGAGATTGAGTTGTTGTAATGACTTGCTGCAGAAATTTTAATAGAAATAAATTGACTTTGGTGGATTTATGAGTTTCTTTGCATGTTTCATGATTCATCTCCCATAGTTAGATGATTTAGTTAGATTTACTTTTTTTGTTCTTCATAGTCTTATATTGCTTTGATAGATTTGGTGGTGTCATTCAATGATTGTGTAAATTTTTGATGTGTTGATGTCTTTCTTGTCCATACTTTTTGTTGTTTGTTGATGGTAGACAACTGTACAAAGTTAGTCTAGACTTCAAATTGAAATCTGCCCCAGATTTTTATCTTTTTTCATGCATGTTTGTGGTGAATTAATGGTAAATAATTTGCATCCCTTAGAAGATAGCACAAATTTCATGATACTGTGATTTTCTGGTTAAGTGAAATTTTATTTGAAGGAAGTTGTTCATAGTAGAACCCTCCATGATCACTGTTCATAGTTAGTTTCAGACCTAGGAACCTCTTCTCTTCCCCCCCCTTTTATTTTTTTAATAAGTGACCTATGCTAAGGTTCATTGTGCATTGTAAAGCTAAATCTCAAGATAAAACATGAGTTTATGATTTCTGTCCGAACCTGCAACAAACTATACTCTGACTTCCTATCTTAAAAACTTTGTTTCAAGATTCATTTTGCATTCAGTTACGTAAGTTTTCCCTGTGATTACTAGCAAAACCACATCAAACATCACCTGAGAAATTTCATGCAAGTCATGACCTAACACCTAAGAGACCTTGGGGTGATTTTCAACAACTTATTGTTGGAGATTTCCTTTCAAGAGAGGTGATGCACCTATGCATTACCTATGTTGAGAAAGTGCTTAAAACACCCATCAACAAAACTAGCGCTAGAAGGAGGGCCAAGTGAATTTGGATTGAATTGGATCATTCTCCCATGAAATATTTCAAAGAGTTTTAAGATATACACCCAGCAAAGGGTAATTTCAAGAGTTGCAGCCCCCCACAAGGGCTAAATGAACTAAGGGAAGGGATGCTACCTCTTCCTCTTCTTCCATCTCACCCACTTCCCTTCCACCTTCACCTTCCACCACCTTTCATCCATCCTCCACTCAGCCACTCCAAAATTCCTTTGATCCTCATCCTTCCAGCAGCCAGGGAGTGACCTCTTCCCCTACCCTCCAAATCTAGGGCACAATCCCAACTGTTGTTGCCTCAATGGAGCCCCAAATTACTGCTCCCCGATAGCAAGTACTGCCTCCACCTCCTCTCATGGATTGGTTGGTGCAAAATCCTTCTATGTTGCACTTCAATGCTTATCATGATATGCCCAAGAATCCAGAGAGCTTCTACACAAATTTCAATCCTAGTGATCCACAAAGGACGACGGAGGAACACATCAAGATATTTGAAACATCGATCAAAGATATGTAGATTGATCATGAGGACATCGGGTGCCGCCTCTTTCCATACTCATTGGGAGATGAAGCTTTTTATTGGTATATCAATTTTCTGAGGGGCTCCATTACTTCATGGGACCTCATGATGAATGCTTTCCTACAGAAATACAAAATTCTGATTAGTCCTTCAGAGTTGTACCGATAGTTTATGTTCATCTGTAGGGAAATTAATGAACTAATTTGCTCCTTCAATGATCACTTCTATTGCGCCTTTATGAGACTTTAGGATCCATATGTACAAAATGATGTCATGGCCATGCCCATCTACTATGCAGCATTAGATTATCTCATGTTGGCATTGGTAAAAAGGATGTGCCCGCCGCTCACCACGCTAGTGATTTCCTATGCAGAAGCTATCATCGCTAGTGTAGATTTGGGGCGGAACATTTTTGGTCCATTGCCCTCTTTGGGTCTAGTGGCTCATCCAATTTAGGTTCAAGGGCTTAACCAAGCATTAGCTCATCAGACACCTCTTATGAATCAGGTGCCTCAACTGTCCATCATCCCACACCCTGGATAGTCGATGAATCATGCACCTCCCATGCCTTCTTACTTCATCCTCAACAACAACAGACTTTCCCTAAGGCTCCCCAACAATAGCAGGTGTACTCTCAACAACCTCAAGCACCTTTATACCTGCTAGGACCAAAATTCCCTCCAACACATCAAAATCAGCCGGTGACCCCACCTATTTTTCTTCAAAATCAAGTATCACAATCGAGCAACACCGAGAAGGACCGACTCGAGGAGCTGACTGAGATGATACAGAAAATGTCTACGAAGATGACGCACCTGAGGAATTAGGATAATCAATTGTAGGCCTCCCAGTACAACCTCCAGGCTAATCTTAATTGAGATAGCCAAGATAACAGAGATGGTAGGGATAACCATGAAGCAAGCACCTCTTCTGGACAGAATTATGATAGAGGGAAGAATTCAAATCAGAACTTCGAGAGAAGGCCTTCCTAGAGGAAAAACCAAATGTGGAACACAAGGCCCAACAATGGAGGTGCTCCTACTCCTCTTGATCATCTCACTAACAATGAGAAGATGACTAGTGGGGTATACCTTGCCAAAGCAGCCTTGCCCGGATCGTGTGGGATTCACAAGACAAGCAGACACTCTAAGTTGGATTGTCCTAAATTCCAGACAGCCATGAAAATATTTCAAGTGGAGGTCCAAAATACTGTTAACAATGCTAGTTGTAGGGACATTCTCCCATTTGAGCCTTATGACTCCTCCTGTCTCATAGTCAACCAAGCTCCTTTTCCCCAGAGCAACTGCAATGAGCCCAAGATTGACACTGCCCCCAGTAAGAATGAAGAAACCTTGTCTCATATTTTTGATTCAGTAGACAATGGTTTGGTAGATGAGGAAGAACCATATGTAGATGAGGTTCACAAGTTCCACCAAAGAACAACCCCCTACTACCTTAGGAATAGACAGGCGGGTGGACCTTTCATGACTTCAACCCCATCGAATAATTTTAGTACCCCACTTGACCCCAATGCCAACAATAATCCTGGGCTTCCCCATGTTCCCACTCAATACATCAGCAAGGATAGGCCACAAAATCAATCACAAAATCATACTCAAGGCTAATCCCAAAACTAGTCAAGTCAAACAAAATCCCAACCTTCTAGCTCCATCATAGGATGAGCCTTTGACTCTGAGATCAAACAAATGGGTGAATATGTAGCAGAAGAGTTCAAGAAGGTAAGGATTAGCCTATTTTTCTTTGAATTACTTAAAGTCCCTACTGTAAGGCATGCATTCTTTAGGTTAATTAATGGAACCCCTTCCTCTAAAGCAAAACAAGAAACATCAGCCAAAAGGGTCACCTTTGAAGAACCTAGGCAGGAACCCGTAATCTAGGATGTCATTGGGAAAAAGAAGGATGTTCCCTCCAATCATTCTATGGGTAAGCAGTGCACAAAATAATCTGATCAAAACAACAAGAAGATCTCCAAGGATCAACCCTCTAGACAGACTAAGGATAGGATTGGTGATAAGAACAAAGTTCAAGTAGCTCAAGTGGACATGCCTATGGACCTCTTCCAAGGAAAGTTGGAAACACCACCCTTCCTCACCACCATCCGGATATTTAGGAAGAATTTGCACAATTATCTAATTGACTTCGGAGCCTCTGTTAATTTCATGCCTCTGGCAGTATGAAAATCTCTTGGGATTACCCCCACACCTTCAAGAAAAAAGGTGACTCAGCTAGACAAGGCAAAGATTAAAATTGTGGGAGAGATGAATTGGATCCTAATGTAGATTGTTGCGGACCCAAGGGTGCAATAGGTCATTGACATCTAGGTTACAGATATTCCCGACTCATATGGAATAATTTTGGGACAGGACTTCACTCGTGCATTGAATGGATATGTTGCTACATAGTTTTCTCACCTGTGGCTACCATGGAAGGGGTTGCCCAATTAGATCCATATCGATCAGGAGCCACACATGAAATTCATGATTACAGAATACAACAAATTGAATGAGGTATTGTTTGTTAAAAATAAATTGGGGAACTACTGTCCATTTGTTTATCAAGAAGAGGCAGAGATTCAAGAAGAAGGGATGGTTGTCGAGGTCCTCTTGGTGCAGTGCAACCCTCCAGTTGATTTATCCCATACACCTCAGAGCACATAAATGATAGTAGAAGTCGATGAAGAGGAATATCTAGAAGATGACACTTTGGGATTGTTGGATAGATTTTGAGAGTTTATGGAAAAGTGTGTGCAAGATCAACTTAGCCTGGGTGCCCGAATGGATTTTTGGGATCTCTTGCTACCAAATTGGTGCAGAATTCACAACACAGCCCACTCTGAGTTTGAATGTTGCTTGTGTAAAACAAAAATAGAGCGTGCCAAAGGATCAGCTGTCCCTTAGAAAGAAATACCAAAGGAAATTCCAGCAGAATTGCTTGCTACTAATCACACTAAATTGACACATTCCCCAAAGGCTACGGAGGCAACCACCCAACCAAAAGGAAATGACATCCTGATTGGACCAGGCATCAAGGAAATGACATCCTGATTGGACCGGGAGTCAAGGAGCTTTCCAAGTTTTGGACGCTTCGATTCGATGTATCTAAGTCAAAGTAAGGAGTTGGTGTTGGATTCGAACTCATCATCCCAACAAGTAAGACCTTTCTCGCTACCCCTAGGCTATAGTTTTATTGCACTAACAACGTAGCCAAGTATGAAGCTCTAGTACATGGTCTTTTTATGGCCTTAAAGAAAAATGTCAAGATATTGCAAGTTTTTGGTGATTCTAAGCTGGTAATCAAGCAAGTTAGAAAATTGTACTCCTGCCATGACAGAAGACTAGCTAACTATAGACATAGGGTTTGGGATCTTCTAGAGGGTTTAGATGCTTTTAATATCCAACTGATCCCACGCTCTTAGAATCATACCACCAATGCTTTGTCTCAAGCAGCCAACACACTGCAGCCACTTTCCATTTTGAGCCTCAAACGCTTCACAGTTGAGTTGACATCCACCCCATCTGTTCTAGATAATGTCACTCACTTTCAGGTCTTTAATGATGATAAGCACATCCTCGAGTTCATCACGAGCTTTGATGTCTTTTCCACCCAAATTATAGATGAGGTTGATCCAAAAGAAGTTGAATTAGACATAAAAGGAGTTATCAACCTCAAGACTAACACAATTCCTAGAGGTATGGTTCAGCTAAAGCGTATATTTGATTTGGATTAGATTAGAGACCAAGACCAACAAGAAAATAAGGAATCCATCAACAATTAATGTGACGTCCATAACCTTAGAATAGCTAAGGAAATCAAAAATATTTTTATTGGCAAGGTGTGTACTACAAAAGAAAAGAAAGGGATCATTGATGCTCTTCAAAAGTATCACAATGTGGTGGCATGGAGTTACGAAGATCTAAAAGCTTATGATACTTCTATCATAACTCACACCATTCCCCTCAAGCTAGACATGAAGCCCTTTCGACAAAGGAAGCATCCCATCAACACCTTGTTGGAACCAATAATTTACAAAGAAGTGTGGAAACTACTTTCAACAATAATTATCTTTCTAGTTTGGCACTCTACATGGGTGACCAACTTGGTCCCAATTAGGAAAAATAATAGAGAAATTAGATTGTGTGTGGACTTCCATAGTTTGAATCAAGCCTCAAAAAAGGATAATTACCTGTTGCCTTCATTGGATGAGGTATTGCATATTGTTAATGGTTCACAAATGATGCCCTTTCTCGATGGCTATTCTGGGTACAATCGAGTGATGGTGCAATATGAGGACCACTACAAGACAACGTTCACCACCAAGTGGGGAACCTTTACTTACAGGAGAATGCCCTTCGGGCTCATTAATGTTGGTGCCAAATTTCAACACACTATGGAAATTTCCTTCAAAGACTTAATTGGGAAGTGCATAATCATCTATATGGATGATTTAACTGTATTTTCAAAGAAGTGGAGTGACCACATCTCAAATTTATGCAAAGTGTTTCAAAGGTGTCAGAATTTGAAGTATCTCTTAACATGAAGAAGTGTATCTTCAGGGTAACTAAAGGAAGGTTGCTTAGACACATCATTTCAAAGCGAGGGATATCCATAGACCCTGAAGACATCCAATCTCTACTAAGGATTTTGATGCCTGATAGCAAGAAAGAGCTCAAATCTTTCTTTGAAAAGATCAACTTCGTGAGGAATTTTATTATAGGCTTTGCTGAAATTGTCAAGCTGCTCAACACCATGCTCAAGCAAGATGCCAAGATTGAGTGGACTCTCGAAGCGAAGCAGGCCTTTGAAGAAATTAAACAAGCAATTGCTAAAGCACCAATGCTAGTCATTCCAGACTATCTAAATCCTTTCTACATCTATTTGTTCGCTTCAGATCACTCATGTGCCAACATTTCGACTCAAAAAGATGATGAGGGGAATTAGCATCTAATCACCTTCATGAGTTCCCCTTAGAAATATGTTGAGCTACGTTACCATAACATAGAAAAACAAGCATATGCCCTTGTTAGAGGGGTGAAGAAATTTTGACATTATATCTTGTGCAATAAGGTGTTTTCCATAGTTCTAGACCTAGTCATGAAGACATTGCTTATGCAAAATGAGTTGGGAGAGCAAAGAGAAAAGTGGGTTACATTTCTATAGGAATACGACATGGAGATTCAACCCATGAAGTTAGTGAAAGGAAAAGAACTTACCCAAATGTTTGTTGAAGCAGCAGCGGATGCAGGGCCTAAACTCATAGTGCAGCAATATCAACTTGAAGACGTTTCCCCAAGGGAATGGTATGAATTCGTTATTTACTATTTGTTGAATCACAAATTCCCACCCCACCTATAGGGAATTCAAAAGTGTGCCCTTAGGCTGAAGAGCATCAACTACATGTTGCAAGGCTCCATTTTATATAAAAGGAATCATGAAGGTATCTACCTGAGATACCTTGGAAAAGAAGAAGTAGATCGAGTCCTAAAGGAGTTTCATGACAAGTTCAACACTAGTCACGGATTTGGTCCGTCTACAACACATCAAATATTAAGAGAATGATATTATTGGCCAACATTATTCAAGGATGCTCATAGTCATGTTTGCTTATGCCACACATGCCAAACAACTGCTACCAAGAAAAAGAATGTTGTTCCGCTGCAACCCATTTTGGAGGTGAGGTCACTAGCACAATGGGGACTTCACTTCATTGGTCTGATAAGCCCTCCATCATCCACATGACACAGGTATATTTTAACTACTTCCGATTATTGCACTAGATGGACAAAAGCAATTGCATGTAAGCAATGCACAATTGAGGTAGTTACAAATTTTCTAGAAATTTTTATTCTAAATCGCTTTGATTTTCCTTATGCTTTGGTGTGTGATAATGGACCTGCATTTTCTTCATTGAAATTTTCTAGTTGGGCTTTCGACTATGGAATTTCCCTTAAATTCTCATCAAACTACTACCCTCAAGGAAATGGTCTTGCAGAATCCACAAACAAGAATCTGATCACCGTAATTAAGAAACTACTTGATAGGAATCCCAAGGACTGGCATGCCCAACTCCACTTCCTCCTCTGGGTAGATCATACCTGTCACAAAGCTACCCTTGGCGATTCCCCATTCCACCTTGTTTATGGCTTAGAGCCTATCTTTCCAATACACATGAAAATTCCCACCCTCTAGTTTATCAATGAATTTTACGAAGGAGGGGATCGTAGAGACGCTCGGTTAGTTGAGCTCTTGCACTTAGAAGAAGTACGAGATCGCGTAATAGAAATTTTTTCCAAACATTAGGGCATAGCCAAGAGATGATTTTATCGTCATGCCAAAATCAAGGCCTTTAGAATTGTCGATATGGTTCTATGTTGGGACAAGGCCCACGAAAAGAAAGGGGGACATAACAAATTTGACAAGCTTTGGCTTGACCCCTTTCAAATAGTTGAAATTCTAGGAGACAATACTTTCCAATTAAAAACCTTGACTAGTGAGGACGTCACATTGCCTGTCAATGGGAAAAACTTAAAGCATTACTTCCAAGTCTGAGCTCTTTTTGAGCTTTTTCTATAAATATTTGTGCATAGGTTAGAGTAGGTTGCTTTGGTTTGCTTTTGTTTCATTGTTTCACACTACTTTGTTTTGCTCATCTCTCAACCATTTTGTTTTGATGAGGGGCTCTTCGTTGCTGATGCAGTGGTCATGCGTGTTCAATGAATGGTTCACTTTGTTGTCCACCCTTAGTGTTCTTTGGTTGAATATTCATTCTCAATTTTTGCTCCCTGATAGCTACCTAAGAATGACTTCCTTGTTTGAACTCTGCTTTAGAACTTGACCCTTGGTTGAATCTTTTCACATTCATCTTGAATCCTACACTGAAAACACATATTAATTATTTCCAAAGGGCTTGTGCAGCAGTTGTTATGATGAATTCACGAGCAAGAAACTCTTAAGTCCGCTCCAATGACCACTGTAGTTCTCAAACCCATCATAGGCTTCAGTGCTTACATAGTTGAGCAAAAGGATAAAGTGTGTAAAGAAATATCAAAAGAAAGAAAGACATGAAAATTCTAAAATCAAGCAACCGTATGGGTGTGCGAATAACTCTACCGGGGCTATGGACGTCTAGCTGGCAGTAGAGCAATATTCTTAGGGCCACAACGACAACTCCATCGGAGCTATAGATGTCTGACTAGCAATGGGGCAATGTCCAGGTTACTTTTGGTGTTGGATGATTTATGTAGCTTGCTCAGTCTGATTAATCACTATCTGTCACAATTTTTGAGGGAAGGAAGGAATTCACTAGATACGCACACTTCTGAGATGTTTTGTAAGTTGATTCAACTAAGGACCTTGTTCTCCTAGTTCACTTTTAGATGTTGGGCCTTGGTCTGCAAAACCAACACTAGTACACAAACAACAATATATGACTAAATAAACTCCTAAAAATTGCATATAAATGACTAACTTTAGTCACGTGACTATTAGTGGTTTATTTGTAGTCATTTATAACACCACTAAATTTATGACTAAACAATTTTAGTCATTTATTTAGTCATTGATTTTAGTCATTAATTTGGTCATTGATTTGGTCATTGATTTAGTCATTAATTTAGTCATTTATATGCAATTTTTAGTCATTAATTTATTCATGGTAGTGATCTATTTAGTCATATATTTAGTCATTAATTTAGTCATATATTTAGTTATTACTTTAGTCATATATTTAGTCATTAATTTAGTCATATATTTAGTCATTACTTTAGTCATATATTTAGTCATTAATTTAGTCATTAATTTAGTCATATATTTAGTAATTAATTTAGTCATTACTTTAGTCATTAATTTATTCATTACTTTAGTCATATATTTAGTCATTTTTATTTACTGGTTTCTATTAATTGGTAGTAAATATAGTCATAAAATGAATAATTTATTAAATACCATAAATTTTATAATGCAAAACTAACATAATATTAAACTTGAACTAAAACATAAAAGCAAATAAAAATATTACATATATGAACAAGCTACAATATGCTAGAATTAAAAGATTGATTCAACATCATGATAAATAAAGGTAATCTGCAATAAATAATTTAATACAAATATATATATATATTATATATCAAGTTACAATATGTCAAAGTTGTGTAAGAGTATATATGTAAATATAATGAAAAATGTCAACGTTGTCTAAGAGTTTCCAACTCTTTCAAATACACCATGATAATTAAGATCCATGAACACATTCAAAATACTGCATAAAGCAGTGAGCCAAGATGTCTAACATTAACTAGTACATGATAAACATGTTCAACTATGTCATTTTTTGAAAATATTTTTGTGGCCACCGTGTGAAGGTTCCCTCTTTCTCTTTACGAACAACTTCATCTATTTTGTCTTCATAAACAAGGGGTATGTTACTTATGACCTTTAAAATATTTACATTTGCATCTCCTATTCCTTTCAAGTTGAATCCGTGCATAATAGATAGGGAGTGAATTCACCCAATGCCCGCAACATCACCATCAAATGGATCCAACACCCTAACTTTATCCCCTTTTTTGAGTTTATCATTAATAAATTTCTACAAAAAGAAAAAAAATAACACATTATATTAGATAGGTAATGATTACCCTTGTTTGCATAATAAAACAACCATTACTTACTTAAATAGTACTTGCATGTGTGTGTTAAAATAATTGCAAAAGGAAATTTTCAAAAATAATTGCAATGATCTAATTTACTAAAAAACCAACACTCATAGCAATGCTTACAATGTTACTATTAGCTTCATGCTAATTAGATACAAAGGCCACAAGTATAAAAATTGCATTACCATGCACACATACCAGACACATAAGGTTATGACAACACTATTACACATAAAAAGGTAGCTAATGCACAAAAACAAAGAATGCAATATGAGAGCACTAGTACTATTGCTGCAAGGTGAAGGTGAAATACATTGGGATGTACAAAACTAGTGGCATTAAAGCTCTGAAACATAACCCCATGCAGTCAACATAACCCTGTCAATGATGACATATAAAAGAAGAATAAAGAACAAAATGTAGTAAGGCAACATGTGACAGCCATTAAGAGCAATCATTGAGGAAACAATACAGTCTTTTTTTGTGGCTTTTGTAGCAGCAGTAAAGGAGTAACAACTAAGGTTGGATGTAGAGGTCAGATAAATAATAGAGAAAAATCCTTTCATTGTTAGAAAATAGTGTAAGAGTATGCAAAAATAAGTCAGGAATGGTGTCCAATGAACAAGTACCAGTAGCAGTGAGTTTAGTGCAAGGGCGGTGAGTTTTATGGCTGTAACAATGAGTTTAATGGATCAAGTAGAAAATATCATTATTAAACAGTAAGAAGAAATTAAGAGAAAGTGGCAAGAATATCAAAAGAAACTTTTTTTTAATAACAACCATAATGAAGAGTTAACAACAGATCCATGAAGGAAAGAACAACAGGTATCATCCAATGAAAGAAACAACACGCTAAGTTCAAGATGTTGACAAGGTCAATTACACTGGCCTAAAACATAGTCAAGCATCATAAAGTATTGAAGTGCCAGCAATCCCCACTGAAAAGTGACAAAGTAGGTACAATGATTGTTCTACGGGTTACATTCAATGTTTTAGTTGTCTATTCATGATTCTATAAGCTTATTCACTATTTGGGATCATAATAGTCATTAATACATGAAGGGTTTCAGAATCAAGGAAAAGTAACGTTTCATAGCACTCACCTCAAGTTCAGCACTAGTGGTACTATCAATATCATGCATATACTCCTCAAATTCAGCATAATCATTGTCAACATTGTCCTGAAGTTGTGTATCTTTGCAGAGAGCTCTATTGACAGGGTCTTTTCCTTTTTGTTTTGCATTCATATAATTACCCTGTATGTGTTTTAATCATCATGAAAAGTTAATATAAGTCAAGTAAAGAATGCAAAAGCTATTAATTTTTGTCCACCACAACTATTATACTACCTCAACTTCAACACAACTATGATTGGCATCAATGCGTTCTTATTTTTGTGCTACTTTGATAAAATTGTTGTGCATGTAGTTTAACCATCAAGTAAAAAAATATATCCAGATGAGTAATTCATGTAAAAAATAGTCAACAAAGTCTTTCCAAGCATAAAAGTCACAATAAGTGGAATGGGTGAAAAACCTTTTTTTTAGACCTGTTTCAGCAATTTGACTACAAAATGCACAAAACTCTTCAAGAATCCACCAAATCAAAAAAAAATTGAAGTTAACTCACCCAACCACCTAATTCAATGCAAAAGAGAACAAGGAAACTTTGTACATGCAAGTACGGAAGCTTGGAACATCAAATAATCAGAAATTTCTGAGAAAAGAACATAATTTCAAGAGTTTTATTATTGCTTTATGATCCATAGCAGAAAAAATATTTTGGGGAAAAAATCGGCAAACCAAAAGTATAAGATTTTTTGAAAAAATAGGGAAAAAAGTATGGAAAAAACAAGGAAAAAATAGGATTTAAAAAAAAGGTAAAAATTGTAGAACAAGAGATAAAAACTATTTTTTTGAAATTGAAAGGCATTTCCATAGCATAGAGATATAGAGAGAAAATAAAATAAAGAGTCTAACTAATGAATTGTAAAAAATAGATTTTTGTAGTTTATATTCATATCGTTGATTACATTGCATTGCACATATTTCAAACTCAAACCATTACTTCACATTGCATAACTAATAACTAGATGCTGATAGATGAGAAAATTTCAATTACAATATAATTTTTACAAAGTCAACCTAAGGAGTTATGCAATTACTTCACATTGTATAATTAATAACTAGGAGCAGCTGCCAATTGCATTTGCTTGTCATGGCATTCTATGAGACCACATTTATTTGAGGCATTTTTTCAAACAGTTCACTACCTTGTCTATGCTACCACATTTTTCATACATGTCTACCAAAGCAATTTGTCAAACAGTTCACTGCCTTGTTTCTATGGCTAAAAACCTAAAACAAGTTCTTTCAAACAAGCTATGGAGGCTTGGAAAAAATCTATCAAAAGCATAATAGTAAGCAATAGCATAGACAAAGCGGTGAACTCTTTGTAAAAATGCCTCAAAAAAATGAGGTCTCATGGTGATGGAATGCCATGACAATCAAAAACAATTTGATTGTCATGGAATTCCTTCACCATGAGACCTCATTTCTTTGAGGAATTTTTTCAAAGAGTTCGCTGCCTTGTCTATGCTAACACATTTTTCATACATTTCTATCAAAGAATTTTATAAAACAATTCATTTCTTTACTGCTATGGCTAAAATCCTAAAACAGGTGATTTCGAACAAGCTATGGATGCTTGGCTAAAAGCCTGCAATTTTTTTAAAAATCGGGATTAATCAGGATCTTTTGCAGTTTTTTGCTTTTGTGGCCCATATTGCCAAATTGTCACACCCATAAATGAGTTTGAGACTCCATAATCTTTCCATGTTCCTAAATAAAAATTAGCACTATCGGCCTAACAATGCCTCATCGATGGCCCAATGGAAGAAATTAATAACCTAGTATCAGTGTAACAATACCCTATCGGGCTGACTCCTAAGGTGTCCTCCCCGATAGACCGATAAAGTCAACAAAAGAAAGCACATCGTTGTAACACATGAACATCAGTGGAACAAATTTTTGCATTCCTCTGATGGCCTGATATAATGAATGTTTGCATTCCCTTGATGAAAGCAATTAATAACCTAGCATCAGTGTAACAATACCCTATTAGGTTGACTCCTAAGGCATCCTCCCTGATAGACCGATAGAGTCAACAAAAGCAAGAACATCAGTGGAATGAATTTTTGCATTCCCCCGATGGCCCGATGTAACAAATGTTTGCATTCCCTCGATGAAAGTAGTTAATAACCTAGTATTGGTGTAACAATACCCTATCGAGCTGACTCCTAAGGCGTCCTTCCTGATAGACCAATAGAGTCAACAAAAGAAAGCACATCATTGGAACACATGAACATCGGTGGAATGAATGTTTGCATTCCTCTGATGGCCTGATATAACCATGGATTATCAAGAATCAATATATATCGAGGGAATCAGTCTTGTTTACCTTGTTCATGGGCCAAAGGTGTATTAAGGGATTGGCACCCCTTATGGTTTAAAAACCTACACTTCTGAGACCTAACAGATCATTCATTGATCTCATAGTTATTTTTCCATAAAACTCAGTCACAAATGAGTTTGAGACTCCATAATCTTTCCATGTTCCTAAATAAAAATTAGCACTATTGGCCTAACAATGCCTCATCGGCAAAACCCCCATCATAGCCTCATCGATGGCCCAATGGAAGAAATTAATAACCTAGTATCAGTGTAACAATACCCTATCGGGCTGACTCCTAAGGCGTCCTCCCTGATAGACCGATAAAGTCAACAAAAGAAAGCACATCGTTGTAACACATGAACATCAGTGGAACAAATTTTTGCATTCCCCCGATGGCCCGATATAATGAATGTTTGCATTCCCCTGATGAAAGAAATTAATAACCTAGCATCGGTGTAACAATACCCTATTAGGTTGACTCCTAAGGCATCCTCCCTGATAGACCGATAGAGTCAACAAAAGCAAGAACATCAGTGGAATGAATTTTTGCATTCCCCCGATGGCCCGATGTAACGAATGTTTGCATTCCCCCGATGAAAGCAGTTAATAACCTAGTATTGGTGTAACAATACCCTATCGAGCTGACTCCTAAGGTGTCCTTCCTGATAGACCAATAGATTCAACAAAAGAAAGCACATCATTGGAACACATGAACATCAGTGAATGAATGTTTGCATTCCTCTGATGGCCCGATATAACCATGGATTATCAAGAATAATTATATATTGTGGGAATCAGTCTTGTTTACCTTGTTCATGGGCCAAAGGTGTATTAAGGGATTGGCACCCCTTATGGTTTAAAAACCTACACTTTTGAGACCTAACAGATCATTCATTGATCTCATAGTTATTTTTCCATAAAACTCAGTCACAACATTTAGGACAGTCACAATGGATTTCAATGAAACAAAAGGAAAAATTTCATAGATTCACTATTTTATATATGATCGTAATACTTTTCCTGGAGATCACGAGAGTAGTTTTATAAAGGCATGTTGTGGAAAAAATTTATGAGATTTGTATACATCTTTATAATACAATATAAAGATGATATAGTTGAGAATAAAAATATTGAGGGATAACCTCTTACTTGATCTGAACCTGTGGAATTATGGTCATTCCATGCAAAAATTATAGGCTTAACACAGGCAGCCAACTGCAAAAATATCTCAGTGAGACAGTTTAAGCAACTCATTATATGTTGGTAGTCTTCATTTGAGTTGACATGATTTGGAGAGGCTCTTACTAGGCGTTCAACAGATGGTTGTGAAATCTTTGTTGATGAACTAGATTTCCTCTTGATACTAGTATTAGATTTAGTACGATCTAGTGCTACCATATAATTGACAACATCTTCTACACTTGCTTCTCTATTATTGTTTTCCACCTAAAATACAATGTCAATTTCAACATATAGTCAGTTCAATGAAAAATTGAAATAAATAACACAATGTAAATTGAACCAAAAATCCATACACTTACTCCACATTTGTCAATTTTGGCTTGCAACCTACCTCGGCCAAATGTATATTTAGTCCCCACATTATCTCTTGTTTTCTTGCCTTTGTTACTCTTTGTCAAATATTCTTTGGAACACATACTTTCTTTCAATGCCTCCCACTGTTTGGGAGATAGAGTGGAGTCTAACATCTCTTTTCCCTCCATGATTGTTTTTCTACAATTGTATCTAAAACTATTCATCAGAAGTCTCATCTTGTGCTTGTAATATTTTCTAGAGATTTTTCCACCAATAGTGTCAAAGGCATTTTCCATTTTTTGTATAACATATTCCACATTTTGTGAATCTTTCTCTGCAAAATTTGTTTTGAAGATATCCAAATGGGCCCTACATCTTACACCCAACTTGGAGGCCCACCTTGCAACATTTTTCCCAATGGGTTCACCATCTCTTGATACCTCAACCAAGAATGGCTTCTTCCCTTCTAATATTCTTTCTTTTGCGTTCCTCTTTGTAGATCTGTATAAATCTTGACTCAATCTTTGTCTTTTAACATAAGTAGGCACATCTTTTGCTTCACCACTACAAATATTTCTGGCTGATTCACTAATTCCTTCAAAAGTTGTAGATGCGACGAGTGCACTCTTAGTAGGCACATCAGATGCAAACAAACTCTCTTCATGAATTTGATTAACCGGAACTTCATGCTCCTTGGCCACATCACATGTGGCATGAGTAGGTAGATCAGTAGTGGTCTTCATAGATTTCACTTCATCACAACTATTTTTTTCACCATCTTCATTTGTTGAATCACAAAAGCGTTGGCTTCTACGAGCTAGAAACACTGTATCTTTACTTTATTTTTGTTTTTTCTTTTCATTTTCTCTGATCTCTTTTTCTTTCCTACAAAACAAAAAAAATATCATATCATGTCTTATATACATAAAGCTCTTGCCTATAAAATTTCATTAAACAGTATTAAACAAATAATTTACTACTTAGTGGATTTACAACTTGCCTATTTGACGTCAAACCAAGATGTGATAAATATTCATTATTCTTGGCCACATGTTCTTCACGAAAGCACTCATAATCTTTCACTGGAATTTTAACATTGTGATCACTATCATCTAATTTGCACCTTAAATTCTTTTTCTTCATTTCTTGATGTCCACAAAAACAATAATGTATAAATTAGCAACTTGATATAGAGATATTGCATCCTCATTTTTATATGAAACAATATTCATATTGCATTCATATAGAAACTTTTTTCAACATTAAATATTTGAAACAGGTATTAGTCTGAAGGTCTGTGTCCTTAAAACATAAGACAATCTTAAAACAACATAAAAGTCTTACATAAAAGGTCATAAAATGGGGCTCATCAATAATCATCTACATTTACAACAAGATTAGAATCCTAATCACTCGTGTCTGCATCTACTTGATTTTCTTCCTCATCCTCATTTGTGACATGCAATACATTATCTCTCCCAATTTCTTCATTGGTAATCAAAATCTATTCTTCAAACAGTCCCTCTGTCTTCATCCACTTCAAATGTTTCTTGTAAATTAACATATTGCCCATCAGGCATTACATCAACAACTTCCATGAATTTTTATCTCAAACAAGACTCTATTTGAATGACTTATGACCAACCTGAGCTTCTTACATCATCAATTAGAAATTATTGATTAATTTGAAGAGGGGAAACATACGGCTCATCTATCTCTGATAAAAATTGTCATGTATTTGCACGTACAAATCCGTACTCATCAAATTGTATTGCAGATGGTTGGATCCACTTACATTTTAATAATATAGGACTATTTTCACCAAAATCCACTTGAATAATTTCTTGGATGAATCCAAAATAAAATTTCTTCTCAATTTCATGAAGAAATTCAGCACTAACAACACAATCACAATTTGTATTTCCTTTGTCTTTTTCTTCCACTCTTAAATGACTACCATAGGCCCACATTCCACTAAAATGAATAGCCCATAAATGCGGAGGTTGTGAAAGCTCACTTTCCTCTATTGTTATATCTTGACCTTCTTCTTTTGCATCACTGATTGCATTAGCAATCCATTCTTCAAGTTTTGGAAAAGAATCAGCTCCAATCAAATCATGACATTTGCACCTTTGAGGTTGATGTTGCATCCAAGTTTGATTCTCTTCTTCATATTTTCTACATAGAATAATGACGTACAAATAGTAAGATTAATAATATAAATGTGTAAATGCAATTGAGTAAATAAATTATTGTGTAATTTTTTTTACCCATGCCACTTATCGAACAAAGATGTGTTTTGAAGAATAAAGGAATGTATTGCACTTCTTTCTTGATATGATAGCTTGAAGTGACATCCATTGCCTTCTAATACTTCACCTGCAAATCTCTCATCTTCATCATCATCCCATACATGTCGATTGAAATTTTTAAAATCCTTCATATATTCTATGCAAAATCCCATGGCCTCTTGCATTGAATATCCCTCAGATATGTTGCCTTCTCATTTTTCCCTAGTACGATTTTTGTTTTTCAAACCTTCATATATCATTCTATAGGATACATCCATCCCATTATTACTGGGACACAATGCTCTAGTTCATACTCTATATGTATTAAAAGATGCATAGAAATGTTAAAGATTGTTGGTGGAAATTCTCGTTCCAATAGACAAAGGACTTCAACAACCTCCTCCTTCAAACTATCAAAATTTAAAGGATCTAATACATTTAAACTCATTCTCTTTAATATTAGGCCCAACCTTATAATTTCCAATCTTGGCCCCTTTTCCAAACTTGATATATTTACCACAATAGGTAAAATATTCTCGATTATGACATGATAGTCATGGGTCTTGAGGCCTCTTAAGCTATTAATGTTAGTTTGGCTTCTGATGCTGCTACTTACATATCCAGTGGGAAAGTGAGTCTGAGACATTAACTGTAAGAATTGTGCATGTTGTTCCTTTGTCCAGACATAAGGAGCACTAGGTTTTCTATACTTTTCAACCCAAAGATTTTGACGAATCTTTATTTCTCAAAAGTCTTCACATGATGAAATAGTATCAAGAGCACCAAAAAGAGTTTTTATAATAGTATAAGCTATATTTTTCTTAGTAAGCATAAAGTCAACAGTATTCCTAATGGCTATATCCTTAAAGTATGGAAACTTATACAATATGCACAACCATTTTACACCACTTTCATTACATGGATCATATCTACTGCCAACAATCCCATCATTTTTAATAAATGACATTCTTTTTTGTCCATTCTCCACAATGTAATCACTTGTTATTAGCAATGGCGCTTCACGATTCTCTTCTTGACCATTGAAATGTGTTTTTTTTCAACGATATGGATGATCCATTTTAAGGTAAGCACGATGTCCACAATAAATACACCTATGCAAACTTCTTGAGTGCCTCACAAAATCCTTAAAGTTGCAAGCAAGACATGCATGGTATCCATGAACAAAGAAACTAGACAATGTGCCATATGCAGGAAGATCACGAATCGTAAACAATAAGGAAGCTCTTAAAGTGAATTTGATTGAATGACCATCCCTTAAAGATTGAATTGATTCAATTCCTTTGCACAATTCCATTAGCTCATCATATAATGGCTCTAGATAAGCATCTATTGTATCTGAAGTCACACTTTTCTTTCTTGGTATAATCAATGATAACATTAAGAATAGTGGTTTAGTTGCTAACCATGGAGGCAAGTTATAATTTATTAGAAACAATGTCCAAGTTGACCATTTAGTACTTTGATCTGAGAATGGGTTCACCCCATCTAGAGCCAAACCCAACCTTATATTATGAGGATCTTGAGAGAAATTGGGCCATCTGTTATCAAATTCCATCCACATCTTAGAATCAGGCACATGTCATTTTCCATCAGTGTTCTTATTTTGGGCATGCCACTGCATAAGTTCAGCAATGTCTCTGCACCTATACATTCAGAGTAATTGTGGGATTATCGAAAAGTGGTGAAGAAAATTTCTAGGAACCACAGTTGATTTCAACCCTTGTCTATACCTCAGTTCATGACATTTCAGACATTCACTCTCATTTGCAAGATTTTGTGAAATAATACACAACCATTCACACATGTGTGGATGTTTTCATACCCCAAGCTGAGCTTACTAATTTTCTTTTTGCATTGACTTCATTTTGTTGGCAATTTGGAGTCAACTGGAAACAATGAACTTAGTTATGCCAATAACTAATCTACACTCTCATTTGTCCAACCATGCACCACTTGCAAGTTAAGAATTTGAAGGATTATTGTCAAATGACTTAACTTGCAATTAGCATACACGGGCTTTAAAGCATCGTTCATTGACTTGGACCAATCATCATTTAGGCCCTCATTCAACATTCTATCAACTTCCCTTCGTCAAACATTTATGCCTCTTCATCTATGTTTGGTGCCACTTCATCTATGTTTGTTGCCTCTTCATCTCTCATAGTTTTACATTCTATCATATCTTCATAATAATTGTAAGCCCAAGGGCTTATACCACTATGCCCATATCTTATCATATGTCGATAAATCATATTTCTTTTTTCAACCTTTCCACCAAGAAATTTTTTTGCATGGACATGGATATTTGTCAATGTCCTCTCATCAACTACTCTCTCATCATATTCATGATATTGATCCGTAGTCAACCTTTGACACTCATCCATCTATAATATTGTGCATTCCCATATTAATTTAGTTTTTGATTTAAAGAAAAAAACTTAAATCTAAAAGCAGAGGTGTCAAAACATTGTTGAAAGTAGTCACTTTTAGTATAGACCATAATGGAAAGAAGAGGATATAATGAGTCATTGTTCTGAGATCTATCTTAAATTCATTTGAAGTTTACCTATTGAGAATGGAATATGCCTATGTTTCCTATCAGCTTACTTTCAGCAATGAGGGTTTTGAATTACCTTTGAATTCATTGCAGAGGGCCTCGCTGACTTCAAATTCATTGCAGGAAACTTCAAATTCCTTGCCCACCTTTTCAAAAGTCTCTAGGTCCTATCCAAACAAGCTTTATCGCCCATGCAAGTGCTTCAATACCTGTCCATGAGAATAAAAAATGTCAACAATCCAATTTCATTCCCATGCCAACAATTATATATTTTACAAGTTGTTTGACTTATAAATATAGACAAGTTATGTAAACCACTAGATAAATAGCATTTAAAGGTTTGTCGTCTCTAACTTATAATCTATTTTTGAGTTCGACCAATATAGCTATTTTTTCGGTTTGTTTTCATGGTTGTTACTCATGTAACTTATACTTTCATATCCCTTTGAGCTGCTTTTTTTATTTCTTTCTTCTGCATTGGATGTGTTATGAAAGTAAAACTTGAAAGTGCCCCTATTGATAAGATTTGGCTCTTTAATTGTTTACTTTTTTTTGTGATATTTGACTTTTGAGTCTTAATATATAAGTCCAGATGTTTATCTAGATTGATGTGGATCTTGCAAATTCTAGATACTTAAAGAAAAAACATGATTGAGCCTTGAAAGTGGATTGATCCACAGATAACATTATGGCGAGTGCTAGAATGTAATGTTCATTGTGGGTCATGAATGAGTGGAGGTGATACAAAATATTTAAATATACTAGTAATAGTCATATGGTGTTAATCAGTTAATGTAAATGTGACATAAGGATTTATTATATATAAGTGAGTTGAAGGTCAAGAGTATTTTGTTTGATTGTCAAAGAGGACAAACTTAACATAGCCATACACTCATAATTGATTTTGGATCACAAGTGTTTGTGTTCAAAATCATCTCTTAGAAGTACATGATATATATCTTCTACAAGTATTTCAGCATGCTGCAAGTATTTCTTGACAAGCTTATCTCTAGGTTCACCTAACTTAGAATTACATGCTAGATGCTACTATATTTTTTCCTTGGTGAGTTAGTTGTGTTCCTTTTTGTTCATAAGGAACATCTTTATAATTAATGTGGGTTTGAATCTTTTGATGTGCATCCATTTCAGGCCTGCAGTCAAATGGATTCCAGAGAGGCTATGTTTGGTGGAGGCTCATTAGGTAATATTTTGGAGTAATTCTTTAATTGGAAAATATATCCTTATTTTCTATAATTTTATTCTATTTGGTAGAGTGGCTCTGGGGATAAGGATTTTAAATGTTTACACAACTGCATTAAGAAGTCATGCTTTCTTTATAAGAGTGTCTCCAAAATTTACTTCCAAATTACCATGAGAAATCCCCTGAAAACTATGGTTATAGGAGGGTGTGGGAGGTGTGCTCAATGAATGCGATGTATATGATGTCTTGAAAAGAACTGAGTTGGTTCCTACAGAAGTACTTTGGACAATTCAACTAACTAGATATGCATGCATTAGAAGTTTCAAGTGTAGAAGAGCCTATTCAATCATGGGCAATGTTAGAAGATTCATTTATCTCTCTAACAAAGATTTTTTTCAACCATTGCAAATTTGCAACTAGCTTGAAATGGTATCTTCATTATTGAAGAAATAACATTCATCTTGTCATAATTATTTGGCAGAACTGTAGTAACATGGGGATACTGCAAAGAATATTATAAATTAAAGGATTAACATTGATCTGGTCAAGCTAGGTAATTAACACCATACATATGTGGTATTTGTCTTCTTGGAGACAACAAGATTTATTCAGTTATCCATTACTGATTCTTATTCTCTCTTTTTTTTTGTATGATCTATGCATGCTATTTTTCATTGTGCTAGTTGTTAGAACTGAAAAATTTCACATTTTTCACTAGCCTCCACCCGCCAATCCTCCACATTTAATAGAAATTCATCACATTTTTATTTTATGATCAACACAAATTGTTGAAATTTGTGTGACAAGATCCATTTTGTAGCCCACATTGCCAAATTGTCACACCCATAAATAACTTTGAGACTCCATAATTTTTCCTAAGTAAAAATTAGCACTATCGGTCTAACAATGCATCATCGGCGAAACCCCCATAACAGCCTTGCCGATGACCTGATGAAAACAATTCATAACCTAGTATCGGTGTAACAACACCCTATTAGGCTAACTCCTAAGGAATTCCCCCCGATAGACCGATAGAGTCAACAAATGAACATCGGTGGAATGAATGTCTACATTCCCTTGATGGCCCGCTATGATCATAAATTATCAAGAATTATTATATATCGGGGGAATTAATGTGTATCGGGGTAATATATTTTGGCATCCTGTTGATAGACCGAAGGAAAATTGTTCATCGATGGAGAGGGTGGCTATTGGTGGAATAAAGATTGTAGTCTCACCGATACAATGATGATGATTGATTGCTAGTTGTTGTGACATCTAAAGGAATTTTCTAGATATTTAAAAATAAATGCTTCCCCCCCATGACAAGACTGAAATGGGTGGTGTATTTATGAGCCAGAGTTGAAGTGAATTATATCACAAGTTGATTGCATAATTGTTACACAATCTGAAAGATTTCGCTGAGGACAAAAGTAGAAAGGAGAAGCTAGGAATTTTCACGTAGCAAAAACTAGTGGACGCGAGACCCAAGTAAGTACACCAATCCCAGTTGAGAAGTTGTATTTTTCACAGGATTAAGAATTCGAACAATGGAGGAAAATGCAGAAAAACCCAAAGCTAAGAAACAGAAAATTGAGAAGAGACTCTTGAATCAAGACCTGATAGATCAATGCCCTAGGTTAGGGCCAAGACCCAAGAGGGTTTCTCAAATGAATCCTTCAATGGATAGATTATTAGATAAACATAAAGGCTTGGGGGATATTTGGACACCACGATGTGGGTATGAGCTTTTCATGTATCATTATAGGAAACAATTTAGGTTTCATCCAGTCTGCAACCTATGGAGGTTGAACTTGGAAAGACTCATGGTTCCCAATGTGTTCATAAATGTAGAATCAATTAAAGCTCTGGCTAGAAAATATGACCCCAAGAGGAGAACTATCCAAGCACATAATGGGGCTGATATGCTTGTTATTTCTGAGGATTTAATTTCTAATGTGTTTCAGTTGGAGTGTCCTATGAACTTTCCATTCACAATTAGAGATCTCTTGATAGAGTATCACCATATGGATACCAGCTACAAACAATGGAAACTACCCTTGCATAGGCCTAAGAATGAAGCAGACCAACTTAGGAGTTTTTCAAGTAATGAAAACCTTCCTTTTCATGAGGACTTGTTTGAAGAATATTTCAGATACACTTATTATTCAGCTAGTTAGGTCTTGGGGGTAGAGGTCCCACCCCTCATGTCTATTGCCCCAATGGTCTTAGTTGTAGACATACACAACAATGATGCCAGGTCATTCAATTATGCTAGACACTTGGCCAATGACCTAAATCGGGAGCTTGAAAAGATTAAAAACAACAGTGAATATATTCATTTCAAACATTATTCTCTATTCATTCATTTTCTCATGCATGAGGGACATGTTAAAAGGCTCTGGAGTCAAGAATTAAGAATAAAAGATACAAATGAAAATGGGAACCTCAAACCTATACAAATGTGGACTTCACTGTGGGATAGTCGATTTGGTAGATCTCATTATCTTTATTTTGAGGAGTTTTTTGTGAAACCATTAATGGAGTGGCTGGGATATCCGCGTGATTATAACTTATCCCCAGAAGTGAAAAAGTTTCTAAGACCAAAGGAAAAAGGTGGATCATAACTGGGGAGACTGGTATGCTTTTCCTGATTGCACAATGATTAGGGTTTATGGGTTTGAAGGAACTCCACACTTGTTTTCGCGAGTAGTTCCTGATAGAATTGCGTACTTAGAAATTGTGAGGCAATTGGCAAAATCTTATTCCAAAAACCTCAAAGGAAAACAAATAATCGATCATGCTCAGTACCTTATGTTTTGGAGACTTTACAGTGGTTGCAAATGAGTGATATGAGGAAATTGATGCTAAATTAGCACAGTATAACCTCCCTCTAGGTAAAAAAAGGAAAGATTTTGATGCAAGAGACTTTATTCACAAAGCAAGGTTATCACAGGCGTTATCAGGATATGAGCATGTATTCTCAGTTGAAGATGTAATCAGAAACCATGATGAAGCCTCTACCACTAAAAGAATGACTACATATAATAGGGTTATGCTTGCAGAGGAATGGAAAAGAAGAAATGTCCCATCTTATTCGAAGGAATTTGGTAAAATACAAGATCCTCTAGCAAGGATTGAGCAACTCATTGCTCATATGGATGAAGTGGTAAATAATGTTCCTTCATTTGTATTTGATGCCCCTCATGCAACCTATTTAGGAGTGCAAGATGAAGATATAGAGCCCTTAGATTATATCCCTTCATAGCCAACTCCTGATGTGAGTTTTTCTATAGATAATGATATGAGTGAAGAAGAGGAGAATGATGAGGAGCAAGAGCAAGTACAACAAATAAGTGCTCCTATAATTGTATGGTATGAGCCTCCTCAGGAACACAATGTTGTAAGATTTGAAACATCAGATGAATTATCAAATGATGTTAGGGTCAAGGCTGGATGGGAGTTCATTTCTGATGGAGATTTTGTTAAGTCTCCTGAGTTTAAATCATTTGTTTATGAATATAAAGGCAAGAAAATGAGACAAAAGATGCAGGATGTCACTCTTGAATGAGAAGCTACTATTTTGAAAGAATTGAAAAATTAAATACACAAAGAGATGGAGTCCATCACTCCTGAGAGAGGGAGAGAGATACTCCAAGAAGATGGAGTATTGATTTTTCCTAGATGGGATATAAGCTCTGTAATTGTGTTTGATAGTTTCAGAAAGAGAGAAGATAAAACAATGAATTAACAGACGAAGCAAGTGACAGGATGTATTTAGGATCTGGATACAATCTAGATGAGGCCACCTTGCTTATTTGGTCACTGTACCCCCATGAAAAAATACTAGTTGTGATTGATAATCCAAACCAAATGTTTGGACATCTCTTGGTTCAAAGAGTAGGGGATACCAATCCCATGGACACAACAAAGTTGAATTTCAATGTGGCAAAGTTCACCAAGGAAAAAATTGATAAGCTAGTTAAAGAAAATGATAGGTTGAACAAGGAATTAGCAAATCAAAGAGAAAGATCATCTTCCTCTTCCACACCATAATTCTATTCCCCATGGCTTGAGAAATATAAGAGAGTATTGGATGCAATGGTTGATACAACTTATTGGAAGCAGTGCCACCTAAAATCTCAGGAAAAATGGAAAGAATTAGAGAAGGAAGTCAAAACCATCAAGTATAAGAATGCATCTGAAATGATCGAGGGAAGATTCAATAAGATGATGAAATGTGCAGATGAATATTGGAGGAAATTTAAATAGGCACTCTCAGTATTAGAGGATAATGAACGATTACAGGGGAGAATAATCAAAAAGAGAAAAGAGCTTCAAGACAAGCAAATCCTGAAAGGACAGACAATGCAGACACATAACAAATTGGTAGAAGCACAAAATGGATATCATAAGAGGCTCACCAAGGATTTCAAGTGCTTCAATTCGACTCTAACACTCTATGATGATATGGGAAATCCTCGAGAATATGATGATTGGAAGGAATATTTTAATGCGATTATGACTGTTGCATTACAAGAGATCAATGACGAGGATATGATTTTACAAAATACTCACAACCAGCTCGAGAAGATGATGTATAGGTAGTATTAAATGAGAGAGGTGATCTCCAATGTAGATACTTGTGTTGAACAAGAATACATCCATCACCTCTCTGCATTCAATTTGTTCCTCAACCAAACTATGGATACACCAAACACAACAAGGCAACCATCAGGATGAAAGGAGTCAGTTGACAACATGAGCACCATATCATGGAGTAGAAGCTTTGAATAGATCTGAGGTGGTCATGAGATTTTTCTTGGAGATTAACAGATCAATGCATTTAGTTGTTGCAATATTTTTTTTCTTAATTATGTTTAGTGGTGTAAGTGCTCCTTAGTTTGCTTGCACAATCAATCAAGAAGACTCTTCACTGTCTTCATCCAGGAACCTGATCCCTCTCTAGGTTCTTGCTAGGCTTAGATTATCAACTAAGTCATGTCTCAACTCTTCTCCAAGAGCCTCACTCCTTGTGCTTCACCTTAGAGGACTGACACCATGTGAACTTGCAAACTTCTTCCCAACACCTAGAAGATTCTAAGTGCCTTCATCTCACAAAACACTGAACTGCTTGCAAGGGTGTTAGAGACACTAAAACCATTCATTTTACATCCATTTAGATCCATCTTTGAGGACCTTCAGCTTGCTGTCTTACTGATTTCAAAATTTTGCTTTAAGAAGGCCTAATAGCTTGTAGCCCTTACCAGTCACCTTTTTGCTTTTCTTGCTCAAAATTTCCAAACAACCTAGCAAATAAACTTCACTTCCAGATACCCTTTTTGAGTCTTTAAATGTTTCATAGGGTTTCAGACCCCTGACTCTTCCATACAGTAGGTTCCTACAATCAAGGGAAAATAGGGCTAGTAGGCCTAATTCTTAGGGTTTTACTGATCTTTTGTAAATCTCTCACACAAATGGATTGGTTAAGCCTCAATCCTTCTAGAATTCTTAGGTAAGGTTATACCCCACCTAGAACTGTACTTTTCCGTATAGTACCTCCTTCCCCTGCCTATGTTCTTCAAATTTTCACTTGCAAACCTCTAACCGGGCACCTTTAGCTCGCCTAGGGTTTGTCAATACATCCTACTGCCCGACTCTTCAAGACCCCTACCACTACATATGTATAGAAAAATGACTCCCCTAACAAATCCATCCATTTTCAAGAAATTCCCGTGGCTAGATTTTAATGGGGAGCCATTAAAAGACTGATTGTTCCAAAACAGAGACTACAAAACCCTTTACACTCTAACCTATGAATTCACAGCACCAAATCAACCCTAAACAATTTGATTACAAAATGGAAAATGCTCAAATATACTCTATGAACAAAAATCTAATAGCAAATCAATACATCTAATAGCATTGTCACTCAAGAACATACGGTGTACATAGAAAATGCAAAGTTCTCTCAATATTCTTCAAACCAAAAACTTGCTTACAACAATCTCATTGCTTGTCTATGAACCACCACACTTACATAGATGCCTTTGCCATGTTTCAAGGGATGTTCATCGATCCCACTCCTGACTTTTAGGGGATCCAAGACAACTAAGTTGCATGCAACCTAACAAATGTTGTCATGCAACTTTGCAACATTCTTGCAACTTTGCCATCATCCTAAATCTTAGGACCTCAATCTCCTTGATTTCGAGCCATCAACTCCCCTAACTACCTCTTGGCATCTTCTAACAACTAAGATGTGTTTAGAACACATTTAATGCCCTACATTCCAACATAAGCTATCTAAGGCTAAATAAAACAAAAATTAACAACAATGATTAAACTAAGGTGACTTTAGTCCTAGTGACTAACTCACACACACAAGCAAGACCTTCTAAGGTCCAAAATAAACACACCATTACCTTGACTTGGCTAAGGTTAGGTACAAGCCAAAATTGATAACAAACAAAATGGAGGTTAGCCTAGGTGCTCCTGCACCATCCTCTCCAAAACAAAAGATTTCAATCCACCCTTGGATTGAGCAAGTTGAGATCAATTCCCAACTTCTTGAACTCTGATTCCTTGATCCACACTGCATCAGCATCAGATTGACCATGCCTTTTTACTAGATGTTCTTTGTATTCTTTGGTCCTAGTCCTCTTGTAGACCCTTGTATCCAATATCCTGTCATCCTATTTGACTGTAGCAGAAGGCAATTTAAGTTCTTCCACATCTTGGATAACTTCATGGAGGTTCCGATCCATGTCTGGTGGTGGTCCTTTGTAATGAACCAGATCTGCAACATTGAAAATAGGGGACAGTCCACTGTCATCCAGTAGCTGCACCTTGAAAGCATTGTTTCCATATTTTGCTAGGATTGGACAGGGACCTATCCTCTTCATCTGCAACTTGTGAGGGACTCCTTTCTGTAGTCTAGACTTGTTTAAATGCACCATCACCAAGTCTCCAACTTTGAACTAAACTTCTTTCCTATGTTCATCCACCTTAGTCTTATGTTTCATGGTATTTTCTTCCAATGTCTTTCTGACTGTATCATGAATCTCCTGCATTGCATAGGAAAAATCATCAACATATCCACTTCCCTTGACTCCATTGTTTAAGTCTCTCAGCTCATAGACTCCTCTAGGATGTAATCCATAGACAATTTCAAAGGGACTCTTCCCTGTTGATCTGTTTATAGTGTCATTGTAGGCATACTCAGCTTGTCCAATCAACTGATCCCATTGTTGACCATACTCCTTGGTCAAGCACCTTCAGAGATTTCCAAGGCTTATGTTTACAACTTCGGTTTGACCATCAGTTTTGGGATGGTATGCAGATCCAAAGGATAAATTTGTGCCCAATCTCTGCCAAAGTGTCTTCCAAAAATGGCTCATGAACTTAGTGTCTCTGTCTGATACAATGCTGATTGGTAATCCATGAATCCTTACTATCTCTTTGAAGAAGAGAGAAGCTATTTGACTAGCATCATTGGTTGTTTTACATGGCACAAAGTGAGCCATCTTGCTGAATCTGTCCACAACCACATAAACACTGTCCATGCCTTGCCTTGTCTTGGGTAACCCAACTACAAAATCCATACTCAAACATTCCCATGGCCTAGTAAGAATAGGCAGTGGTTGGTATAGCCCTACATTTGAAGAAGTACCCTTGGCCTTTTGACACACCATACAACTCTCCACATACCTCCTAACATCTAGGTTCATCCTTGGCCAATAGTAAAACCTTTGAACAAGTTCTTGAGTCTTGGTGATCCCAAAGTGACCACTCAATGCACCATTATGCTTTTCTTGTATCAAATTCTCTCTAATGGAGCCTCTAGGAACACATAGCTGATTTCCTTTAAACAAAAGATCACTTTGCAAAGTATATTCAACATATTTTCTATGAAAATGATTCTTGTATTCAGCACATACCTTATAGATGTCTGCAAAATCTTCATCATCTGCATATAGATCCTTGAAATGATCTATTCCCATGCTCTTCAACTGAATCTCTTGAATGGTAAGGACTCTTCTACTCAAGGCATCTACCACCTTGTTGAGAACTCCTTTCTTGTGCTTGATATTGAAGGTGTAAGCTTGCAGGTACTCCACCCATTTCATGTGTCTGTGACTCAACTTCTCTTGTGAATTCAGGAAACTAAGTGCTTGGTTGTTTGAATACACTATGAATTCCTTGGGAAGCAAGTAGTACCTCCATTTCCTTAGAGCCTGGACCAATGCATACATCTCAAGGTCATAAGAAGAATACTTCTTCTTGGCTTCACTTAACTTCTCTGAATGAAAAGCCACCGGTCTGCCCTCTTGACTGAGAACAGCTCCAACAACCACATTGCTTGCATCACACTCTATAGTGAATAGCTTTTCAAAGCTTGGCAACACCAAAACAGGTTGGGTAGCTATCTTTTCTTTCAACAACTCAAAGCTTTTATTATCTTGTTCATTCCATACAAACTTGGTCTTCATTCCTTCTTTAATAGTATCCAACATAGGAGCACAAATAGCACTAAATTGCCTTATGAACTTCCTATAATATTGAGCAAGACCATGAAAACTTCTCACCTCTGTTGTTGTCTTTGGAGTAGGCCAATTGAGGATGGCTTCCACTTTGTTGCTATCCATCTTCAAGTTTCCATGTGATAGCACAAATCCAAGGTACACCAGCTCTGTTTTGATGAACTCACACTTTTCCAAATTGATCATCAACTTCTCCTCCTGCAGCTTCTTGAAAATCAATTCTATCTATTTGAGGTGCTCTTCTCTTGTTTTGCTATAAATCAGTATATCATCAAGATACACCACTACAAATTTTCCAATGTAGTATTTGAGGATTTCATTCATGAGTCTCATGAATGTGGAGGGGGCATTAGACAATCCAAATGGCATGACTAGCCACTCATAAAGACCCTCATTGGTTTTGAAGGCTGTTTTCCACTCATCTCCCTCATGTATTCTGATTTGGTGATAACCACTCTTTAGGTCTATCTTAGTATAGTACCTAGCTTCACCTAGACAATCCATGAGGTCTTCAATCCTAGGGATAGGGAACCTATACCTAATGGTTATCTTATTTATGGCCCTAGAGTCAGTACAAAGCCTCCATTCTCCTCCCTTTTTGGGTGCTAAGATAGTGGGTACTGCACATGGACTGATACTTTTCCTAATGAGACCTTGGTTGAGGAGTTCTTGAATTTGCCTAGCTATTTCCTCATTTTGTTGAGGATTCATCTTGTAAGCTGCTTTATTTGGTAGGGTAGCCCCTGGTATCAAGTCTATCCTATGACTTATGGCTCTTTTAGGGGGTGTTGTTGCTAGTTGTCCACTACTCACAATGCCTTCATAGGTCTGCAACAATTTCTGTATCTCCTTGGGTAGCTCTGACTTTTCAGCTGCTTTCTCATTGTTTTTCTCTCTTGGCTTTAACATCACTGCATAGCCAACTCCTTCTCCTTCTTCCAAGGCTTCTAAGAACTCTTTTTCACCAACCATGAGCAATTTAGGTCCTGTTGTTTGCACCTCTGTATCTTCTAGTAAAGACTGAATTTTGAAAGTTATCTTATCTTTCTTGAAGGAATAGGAGTTTTTGGCTCCATCATGCACAACTTGGCGATCAAATTGCCATGGTCTACCTAGGAGCAAGTGACATGCATCCATAGGTAATACATCACACAAGACTGTCTTTGTACCTTCCAATTGAAAACTCCACCTAGGCTTGTTCATTCACCAAGACATGTTGGCCTTTATTGAGCCATGTGACCTTGTAAGGATTGGTGTGGGGTATCCTCGTCAACTTCACCTTGCTGACTGTCTCCTCTGACACAATATTGTTAGTAGACCCTAAGTCAATGATGACTCTACACACTTTCCCCATCATCTTGCACTTTATCCTAAACAGGGACCTCCTTTGGCTTGGTTCTTCTTTAACTGGCTCCTTGATCAAATTTCTCCTCATCATGAGGTTCTCACCTTCCTCTGAATTCAATGGTACCTCAGGATGTTTATTTGTTGCAACTGTCTCCTCATGAACCAGGTTAGTTCTCTTGTCACTTCCATGAGAGGTACCACCTTTCTCTGGACATCTATAGGCCGGGTGTCCCATTTGATTGCAGTGGTAACACTTCATGTTGGTAAAGTAACTACCCCTTCCTTGTCCACCACTCCTTCCTCTAGAGCTAAAGCCTCTTCCTCTACCACCTCTACTAGAGCCTGCTTCTTGCTGCTCAGAGTATCTGACCTCTCCTTGGGCCCTTGGTTCTAAACTCCTTCCACCATAGCCACCTCTTTGTCCTCTGCTGTCTTTTCCTTTACCTCTACTTTTGGAGGTCTGCTCTTGCTTCTTTTTTACTTTCTCCTCTATCTTTAAGGCCATTTGATAGCATTGGTGGATGGTTTTGAAGTTCACTAAGCTCATATCTTCTTGAATAGACCATTTAATCCCATTCAAATACCTTTCTAGCTTGATGCTTTCATCTTCAACCACCTTTGATCTGAGGCACAATTTTTGAAACTCCTTGGTGTATGTTTGGACGTCCATATCTTTTTGCCTAAGGTTATGTCTCCTCCTATGCAACTGGACCTCATAGTCATTAGGTAGATAGGTCTGCCTTATTTTAGTTACCATGCCTCTCCATGTAACTATGGGACCCTTTCCTTCTTTCTCTCTTTCAGCTTGTACAAATTTCCACCATGTGAGAGATGCACCTCTCAACCTTGACTTGGCCACCTTTACTTTTTGGGCCTCTGTTATACCATCACATTCAAAGTGATTTTCTATACTGTCAATCCAGTCCACAACTGAATCAGGGTCCATTTGTCCACTAAATAGTGGCACTCCTTCCAAAGCTTTGCCACTTAAGGCTTGCAGTGCCTTCAAGAAGGGTTCTTCAGCAAGGACAGGGTCAGGTTTTGGAGCTTCCTCCTCCAAGTCCTCTTCTTTTTCCTTTGCTTCCTGTTCTTCCTTCAGTTCTATCGTATCCTTTACTTTGTCTGCTATTTCTTGGACTTCATCCAAGAGCTTCTCCATTCGAGACAACCTTTCTCTTAGCAACCGATTATCCTCCTCTTGCTCTTCTACCTTCTTAGCTAACTCAACATTAGTCACCATGGTTCTTTCTTCCTCTGGTGTGTTCTCTCCTACTGACTCAGTGGGTTGCAACATCAATCAGAAGCCTTGATCAAATGAGGCTCTGATACCAATATGGTGTAAGTGCTCCTTACTTTGCTTGCACAATCAATCAAGAATACTCTTCATTGTCTTCATCCAGGAACCTAATTTTTTTCTAGGTTCTTGCTAGGCTTAGATTATCAACTAAGTCTTGTCTCAACTCTTCTCCAAGAGCCTCACTCCTTGTGCTTCACCTTAGAGGACTGACACCATGTGAACTTGCAAACTTCTTCCCAACACCTAGAAGATTCTAAGTGCCTTCATCTCACAAAACACTGAACTGCTTGCAGGGGTGTTAGAGACACTGAAACCATTCATTTTACATCCATTTAGATCCATCTTTGAGGACCTTCAGCTTGTTGTCTTACCGATTTCAAGATTTTGCTTTAAGGAGGCCTAATTGCTTGTAGCCCTTACCAGTCACCTTTTTGCTTTTCTTGCTCAAATTTTCCAAACAACCTAGCAAATAAACTTCACTTCCAGATACCCTTCTTGAGTCTTTAAATGTTTCATAGGGTTTCAGACCCCTGACTCTTCCGTACAGTAGGTTCCTACAATCAAGGGGAAATAGGGCTAGTAGGCCTAATTCTTAGGGTTTTACTGATCTTTTGCAAATCTCTCACACAAATGGATTGGTTAAGCCTCAATCCTTCTAGCATTCTTAGGTAAGGTTATACCCCACCTGAAACTATACTTTTTCCATACAGTACCTCCTTCCCCTGCCTATGTTCTTCAATTTTTCGCTTGCAAACCTCTAACTGGGCACCTTTAGCTCACCTAGGGTTTGTCAATACATCCTACTCCCTGACTCTTCAAGACCCCTACCACTACATATGTACAAAAAATGACTCCCCTAGCAAATCCATCCATTTTCAGGAAATTCTCGTGGCTAGATTTCAATGGGGAGCCATTAAAAGACTGATTGTTCCAAAACAAAGACTACAAAACCCTTTACACTCTAACCTATGAATTCACAGCACCAGATCAACCCTAAACAATTTTATTACAAAATGGAAAATGCTCAAATCTACTCTATGAACACAAATCTAATAGAAAATCAATACATCTAATACATCTAATAGCACCGTCACTCAAGAACATACGGTATACACAGAAAATGCAGAGTTCTCTCAATATTCTTCAAACCAAAAACTTGCTTACAACAATCTAACTGCTTGTCTACGAACCACACACTTACATAGATGCCTTTGCCATGTTTCAAGGGATGTTGATCGATCCCACTCCTAACTTTTAGGGGATCCAAGACAACTAAGTTGCATGCAACCTAACAAATGTTGTCATGCAACTTTGCAACATTCTTGCAACTTTGCCATCATCCTAAATCTTAGGACCTCAATCTCCTTGATTCTGAGCCATCAACTCCCCTAACTGCCTCTTAGCATCTTCTAACAACTAAGATGTGTTTAGAACACATTTAATGCCCTACATTCCAACATAAGCTATCTAAGGCTAAGTAAAACAAAAATTAACAACAATGATTAAACAAAGGTGACTTTAGTCCTAGTGACTAACTCACCACACACAAGCAAGACCTTCTAAGGTCCAAAACAAACACACCATCACCCTGACTTGGCTAAGGTCAGGTACAAGCCAAAATTGATAACAAACAAAATGGAGGTTAGCCTAGGTGCTCCCGCACCATTTAGTTATCAAACAACATGAATGCTTGTAATGGTCAATAGAATATTGCCTCTCACATATATAAGAGAGACCAAGACCCAAATAGATCGTGCATCTCATATCATAAAATAATGTTATAATGCATATTATTCAAAGATAAATATAATGGAGAAGGTTATGCATAATTGTTAATTTTCTTTCAAGTGTTCAACTGTTGTGTGGATTTATATGCTTATATGTTATTTGGTTGTCTCTGAAGTGGCTATTTATGTTATTCAAATTGTGTGTGTGGAAATACATTTAATTTGTCAATACAAATTTGTTGTAGTTGTGTGACATTATTGACTAGTTTCGGTGTGCAAAAGAATTAAAATTCCTTTTAAGAAATCAAATTTGATAGGTTCCTATTTGGATTAAAGTCCTTTTGAATAGATTGTCTTAATTGGTTTCCTTTCACATTTGAATTAAATCCTTTCACAAATTCATAGTAGCATAAGCGGCTATCACGAGGATTACTAAGAAGAGTCCAAATAACTGACATACTTGCATGTTTTCATAAGATGCAAACATTCAAAGTGCCCAACTGTTTGAGTTAAGTTGAAGAGTGAATCTACTGATCTTACAGAACCCTATCTCCAAAATCATCATTCATCCCTCCACTTCATCCACCCAATAGAAGTAGGAACTAATAATAATTAGATATTACATACAAAATACAACTCACAAACTTGAACTCTCAATTACTCTCACTAGTATTTAGACATTAAAACTCTTTATCTGCTTCATCTCACGTGCCAGAGTAAGTAGATTGCTCAATCTAGGAACCATATCTATCTACAAATTTTCCTTATTGTTTAGGTATACCTGCCTAGGATTGGCAGAGCCTGAAGAGTAGAAGGTAATCAGTGTGCTTACCTTGTTCGTGGGACAAAGGTGTATTAAGGGATTGGCACCCCCTTATGGTTTAAAACCTACACTTTGAGACCTAACACTAGTGATGATGGCCCAGGATTTTTCATCAAAATATATCCACAAATTCCATGGTTTAACTACATCTCAGTGTCCTTGCCATGATGAGAAGGTAGAGCTAGATTTCAACAAGAGCCTCCATTGTTTGAATTGGCATCAAACAATACCTTCAACCTTGACTTATGTCATTACATATAATGGCATTTCCCCAATTGTCTATATTGTTTAATCACGCAATAAGGGCCCTTTAGAGCCCAATGGTACCTGCCCAATCTATATATACCTTCAGTGTTAATGAAAGTCACAGGAAGAAGTGAAAGTGTTAGGAAGGTAGGTCTATTTCATCTAGATTTTTTTCATTGTCGAAATACATCTACCTTAATTGATGCAAATTTTTTCATGAGATTTATGCATGATCACTATTGCTATCTATGCTCTACTGGTTTGATATGCCCATGATTTTTTGCCTGCATTACCTGACTAATGACTTAGTTAAGAAATGGGAATCTCACTTATAAGATTTTCTCAATGAATTGGGATCCTGTATGCAAATACATGATGTCTATCTTTTCATTTTTCCCTTTTCAGGTCCACTCTTGAAAGCTCCTAAGTGGTTGAAGAGATCACCAGTTGGTGTTAGTTTTGGATTTGAGGAAAGCTTGTTTCCAATTTAGCTGATACTAAACATCAATGTAGTGTAGTTGTTTATTCTTATGAGTGTAGAGTACAATTTATTCTTTTGCAGTACGTCATGGATATGATATGGGAGTCTTTTTTTTGCTTTTCATAGGTAAGTGTAGATGAAGAATCTCTGTTACTGAGTGACGTACCGTGCTTCATTCAATGGCCAGTGGTGAAAACACCACGTAGCTTTGTGCCAGATACGCCCGCAGATGTTTATTTTTGACAAGCCTTGAATGGGATTAATAACAATTTACATTCATTTGTATTGTTTTACTTGCAAAATTTTGGTTTCTGCATTGATTTGGTTTGGAAGAAGAGAGGGAGACATGGAATTTCCTAAGAGTCATGTTTGAAGATGAAGGCAATGCTAGGACAAAGCTACTTGAGCACCTTGGATTTAAAGTGCATTCAATAGAGAATCAAGACTTACAGGAAGCTCAATTTACCAACATTCATGATATTAGCAGTGAAATAATCAACAATGTCACTCTTGATGATACAACACAATTAGATCCATCAGTTTAGTCAAAAGGTGGACAAGATGTTACATTCCCCAAAGACAATGGCGAGGAGTTTTTTGATAATTTGCACATACCGAAAGAAGATTCCTCACTTCCTCTCACTGAAAATGATTTTGTTGTTGGGAAGGATACCTTAGGCAATGGAGAAGAGGTGCAACATGAAGCTACTAAAGATTCAACTGAATACTAAGAATGCAATGAATCCATTCAAAGTTCTTTAGTTGTTGGTGATTATAAGGGAGCAGTCATGCAATGCCTGTTAGCAAACAAGTTGGTAGATGCACTTCTCATTGCTCATGTCGGGGGGAGTTCTTTACGGGAGAAAACTCATGATGAATATTTAAGAAAAACAAATTGTTCCTATCTTAATGTTATGCTTCTATACTAATTGCATGGAATTTGCAACCTATTAAAGTCTTTTAATGTTTTATGTTTTACCATCCTTCTTGTATTCAGCTATCTAGATTTTAGAAGGCTAACTGGCTCTATTTATCTAAAATATATTTCTTTTTGTGGAATATTTTCTGACTTAACACTATTAGTGCAGGTGGTTTATGTTATGCTCAATAATGATCTTATTGGACTTATGAACAACATTCCTTTGAAATCCTAGAAAGAAACTCTTTCTTTACTTTGTACACTAAGTGTTTTTTCCCACAAAAATCAATTAAATAGAAAATTATGTAAATTGGATAATGCAATTTTGATTTGGAGCAAATTGTACTTGACAATAAGTTTTTTTTATAACTCATTTCTAATTTATGTAAGTTGTAGTTAGAAGCTTTTGATCTATAATGAGAAAGCGTACAAATTTATGCATTGTATCATATAGTTGTGTACAATATTTTCAAACATTTATCATGCTTGTATCATAGATACAAGACTTGGACGTAAAATAGTCTTGGTAGGCTAATTTTTGACTTAAGACTTGGAGGACTCAGCACAGACTTGGTAGGCTGACTATTTTACTTGGACGTTGAAGGTAGGTTTTCAAATCAAATAAATCCTACCCAACAGAGTGATGTGTGTTTTCCATTATATTTTCATTGAATTCTCTTGGAAAAGAAATGAAATTAGCTATGATGGTTTTTTGTTCACTGTTGCCAATTGATTCTAAGTTTTCTTTAAGAGGCTTGGGGTTATAAGATCAAAGGAGTCCCTTGTAGTCAATAGAGAAAGAAAGTCAAACGTTGAAGAGATTGTAACAAAGATGTGATAATCACAAAGCACAAGGTTCAAAGCAATGAGATCATAATGTAAAAACAAAAGAGAAAAATTATGTTTTTATCAGAACAATGATTTTAAGGATTGACTATGAAGAACAATCATCATAAGATAGCAGTTAATACAAATAATGACAGTGCCAATGAGTTATCAATACAGTGAATAAAGAGTTCCAATTTTCAATGCATGATAACAATAGTCCAAGGAATGCAAGGGATAGGAATGAAAGACAATCTATAGATGGAAAATAGTTGCAAATGATCACTGTTATATCAAAGCATATGAGTGTCAGAGTATCATAGAAAAATGAAGGAGATAATAGCAGTTGTTATGAATTCCATGTGACCTAATATCATGCACAAAGAAGATGTAAAAGACCATGGAATAGAGTGAAAAGGGGTCAAAGTCAATGAGATTCATTTAATGTCAAAGAGCATTATCATTATATCAGTGAAAGCACAAGATTGTAACATAAATGAAGTAATGGAAAGAAAGAAAAGTATATGCAACATCAAGATCACTATCATAAAGGATGAAGATCAACATGAGGTTTCAGGATTCAAGATTTCCACTTACCTTTAGATTGCAACCTTGTTTAATGTTCCGCCCTTTCTTGAATGATACTGGTGTTGCAACTCAAAAAACATTGCTCAACAAGCTCTAGCATTACAAAAATGGAAACCACCACTCTTTGCATTCAATGGTTGTTTCCTTCGTCAGACTTGCAATTAGAAAACCTTCAAATGCGTGCGGGAGCTGAAATACCAAATTGTTGATTAAACTTCGAAACTTCCCTCTAATGTGAAATCACAATGTTTTATGGAAAAAATCAAACTGCCTGAAATTCCCTCCAAATGCATACATGATTTTCCTAAGATTCCCTCTAAATGCATACACGACCCGATCGACCAAGGCACCAAAAATACCCTTTTTTATTAATTTTTTTTTGTCTACCAAAAATACCTATTGCTAAAATGCACCCAAAAAAACTATTGTGTGGAAGGCATAAAAAAATAATCTTCATTTTTAGGGGAAAAAATTCATCTATCTACATTGTCATTTTAATATAGGTTGTGAAAATTAAGATAAGCATGATGTGCTCCTAAATTACTAGAGTTCAAACTTGTATAAAAAATAGCATCTATAAAAATGATCCACACACAATTGATTTCATAGATTATAAAATAATTCTTTTTCTAAATCATATTTTATTAGTGAAATTGACCACAATTTCTCTTTGATACATTTGACATGCTAACACAAAAGGAAAATCAAATTGGCTTCAAATCATAGTTAAAAACATTAATGATTCATTAACATAATGAGTAATAAAAGTTAAAGAATGTAAATGTTTATAAATTTTTTATAAAATATGTGAAGGCCTTAAGACTACATCGAGAGGCAATGCCTTCCACGCAATAGGTATTTTTGGTGCACCAAGCAACCTTGGTGGCCAAATGGCCCACTTAGGTAGGGGTCCCATGAGGAGGGCTTAATTAGCTCTATGGATTATGATCAAATTTGAAAGAAAAAAGAATAGAGGAGTAATAGTCATTTATTTAGTCATTAATTTAACCATATATTTAGTCATTTTTATTTGTCTGATATTAGTCATTTATTTAGTTATTTTTATTTGTCTAATATTAGTCATTTAGTTGTGATTTTACCCAATGACCAAATTAGTCATTTATTTTCAAGATACTACTAGTGTTAGTCACATGACTAAAAGTTTTAGTCACATGAATAAAAATTTTAGTCACATAGTCATTTATTTGCCAAATTCTACTAGTGCAGAGATCCTGGGTTTTGAATGAATACTTATCCTCAAAACACTCAGGTGCGTTCCCCAGCAGAGTCACCATTTGTTGTGCCCTCAGCACACATGCCCTATTTAGAATGGGGACCCTCTCTTTCCTTCACCTTTCCAAGTCATTTTTTTTTTGTTACCTCATTTTGTGTACCCCTGGTTTGTTGTCCCAAATGGTCAGTGAGCCTCAAAGTATCATCTCAAGTCAACCATGTTTCATTCCCCTAAAATTTTCCAATTTAAGTGCCTTCGTGGAGTTCCCTTAATAGTTTTCCTTTGTAAAGCATCCTTGGGGCCCTCTAGGTCCATCATGGTGGGTTTCCCTTGGAAGATTTCCTTGGTGCATTCACCGTGTAAAAACGTCTAGAAGGCTTCAACCTTCTATAGCTCAGGACTCGCCATCCTAATCAGTGTTTCTTCGTGCTTTCAATGACTAAGTATAACCTATTGTCCACGGTGCTCTTAGGACCTGGTCTATCAGATCTCCCTTCCCAAGTTTCTACTATGCATTTTCCCTTCCCAAGCGGTCATCCTCCACCGGAGTTCCACCTGCCAGACCCCAAGATCCTCTTTGCCGGTGGTTTTCTGCCAAACATTTCAAACGAATATCAGCTCACGACTTTTCGACCTCTAGGTTTTGGACCTCTCGCGGCCATTTTCAAATTTTAAACCCACCAACTTTTTGGCCACTGTACACTCATTTATTGAGGGCATTTAATGTCTTTAAAATCTATAAATAGGCCAATTTCACCTGTCATTTTCACATGTCAGGATAACCAGAGCAATCAGAGTGATCCAAAGAAAACTTCATGCACCACCCTCGAGCCCATAGCCTTCCATCGCCAGTCCTTTGCATTCGTTGGCAGATTCATCATCTTTATTCACCGAGTTCTAATGGTAGGTTTGTTTTTCGCCCCTCATATTATGTTTCCTTTGATTTTGAGGAGAAATTATGGTTAAAAGGGATGAAAAATGTATGCACTAGGTTAAGAAAAAGGAGGCGTTTAAAACCCAAGAAATCAAATTTTTAGAAAACCCTCATAATCACCCATACATCGAGCACAAAACTTCACCTCCTTGACCTCGTTCCTCGAACAGAGCACCAACACTCTCTGGGCCAGGGACTTTCCTTTGCCTCCATCAAAACATGAAAATTGGAGACAATTTCAAATGGTGAAGTACCCTCTCGGGTTCACCATCTCGAATCATCCCTACCTTTTCATTGTTTGAAATTTATAAAACTTGAACTCACTGAATCCTCCCATGCTCTCTGGGCTCACTCCAGCGGGATTAAGTCCCTGGGACGCCATCCATCATTTTCCTTCCCAAATGGAATTCTTGCTCTGTTTGTCTTTCCTTCAAACTCTACTCCTTCATCCACAACTCAATTTGTAAGTTGAAATTGCCACATCCTAAACGTACTCTAGGTCCCAGTCTGTGGACTTCCATCTGCGAACTGCCATTATGACACCGCCATTTTGAATGGCCTTTAAGAGGCTGATTTCTGGCCTCTAGGCCCCAATCATATTTCAGTCGCGTGAATAAAATGATAAAACATAAGTGTACCAACCTTTGTTGGGTCCCCTCCACCTGACTTCCACCAGAGTGGGACGTCCCTCAGGCTGGTGTGGGACGTTTTGGGAATGAAAACGAAAATGTCATGGGCTAGACCTCATGGGCCACGTGGGGACCTTCCAGTTGGCCTCACTAGTTAGAACTCCTGACAACAGGCAGGAATACTAATGGGCTCACTCAGTGCTGAAACAGATAGGGATTGCTGGGCTATTTGGGTTGGACATTCAGGAAGGCTGCAGATATGTATCACTAGTAGCCTGAAGACTGATATAAGCAGGCTTTGACACATGTGGGTGGATATGGGACACTGGTACTGAAATCTGGAATGGAACCAAACATGGGACTTTGCCTATGGTGCAGCACTAAAGGGCCATCCACCCAGGAGACTAGGGCCTTTCTGAACTGAAACATTCAGTTTCTCATTGGAACGTGTGGTGGCCCAATGTTGGGCACGGTGTGGTGTCAAATGCCTCTAAGGGATTGGCATGAACAGATCTGGACTAATAGCTGCTGGAGGCTGTCAGTCAGAGACTGAAAGGAACTTGGAAAGAACTATGGAGGAGAAGATGAGCAATGGGAGCCATTTGTCAAGTCTTAGTTTGGAAGGCATGTGGACATTGATGAATTCATGCAAAGAGTCAGGATCAGCCCTAAGATAGAAAATGCAAGATTGATCAGAGGCAGTGGGATAGCCAAAGCTGCAGGTTTTCCTCCCGCTCTTATTGCCCCTAAACTAGTAATGGATTGCAGGGAGACATACCAGCCATAAACTAAAACAATAGTGGAAAAGGATGGAAAAATGTTAGCTGACATGTCAGCCCAAGCAATAACTAAGACCTTTCATGTCCCTACCTTCAGGGAGATGGAACTTCCAACCATAAAAGAATGCAAGGAAATGTGCGACAAAGACCCAATTAAATGTAAGAAACTTATAAATCAACATTGGCTCAAGGAGAAGAGGGGAAGTGTTGCAAAGGTTCCCTAGGAGCTCTTTCATAGTGACTTCTATGAATACTATCATGATCTAGTAACCCTGCTGAGTAGAGTAATGGGCCTTCCTACTACGACCTACTTTCAAGAATGGACGGTCTACTTTGTCAAATATATTCTCCATGGAGAATAGGATACCAAATTCTGATAGGGAGGGATAATAAGTGATTGCTTTCACGAGTAGTTCATGGCCATCAAAAATACCTTCAAATTCTACATGACATCATATCTAGTCTATTCCTTGGCCAAACAAAGGCAATATAGTTGTTTATTTAGAGCTCTGAATGAAGAACAAGGCAAGGAGCTGAAAGTCTATGATAGGTACCCTCAGTTGCAATACAAGAACTACAAGAAGGATTACTGCAGGGTAAATGACACTTTTATAGGCCATATCATCAGATTGCTTGGGGTTGATTTTGAGAGGAGAGTCTCCCATAGTGCTCGGGCTTTCCTCAAACAATATGCTTTCTTGTTCATTCAGTACCCAAAGTTTACATACATCCATGCTCAAAGCTTCTTAGAAAGACCGAACAAGTTACCTCAGTATCCCAATGACCAGATAGTGCTACTAGAGCTTTCTCAATAGCTGCAACATGTGCACACCCTCTTAAGCAACAAACATCTAGCAGGAATTTTTTATCCCCTTTCTTTCGGCCAGGGGATGTATGAGCTCCATACCTCCCAGTGTGCCCAAAACTTAGAAAAGGAATTGGCCAAGTATAATTTCAGACTCCACATGGCTCAGCCACAAATGGATCCCTATGGCCATATTAGGAAGGCACTTGGACACAAATACACTCATCTTCATAGCGTTGAATATTTATGGGCCGATTGTAAGGATGACTATGAGGTGCAGATGAGGCACTAAATGTGGATGACTGCATATTTTGTGAAAAGGGTAAACTTGTTCCCGGTGCCTGATCAGGTAGAAGAAGATGAGATCACAGTGATAAACCCTTAGTATAATGAAATTTCCAATCTGCCACTACTACTAATCAATTGGGACGAGAAATAGGTTGATGACCTCGACATTCTGAGCAAGCCCGTCGAGGCTTGTACAAAAGAATGGATTGATGGGAAAGTTGCTCGATTGAAACAACAAGGGGTCATCCTAACTTATGAAGGGCTCGAAAGTGAGCCAAGTGGAATAGATGGTGGGGTAGCTACTGTATCGATAGGAGAAACTTTGAAGTCCCCTCCACTCACTTGTTCAAGGAGAAGGAAGGAGACTGATGAGTAGCAGTCCAATCCAAAAGTGTACGCTAGAAAGGCCTCAGAAGGTGAGCCTTCCAAGAGACATAAGAAATTGGGCAGCATCACTGAAATTCCCATTATACAAGAAGATCCACTCCATGAGGGAGAGGATATGCAGACTGATCAACCCAAGTCCCCACTGGCTGCCTCCACTACTATTGCTCTTCCACTAACTTCTCAAGCCATGGTGGCTACCTCCCCACCTATGGTGGACATCTTGGTCCACCTTGCCTCTTCTTCACCAATTGGACCCATCATGGTGGTTGATTCTTCTTCAACTACCACCTCTCCACTTTCTTCTACTTCCATGTCGCCAACCACGTCCTTTACACTAGCGACAACAACAATACCTATACTGACACTCTCACTTCCAGAAGCATTCTCAAGGCATATGCAAAGTGCCCCCTATGAAATTTCTAAAGTGTTGATGAATCTGACCATCCAGGCTGCCCTAGCATAGGTTCTTGCCAGTGTTCTTGTCTCAAAGCCTCCAACTAAACTACCAAAGATGAAAGCTACAATAGAAATATATAAGGAGTTGGAGAGATAGGAGAGGGAAGCCAAAAAGGCATTGGAGGAGGAAGTAGATGACTACCATGAACATACAGAGCACCAACATCTACAAATTGATAAGGTAGTTCATGAAGGAGAGGAGACAGAGTCTTCTAAGAGCGATGAAGAAAGGGATGCCAACACTAAACTCATTGTACAAACATTTGATGCCAATTTTGAGGAAGAACTAGCACGACAATTGAAAGATGTTGGGGAAGAAATGGAAAGACCACCTTCTAGGAAAGGAGGGAAAGAAGATGAAAAAATGGAAGATAGTACTGAACTTCAAACTAGTGAACAACAAGAAGGAACCAAGCACAGTGAAGAGATGCCTCTCCCAAAAGGGCAGAAAGAACAAGACAAGGAGGAACACGAGGATGTGCCACCTCCACACGAGGAAAAGAAAGATATAGAAGAAGATAAGCCTGAAGAAGATGCTAAAACCCATAAGGATCCAAATACTGAGTAGCTTGAGGGGCATGAGCATGAAGAAGAAAAGAAAGAAAGAGATACTGAAGGGGAAGACAGCCCCAAGGAACGTCTGCCCACTAAATCTCCCATCAAACACACGGTGTTCATCCAGGACTTTGATGAGGAAAAGTAAGGTACAAGGATGAAGCAAGAGGCTCCTAGTGACAAAGAGATTGAAGTCAAGAAAGATGAAAAGGAAGGTGACCAGGAATCACCCAAGGAAAAGTCCTCAATGCCTGATTGGCTGGAAAGACAACTGGAGAAGAAAGCTCCTGCCCTGAAGGATCCAAGAACAAGATTGGGGGTGATATTGACCCGAGCTCAAATCAGCTCTAAGAAGGAGAAGAAGTCCAAAGTTAGATCAAAGGTGAAAATGGACGCCTCTAGATCTAGAACAGTGCAAGTAGCTACGCCAGTGGTGGGAGAAGAAGGAATAAGCTATAATGTCTCCACCATTGACTTGGGAACTACTTCAAGAGAGAAAAAGGTGGATCATCTTCAGGAGTCCGTTGCCATGGTGGTGCACTTGATACAACAAGATAAGATCTCCAAGGATGAGCTCAAGGCACAACTAGCTAACTTGACGGCATATATCCAATAATGGTCATCAACAGAAGAACAACCTACGACATCTTCAACCCCACCATAGCCGTTGTCTAAGGAACAAGTAGATAGGCTCGAGAAAAGGAATAACTTAGCTAAGACCACAGAAGACTGGTTCTAACAAGTCTTATATGTTGGAAACATGGGCATCGGTCGTGTTGTTAGGACAACAAGCAAGTTCTTGGAGGTGAAAAAGTCTCTTGAAGGAACGATAAAATTCTATACAGACTTCCCAAGGATATACAGGTCTACTTACCCAAAAATCAAAGCCATCCTCAAGCTGCCAAAGAAAACTTGGGAAAAGGAGCTTGCATTCAAGGAGGATGATCATTGGCTCGTGGAAATGTGAAGCTGGATTTCAAAAACTAAAAGGAATGATTAGAGCAGGTACTCTACAAGGTGGATCCAGATATTGATTGGGCCAAGGATGTTAGGGTAGATTGCATTCAATATCTAAAGCTAATGATGGGGTATGATATACATGTCGTTCAAATTGATCCAAAAAGGTAAAGCCGCATTTCTATAAGAAGATGGAAGATGGAATGTCAGGCGAGGTCACTATAGACTTCTTGAGTTTTTCTACCCAAGCTCTCACCCAATCTGAGCAATTCAGAGACCACACTGCCAAATACAATGAAGACTGGGAAAAGCTCACTGACCGGTCCAAGCAATTGAGTTACCAAGTGCTACAATCTGAGATTATGGAGGTTGATAAGCTCCAACCACTTATCCTAAAGTTCATGGAGTATTTTGCTTTGAAGAAGCAAGAGGGAAACCATATTATTGATGATGAACTCCTTACAAAATAGTTGCAGCAAAGGCAATCAACAAAAAGACAAAATGCTACAGTGTTGCCACTAGGGCCGGGCTTAACCGGCACACTCTAAGCATTGGCTGCTTAGGTGGCCGGGCCCACTCTTAACCTTACCTTTCCCTTTCATACCATTTTTGATCCACTCTTAACCTGACCTTTTTCGTTCGTATCTTTCCGTTCATGGATTTTCCTTTGCAACCTTTTCAGGGAGTCCCGATGCCCTCTGGACGATGCCCATCTGCCTGAAAAAAGGCATGTCAGAGGCATGGAACATGCATATACCATAGATGAAACATCATACAAATTGATAACCGGGGGCCCACCAGGCTGGCAGCAGAAGTGACGGGAAGGAATAACGAAAGGTAGCGCCGTTATTTATTTAATTTTTTAGTTTTGCCACTTTCTCTGTTCAAATGTAAACTTCAACTTTATTTATTTAATTTTGTAGTTTTGTCGCTTTCTCTGTTCAAATGTAAATTTCAACTAACATGGGTGGGGCCATCCAAAAGAAACGTATTTAAGAAGCCTTAAAAGTTATATGGAGTTTGTTACAATGAACAAATAATTGGTTAAAGTGATTGTGGCTCCAAATTCCTCTCCACAACATAGACGAAAATCATTGCAATTACCACTATTATTAATATATTATATGATATTATAATAAATATATTATTATACTAGTTTTATATTATTATATTATTTTGTTTTATTATTATAATTATAAGTTTTTATAATGCAATTAAATTTATATTATTATTTTATAATTATTATTATATATAATTTAATTATATTAAATTAAATTATATGATAATATTATATTATTATAATAAAATAATTATATGTTATTATACATTTATTATTATATTTAAGTTTGTTATATATGTTCATAATGCAATTGTATTATTATTTTATGATTAATATTATATTAAATTATATATTATATATTAGTTTTAGAATATTACAATTATTAAATTATTTTATTGTTATTGTATATATTATATTATAATATTATATATTTATTATTAAATTATATTATTGTATTAATATATATATATATATATATTATAGGTAAGTGTTATCAAAGGGGATAGCGCTTGTTTACAAAAGGTAGCAAAGGGCCATATGAGGCAGCAAGAAACTATCTAAGGAGATCCCATAATCAACATCCCCCTTACAACTACAGATATTGATACAGAATGCCTAAGTTCCAACCCATATCGATCAACCTATCCATGTTGTTCAACCCCAGCCATGATTGTTCGCGACCCATGAATCTAATGAAGGAACTCATATCGAAGTTTATCACCCCCACCCGAAAGACTTCCCAAGCGTTAGCCACAAAGTTTTCCCTGGCTTCTTTATGTCGCCTCCAAGCCTCCACATCAGCAACTTCCACCTAATTCTCCTCAGTATCTGAATTCGAGTTCTTGAAGAACATACGAAGCTGACTTGACAGTCCCATCGAAGGCAACTCTAACACCGCACTTGTTGCAGCCATATAGATCTCGGCCACGAGCCCCCCAAGCTTCTCCACCATCCTTTCCCTCGAGCTCAGAATGTCTACCAGAGGTGCAATCACTACTTCAAGTATTTTACTATCGCATGTATGACCTTCTCCAGGGAATACCCTGTTCATGACCCCGAGTAAAGCATCTAACATCTCAGGTCTTCGAACGCGAAAGAGGCGCTAGCATTGCCCCACCCTATCTTCATTTTTACAAACACAACTGACACCAAAGTGATGCACCATCCTTTGCCACTGGCCCTTAGAACTCAACCGTGACACATATTAAATTATTATATATAATTTAATTATATTAAATTATTATATATAATTTAATTATATTAAATTAAATTATATGATAATATTATATTATTATAATAAAATAGTTATATGTTATTATACATTTATTATTATATTTAAGTTTGTTATATATGTTCATAATGCAATTGTATTATTATTTTATGATTAATATTATATTAAATTATATATTATATATTAGTTTTAGAATATTACAATTATTAAATTATTTTATTTTTATTGTATATATTATATTATAATATTATATATTTATTATTAAATTATATTATTGTATTAATATATATATATTTATAGGTAAGTGTTATCAAAGGGGATAGCGCCTGTTTACAAAAGGTAGCAAAGGGCCATATGAGGCAGCAAGAAACTATCTAAGGAGATCCCATAATCAACATCCCCCTTACAACTACATATATTGATATAGAATGCCTAAGTTCCAACCCATATCGATCAACCTATCCATGTTGTTCAACCCCAGCCATGATTGTTCGTGACCCATGAATCTGATGAAGGAACTCATATCGGAGTTTATCACCCCCGCCCGAAAGACTTCCCAAGTGTTAGCCACAAAGTTTTCCCTGGCTTCTTTATGTCGCCTCCAAGCCTCCACATCAGCAACTTCCACCTGATTCTCCTCAGTATCTGAATCCGAGTTCTCAAAGAACATACGAAGCTGACTTGACAGTCCTGTCGAAGGCAACTCTAACACCGCACTTGTTGCAGCCATATAGATCTCGGCCACGAGCCCCCCAAGCTTCTCCACCATCCTTTCCCTCGAGCTCAGAATGTCTACCAGAGGCGCAATCACTACTTCAAGTATTTTACCATCGCATGTATGACCTTCTCCAGGGAATACCCCGTTCACGACCCCGAGTAAAACATCTAA